>JAJMCD010000024.1:0-182017 GCA_030584985.1 Saturnispora galanensis | reverse complement strand
CTTATCCACCTTCACCAACCCAGATGGTGACTTGACTACCGAATACGTTGTTGTCACTCCACAACCGGTCACTCCAACCACCACGATCACCTCAGGGACAGCTGAATTCACCACCTTATCCACCTTCACCAACTCAGATGGTGACTTGACTACCGAATACGTTGTTGTCACTCCACAACCGGTCACTCCAACCACCACGATCACCTCAGGGACAGCTGAATTCACCACCTTATCCACCTTCACCAACTCAGATGGTGACTTGACTACCGAATATGTTGTTGTCGAACCATCCTCTTTATGGAATAAAATTACTATCACATCAGGTACACTCCCACCCTACACGACCATCTCTGTTTTTACAGAGGATGGTAAGCAGACCAGCGAAATTGCTGTTGTTTACCCAATCCCATCAAATGATGTCACAACTGTAGTTTATGTGATAGATAAGATCACTAAGACTGTTGTTGTTCCATGTGAAACTGCAACTGTGACTGGTTCCAAGAATTCTACTCAGACCTTCACATTCACCACTGGTACAGCTGGTGAGATTGCGTCCGTCGGTGTGACCGTTGTTTCATGCTCAGCCTGTACGTTATCAATGGGACCTGGGTCTACAATTACCGCTACGTTGGCAACTGATGCTACCCCTAGAATTGTCACCACAGAAAACATTTCTTCCACTCTAAGCTCTGAAATCTATATGGGTGCAGCTGCACATTCTCTTAAAATTCCGAACTTAATTGCCTTTATTTGTTTATTGTTAGTTTTATTTTAGTTAACTTGAGTAGCTATTTAAGAATGTTGTTATTTTGATTAAGTTTAACTCCAAATTATTTTATCAAAGACAAAAAAGGTGTTGCCCACTAGCTAAACAGGGCTGTATATATTATTGACTCCAAACAGTGAAAAAGTTGCGGTAGCAACTAAATGCTGTTCTTTTTTTAGAACAATATATGGGATTTTTATTTGCGTTGATTAATTAGAATCAATTCATTGAAGAATGGAATTTACTCTTGTTTGAATAAATGAAGAAAAACCACCAATTAATAATTTTGAAGCATCAAATAAACAAAGCAATCTGAGGCAAAACGTTTTATAAGTGTAGGTACCCAAATGTCAAGGGTATACACTTTCCAACTAAAAAATAGTAAACTTTAATTTGAAAGCGTAATCCATGCAATAAGCAATAATAAATGCACTTTTGCCAATACCTTTTGAAAACCCTCTCCTTTAAGAGTTCAGTAATCTTCGTTGATCATTATATATGATTTCTATTCAATCTTCGGAATTTTTAGGTATCTTTGGGGTGGGTTATTGTTGGTTTGTGTCACTTTTGAGTCATCCATGGCTGATGCTGAATAAAGAAGCCCATCTATTATAAATGGCAATTCTCATTGGAATTTTGATTCGGAGGCGTCCTTGTGCTTTTTTTTTGCTAGGGTTCATTTATTCCCACTTTCTTCACGATCAGGAATTTTTAACATCTCTGATTTCGATAAGGCCTCCCTTGCCCAGAAAATATTGTAGAAAATCCTGTTTTTCAAAAAGTGAATAATCTACCGTTCTAAATAATGCAGATATATGTTCTAATCTCTTCTATAGCTATTGAGCTTTTGGAAACTCCATCAACTTCAATCTTTCGGGCATATCAATTCCATAAGAAAGTTTTGAAGTACATGTGCAAGAGAAAGTGTTTACCGCTGAACTAACAAAAAGCTTTTGTCAATGTTAGCGATCAGATTCATTTTGATTACATAAGGATCGATGCAACGTTGCAATGATGGGTGCACCACGGAACCACGCGCCACGTCCTTGTGTTACCATAAAACCGTTAAGGGCTGTTTACCCGAACGTTAAAACCTGGTAGCACCGAGTAAAGATGAACGGATCCGATCCAGAACAACAAGCGCAATCCGAGCAAGCTCAAGCTCAGCCAACCTTACAGGAGCTTGAGACCGATTTAATTAATGCTTTAGGTAATGAAGCCCTCACCGGTCAGCAAGTGGTGAGTGCTCTTGGCTTTTGAGCTAACGCGTTAACCGAGAAGGCTCAAAGGGACGACGCCAGGGCCGTCGCCCAGGAAGATCGTGAGATTGCCAGAAACACGAGGAAAGTCGCAAGGCAAGAACGGGGGGAAAGACTGGAGGAAAGACGTCTACAGGAACACAGAGACAGAGATGAGGCTTGGTCTGGGACGATCGAACAAATGGCAGCAAGCGTCGCAGCCATCTCCAGAGGACAACAAGCTCCCAGTAATGCACCTCCCCCTCCTCCACCGGTTAGAGGAGCCGACGCCGACAACGATGCCAACGGCGAACGCAACGGGAAGATTACCACGTTGGCTGAAATGGCCATCCAGAGGAAGGAATTAAGGAGCACTTATGTTAACAAGTACTCCGGCGAGAATGATCCCGCTCTACTTGAGAACTTTCTCACCCAGATTCAGTATGACTTCGACACATGGCAGGTGACAGAAACCAGCGTTCAGAGGGCCCACATTAAAAGTAATTTGAAGGAAACAGCCCTTACCTGGTTCATGGAATTACCCACGATGGATTGGACTTGGGATACCTTTAAACCACAATTGTCAGCAAGGCTCCTACTCCCAGGGTGGCAGACGGCTACGTATACCAAACTCAAACGGTTACGTCAGAAGGGCAGAGTGGATGAGTACAGTACCGACTTTAATAATACGGCACGGCTATCACAGACGTGTTCTGCAACGGCAGAGGATTAACGGAGGCGTTTATCGACAGGTTGACCCCTATCATCAAGGGGCAATTCAGATCTACAACCCGTACCCAACCACGTTGCAGGAAGCCCAGATCATCGCCCACAATGCCGAGGGAACAACGACCAACTTTATGCAGGTCGTTACGTCACCACGGTTGCCTCAGGCCCCCGTTACCCCCAGATCACCACCCAGATTACCGGAACCGGATGCAATGGATATGGGCTCGTTGGCAGAACGGATCGATCAGTTGGAAGCGTTGGGAGCCGGTAGAAGTTCCAACCCAAGACGCCCAGGTAGAAGACCTCCGAAGAAAGACAAGCGAGTCAGATGCTTCCATTGCAAAAAATTCGCCGGTCACTTTGCTAAGGACTGTGCCGATGAGAGAAAAGGGGAAGGACAATACTGAGTCCTCCGTCGGGTTGTCCAATTGTCTTGCAAGAGGTTGAGATGGCTTCCACGATCAAATTGCCTGTGCAATTCCGTAATGATCAAATGGTGGAAGGGCTGGTTGATTCTGGAGCTAGTGTCAACGTATTGAGTGAGGATCTAATCCAAAGGTTGGGATTAGAGAAGTATTGCAAGACAATCAGTGGTGGTAGAAGACAGTACAGCATCCGCCGAAACTATCGATATTAATCGACAGTTGCAGATGCAAGTCCAAGTTCGTATTTATGGTAAGGAAATCCCGTATGATTTGAATGTTTTAGTTGCTAGAAAGATTAAAAGAAAGGTTTATTTGTGAATGCCATTTATTGCTATATGGTAATCAAATACCCTTTGCCAAAACCAACCTCTGTGAGGGGCCAGAACCAAACCTTACCACCGTTCAGAATAATATGGATAGTTTAGAGATGTTAGCAAGAGAACCGCCATTGATTGACGATAATCAGTTCCGAAGAGGGACAAAAAGGAATGAAATTGGAATCCTTTTAGTGTTCCAGAAGTCGAGTGTCACAGTACCAACTGATCATCTAGATGCAATTGAGATTGACTTACCATTGACGGGTACCAGAGAAAAGGGACACCGCATTGTCTCTCAGTTTACAGATGTTGTCACAAACGACGAACCAAAGGCCTTACCACCCCGGAGACCGTTTGATCACAGGATTACGCTTATTAAAGAAAAGAAAGCGATCGCCAAGAGACAGTACAGACTGACGAATACAGAAGTACAAGAATTGATCAACCAGGTGGCCAAGTTGAAGGCTCAGGGATTTATTAAGACCAGCAGTTCTCCATTTAATTCCCCAGTGTTGTTTGTCAGAAAGAAAGATCGATCCTTTAGACTTTGCATTGATTACCGTGCACTTAACGAAGCTACGATAAAGGACAAATTTCCATTACCACTGATTGATGATATTTTGGACCGATTAGGTAACGCCAGAGTGTTTTCCAAGTTAGATTTAATGTCAGGTTACTACCAAGTGAGAGTAAAGGAGGAAGATACGCCAAAAACTGCATTTTCCACCCCGTATGGACATTATGAATGGAACGTTGTGCCGTTTGGGTTAACAAATGCACCCGCTGCCTTTCAGAATTTCATGAATTCCGTTTTTGAACCAGTGTTGAATAGATGTGTTATGGTTTACTTAGATGACATAGTGGTTTACTCTCCAGATGTGAACACCCATGAGAAGGATTTAGAGAAGATTTTACAGTTACTTAGAACCCACCAATTGATTGCGAAGAAGAAGAAATGTGCCTTCTTCATGTCACAGATTGCCTTTTTGGGATTTGTTGTGGGTAACGAAGGTATTAAAACAGACCCAGCGGAGGTCAAAGCCATAGTAGAATGGCCTAAACCAAAAGGATATAAGGATGCCCAACGATTTTTGGGCCTTACAGGATTTTACCAGCGATTTATCAATCATTATGCCCCCATGGTGAAACCACTACAAGAGTACGCTAATCAAAAGGTTCAATGGGCTACAGAGCATGATAAGGCGTTCAAAGCCATTAAAAATGAGATGGCGTCTGCTCCAGTGTTGGTTAGTCCCAGGTTTGAAGATGGATATTAATTTCGAGTCACCACGGATGCTAGTGAGTATTGTTTTAGGCTTTGTGCTAGAACAATTGGACCCCAATAGAAAACTTTTAGGAGTGGTCAGCTATGGATCCAGGAAGTTTAGAGGTGCAGAATTGAATTATCCGGTTAGAGAGAAAAAGTTCTACGCCGTTATCATGGCCTTGAAGAAATTCCGTTCTTATTTGATGTACAGAATGCTCGTGATTCGGACTGATCACCATTCGTTGGTTTACATTAAACAGCAGGATATCAAAACAGGAAGATTGATTGTTGGTTAGACTTTTCATGCCAGTTTGATTTTGATGTTACGTATTGCCAGGCACCCAGAATTCCGCCGCAGACGCATTGTCCCGTCCACCATTAGACGAGATAACGCTCGAAGAACAAATTATTACTGAGATGGTACCAAATTCGGAATTGAAGAAGGCTTTACACGAGAGTCATGAAGAAGATGACACATTTGGTGAGATTTTCAGTACCTTGAGAGATAATCGGGAACCTGCAAAAGAAATTGTTCATTATATCAAACACTTCCGGTTACAAGATGGTTTATTGTACTACTCTTCTCTTGACGGGAGAGGTGTGGAACCATTTTCACGTGTTTGTGTTCCCAATAATCATTTGAGCTATGATTTTATACAACAGTGTCACAATGAAGGGCATTTTGGTAGAGTTAAGACGTACGAATTATCAGCAAGATCGTTCTTTTGGCCTAAGATGATTAAGGATGTTGCACGGTTTGTGAAAGTTTGCGATACATGTCAACACAAGCTGTACAAGGATTGTTTACACCATTGAGAGTCCCCGAAGGTAGATGGACAGATGTCACTTTGGATTTTGTGAGTGCCTTGCCGCCTACCCCTACAGGGTATGATACAGTGATAGTTGTCGTTGATTAGATTTTTATCCCTACTAAGAAAGAATTAAGTGCAAAAGAGACAGCAATGTTGTTTTTGGATAATGTGATTAAGCACCATGGTGTTCCCAAAAGGATTGTATCGGACAAGGATATTCGGTTTACAGCCAAGTTCTGGAGAACCATCCATGCGCATTTTGGCACGAGTATCTTGTTCAGTACCACAAACCACCCACAGATAGATGGCCAGTCAGAGAGTACCACACAGACGTTGAGTCACGTGTTGAGAAGTCACGTGGAGAACAATTTGTTCAAATGGGATAAATTATTACCGTTTGTGGAATTCGCATACAACTCCACCTGGCATACGGCTATCAAGGATATCCCATTCAGAATTGATTATGGTTACTGTGCTGATGGACCGGCATACGTATCGGGTATGACCGCCAAACGATTCAGCGCTAAGGCAAACGATTTAGTTGACAGTTTGAAGGCCATTCAGTTTAAGGTTCAGGATGACATAGTCGAATACAACAGGAGAACGGAAAAGAGAGAGCTTGAATCCAGATCGCGGGCAGATTACAAAGTAGGTGATTGGGTTTTAATTCACAAAGACGCGTTATCTTTTGCCGTTTCACAGAGTTATTTAAGATACATCCGACATTTTTTGGACCATATCGGTTGGTCAAAGAGTTGAATAAGAATGCATTTGATGTGGATCTTCCAGTACTGACGAGGAAACACAGGACCATCAATGTCCAGTGGCTTAAGCCGTATTACGAGGGTGATCAAAGATGTCCTAAAAAACCACCCGCTACGGATAGAGAAATAGAAGAGAGATTGCATGAGATTAAAGGCATTGCAGGTTTTGATATTGAGAAGAGAAAGGTCGTCGTATTTTGGAAAGATTGCCCACCAGGATTAAGCTCTCAGATCACTTATGACCAGTTTTACAAAGCTCCTAAAGACATACAAGAAACATTGATTTCCAGAGCCCGTATGTTAACCAACGGTCAGTAGAAGCTTTTTTTAAACGGGGGAGAGTGTTAGCGATAGATTCATGTTGGTTACATAAGGATCGATGCAACGTTGCAATGATGGGTGCACCACGGAACCACGCACCACATCCTTGTGTTACCATGTAAACCGTTAAAGGCTGTTCACCCGAGACCCCTGTGGGGACTGGAGAGCACCCCGCTGTGGGATTGACCCGATGGTCTAGGTTGGCTTAGAATTGCGGAGTTACTTAAAGCTATATAAAACCCCAGAGGTCCCCTCTGCAGGTGTTTCAGATTGTATAGTTGAAATAACCGTTGTTACAACGCACCCTCGTGGACCCGAACGTTAAAAGCCAAAAAAATTAAATCCAAAGATTTCGATAATTAATAAATTTTATGGTTTTTGAATGAATTTAAAAATGGATGAAAATTCTAATCTGGACCAAGGGCGAGGGGGAGACTCAATGGAAAAAACAGTTATTGAAGGATGACAAGTTCCTGAATGTTTGCTGGAGGGCCAGCTAGTCATTGAGTGGGAATATATTGGCCATCTCTGGGGAGACAGTAAGATCACCCTATGGAAGAAGAACTTACAAGGCGAGTGGGAATTGGAGAGAGTGAAGTGGATTATTTACGGTAAAATTGCCAAAAGGAACATTACGCTAAGGACTTATGAGGAACCCGCTGGTTGATTTGCTAGGTCCCCTCCCTTTAAATACTAGATAATTGATTATAATTACAGTTTAAAGAATATGCTAAAGTTGTGTTCACAAGTGTTGAAGATATGGAATGCAAGGGAGTCACGATGTTAAAGGCCAAGACCAGTTTTGCAGATAACCAACCACCCAATCATGCTATTCAAGTCCAATCTTGCCAATGGACTTTTCAAGCTTAGAATTCTGATCCTGTGTGTAATTTATGATCAGAGAGGTCCTGGAAAATGGATCTCGAATCAAACTACTATTTATACTCTTCTCATTCAACGAATCCTTGACTTGGTGAACAATTCCAGAGGCTGATGTTGGATAATTCTGGTTTTCTTTGATTTCTGGATTCCTATTCAAGTTCGGATGATGCTTTTAGGATTCTCTGACAACAATCCAACTTACTTTTCATGACTTCCAAGTCCTTTTGTATCGGAACCCAATTGGACAATTACCGTCGACACACACAACTTTATGAGTAAAGGCTAAGCAAGTGATACGATATATGCAACATATTTCAATAAAGAACAAAGTGGTTGAGATATGGTAGCTGAAAGATGAGCACAGCATTAGCCATTATAATGCAAATGAGCTGATATTCGGATAATATGATCATTTTTGTGTCTTTCCAATATTTATGAAAATTAAACAAATTGTTTAAAAACAGCTTAAATAACCTTTTTTTTTTTTGAATTAAACCACAATATTTCTTACACTTTTACACTTCAACCAACTAATTTTTAATTCCATACGTTAATTAATACCCGAATTATTTCAATTATTATATTAATACAACAGGGATAACGTCGTTGCTCAGCACATACCCGATTCAGACATGCAAGAAAAAAAAAAAAATTTACCTGGACTTTCCATATATATTCTTGCCGAAAGATCATGCTATTTGAGGTCAAAGGTTGGGATTTGGGCAAGAAAAGGGTGAAAAAGGCAAGCGAACCTAAGAAGGAAAAAAAGGAAAGGGAAAGTTCTGCAAAAAAAGAGACAGAAAAGTCTAGTAAAAAGACTAAAAGTAGGTCAAAAGAAGAGAAAGATAAAAAGAGACCTCACGTTGATGAGGATGGAACTAACAAGAGAGTGAAATTGGAGGAAGCTCCCCCTGCAGATCCTACAGAAGGAATTGACCAATCCAAATTGACACCATTACAAAGAAAAATGTTGGCAAAATTATCTGGTTCAAGATTCCGTTGGATCAATGAACAATTATACACAACCGATTCCCAACAAGCATTAGAGATGATTAAGAAGCAACCCGAATTGTTTGATGAATATCATAAAGGGTTTGCCTCTCAAGTGGAATCGTGGCCTGAAAACCCGGTTGATTTGTTCACAAGAGAATTGATCTACAGAGGTATTTCCAAAATGGTGAATGCCCCAGGTGGTCTTCCGGGTGTTAAGAAGGATAAAAGCCACAAGGTTGTTGTTGCAGATATGGGTTGTGGTGAAGCGGAGTTGGCTATTCAAGTCGATAAGTTCATGGATTCCTACAGAGATCCTAAGGAGGTGAAAACAGTTCTTAAAAAGTTCAAGAAGAAGTATGGTGGAGGGGAAGATGTCCAATTGAAGAACAAAAAATTGGCAATGGAGGTCCACTCCTTTGATTTGAAGAAGGTCAACGAGAAGATAACAGTTGCTGATATAAAAAACGTTCCAATGGACAATGGGTCATGCAGTGTGGTAATCTTCTGCTTGAGTTTGATGGGTACAAATTTCCTTGATTTCATCAAGGAGGCCGATAGAATTTTAATCAATGGAGGAGAGCTGTGGATTACAGAAATTAAAAGTAGATTATCAGATCCAAAGGGTGAACAGTTCATAAATGCAGTCGAGGGTTTGGGGTTCAAAAAGAGATTGGTTGATGATTCAAATAAAATGTTCACAAAATTCGAATTTTTCAAACCCTTAAAGGGATCCGATGGTAAAAGAGTGGAAGAGGTGAGGGGTGACCAAATGGAGGGCCAATGGTTATTAAAACCTTGTATTTATAAGAGGAGGTGAGGGGAGGATTGGTGGGTTGAGCTGAGCGTGCTCACGTAATCAGTCCCACTTGCACGTGACTCCGATTGCCGCTTACATAATTATTTGATCTCTAAAATTTAAAAGATTCTAAGGGCGATAAACTACTCTTTTTATGGCCAACGAGACCTTGAACACCCTCTTGGGAGGAATAGAGACCGTTCAGAGTGTTCTGATGCTGGATACTCCAGTAGACGAAGATCCTCCGATTTTTGACCCAAGAAGCCAGACTCATAATCTTTTTAAGGTTCAATTGTACACAACATCTGCGTTGGGGTTGGCATTTTTCCTCATATTCTGTATTCTGAGATACAAATTCCCCATCTTGTTTTCGGTGAGAAGTTTCAGGAATAAAAAGATCCAAAAGTTGCCCAATACGCTCTTTGGATGGATTAACGTTGTTATATCTATCAATAATGATCAATTATTGCAGGTAATTGGATTAGATTCCTACGTGTTTCTACGGTTTTTTAGAATGGGTATCAAGATCTTGACCTTGCTGTCCCTTTTAGGATTATTCATATTGTCTCCAATAAGGTATTATCTCACTGGTACGTTTGATAAGGATGGTGGCGAGGCCCTAGGGTTGTTTTTCAATATGAAGAAGAAGGATCCTTCAGATGATACTGAGCCAGCAAGTTATTTGGCAATAACCACTCTATTCACATATGTTTTCACAGGTATAATATACTGGTGTTTATTCAGTGAAACAAACCACATCATTAAGACAAGACAAAAGTTCTTAGGATCTCAAAGAACCCTCACAGATAGGACCATCTATCTTCAGGATATACCTGAAAATTTACGAAATGTGCTATCATTAAAGTCACACGTCGAGGAACTTTGTGTGGGCAAGGTGGAAAAGATCAATTTTGTTCATGATTACTCCCCATTGACTACCCTATTAAATGCCAGAGCAAAGATACTGTCCAAGTTGGAGGTACTATACTCCAGGGTATATGGTTTGAACATTCACTTATTTGAGAAGAATTCGGAGCATTCAGTGAGATTAAATGTGGAACTGACAAATTCTATACCGGATGATCAAGATATATTGTACACACCATTAACAAATTCCACACCTGATGATTTATATAGCGACGACCCATTCCATGTCTTTCCTATTTTACCAAGGGATAATCCGAAAAGGTGGGGAAAGTTGTCATTCTTTGGTCCCAAGGTGGATTTAATCGATCATCACACCAGGGAGCTAATCAAGATAGAGGATAAAATAAAGGATCGTAAGGCATCAGAGACCTTTAAAATCTCCGCAAATGCATTCGTGACAATGGACTCGGTTACTGATGCTCAAATGGCAGCTCAAGCCGTCTTCTCACCAAAGGTGTTTGAATTGACATCAGTTTTGGCACCTGCACCAATGGATGTCATTTGGGAGAATTTGCTCCTCAACAAGAATTCCATCCTGATCAGGCGTAATGTTATCGAAGGAATAATCATTGCATTTAGCATTTTATTGATTATACCAATTAGATATATCACCTCCCTATTGAATGTTAATTCTATTACAAGAATGTGGAAGGAATTTGGTGAATATTTGATGAAAAATGCAACAGCAAGGGCAATCGTCACAGGGCTGTTACCAACATATTTGTTCACTATTATCAATGTTGCCTTACCATATGTTATTTCCTTTTTATCAAAATTGCAGGGTCAGAAATCACAAGGGGATGTTGAATTATCAGTCATCAAGAAGAACTTTCTGTACACTTTTTTCAACTTATTTCTTGTTTTCACTTTATTTGGTACACTTTCAAGTTATAAGGCTTTATTGACCGATACAACTAAGATAGCTCCGTTATTGGCAGCTTCTATCAAATCTTTATCCCTTTTTTACATTGATTTGATCTTGCTTCAAGGCTTGGCAATGTTTCCATTTAAATTACTTCAAATTGGCGATCTGGCATTGCTTTTTTGGAATACTGTTGTTCAATATAAAAATAGAACACCAAGCATGTTTAATAATTGGGTTTTCAAGCCGTCAATATTTGATTTGGGTTTGATTTTGCCCCAGCATTTGATGATTTTATTATTGACAATGATTTATTCTCCGATTTCGACAAAAATTTTAATATCTGGTTTGGCTTATTTCATCTTAGGATTCTATACCTACAAATACCAATTGGTGTATTCCTTTGTCCACCCCAATCATAGTACTGGTAGATCATGGCCAATTATTTTCAAAAGAGTCTGTTTGGGTGTTTTTGTTTTGCATGTTCAAATGTTTGGGTCATTAGCATTGGAACAATCTTTTGTTCTTGCCGGTTTCATTTTACCATTGTTCCCCACTACATTGATGGCTTTAGTATTCTTTGATAGAAATTACAAGGCTTTATTGTACTTTATTGCTTTGGACGCTATTAAGACCAAAGGTCAAAGTGTTACGGAAGATGAATTTTATGATTCTACTTTAGGTCTAGAAAGATTAATCAATACCTCTGCCATTGCTCCTAAGAGCAGTATAATGAGTTTTAACGCATTCTTGGATGGTGAAGAAAACAACAATGCTGTCATTATGACGTCATCCGAAGAAGCTACCACTATTTCCAACCACAGTAGCGCGGAGGAAGAGGAGCAAACCACTGAATCGGATTTTCAACATAGTGTAAGGGCTAGGGCCGCTCTGGAACAAATAAACGAGGACCAATCTTTAGAAACAACGACAGTTTCACCACATTTCCTCCCAAATGTCAATAAGAAACCTGCTCGAAGATCCAGCACTATTGAAGAGCAGCGAGAAACAGGTCATTCTTATCAACATCCTGCAATAACTGACCCACTGGAGGGAATCTTAGTGGGGTTTCAGGAGGATGTTTTGGAATACTTGGAATCTAGGGAGATTACCTCCAGTTCGGCAAATAAGCCCCAACATCTTAATACAAATGGGAATATTGTCAGCGAAGGGGATAACGAGAGAGGAAAGTCGATTATTACCGGCTTTGTGGTTTCGAGATCCCAGGGCGGAGAAATATGGTGATGGTCCATTCTGAGCACATGAGCACCGTAATTAGACTTCCTAAATAGGAAAAAACGGTCTTAGTTTCTTTTTTTAGACCTTGATGACTTTATTTGCATCTTTTTAATCCCTTTAATAACCACTTTCTCTTCGTAAAGAATGAAATTTATAGGCTTGTGTTTCTTACAGGGCCTTTTAACAACAGCATATGGCTTTGTTGAACTCAAAGCTCAAAAGAACATTAAAATAGCTCCCGTTGATCCAAATACCAGCCATTTTAAAAGAAATAACTATGGTAGTTGGATAGGTGACAACGTGGAATACGTTATTGAATTGAAAGTTGGAGCTTCAGAACAAAGCATAAATGTACTTTTGGACACGGGATCTGGTGATTTAGTTCTTAATGGAGATTCCGATCCACAATGTCCATCAAAATCTGGAGCTGTGACGATGACTAGAACGTTAGAAAACGATTACACTCCACTTACTTCAAGTGGAGCTAATTTGGTTAAGAGGGATGATCAGACATACACAACCGGATGGAACATTTATTTTGAAGATGTGACCGTTACTGCTGATACTACCATTACAAATCAGAATACTATTACGGAACAAGTGACTATGACTTCGACTAAAACTCTACCAAAGAAGAAAACAACAACACCAAAACCAAGCAGTAGTATGAATACCAAGGTCAGTGCCAGTAAAACCACCACTAGTACGGCAATTGAAAGTAAAAAAAGCAGTAAGGTTGGGCCATCCGTTTCAACTACGTCATCAATAAAATCAATATCGGCAGTCAGCATCAACACGAATTTCTACCCACAGGGTTACGTTTCCAGTACCCCAATACCAACGGTGGACCCTCAAAATGTGGTTTATTTGGAATCCGTCAACTGTTACTCATATGGTGTTTTCAACCCGGCGAGTTTGAACTCCACTGAGCAATATACCGGGGTTTCCGTTTCAGGTGAAGAAGTTACAGGTAACTGGTTTGAAGGACCAGTTAAGTTTGGCGATGCCGGTATCAGTGACTTGCAGTTTGCTGTTGTCGAAGATTCTGCGGATTTGGGGGTTTTGGGGTTGGCAAATTCAACAAAATACGATAACTTTTTAATCAAGTTGAAGAGTGCAGGGCTGATTAACAAGCTGGCGTACTCATTGGGCGTCTCTTCAGAGACCAATCTTGGGTCCATCATCTTTGGTGGTGTGGATTTGAACCAAGCTGATGGAAATTTCACGAGGGTGCCATTGTTGGATTTCGATGAGAGGTCCAACACAACCAATTTGGCCATCACGTTATCCCAGATCGAGACAGACCAAGGCCTCATAGCATCGGGTTTGGCCTATGCTTTATTAGATACAACATCTTTTGTTGGTACAGCCCCATGGTATATTTATGATGAAATTGTCGCAGTTGGTGGGTTCAAATATGATTCTAATACGGGGAATTTCATAGCCAGTGCCGATGATTTGGCCAACAAGACAAGTACGTGGAATTTCCAGGGTTTTTCAGCTGTTGTGGATCTCGTTGATTTGACCTTGCCATTGACCAATAATGGAGACTCTACCAATTACGTTGTTTTGGCATTACAATCCCACTCCGAAGATTATTTCATCATTGGAGATGCGATTTTGAACCAGATTTACTTTATTGTCGATTTAGAAGCCAAGGAGGTGGCATTATCAAAAAGATACACCAATAATAGAAAGGAGATAACGCAAAGCGTTGTTGATATTTCAGCCAATGAGAATTTGCCTAAGTCGGAAAAATCTTCGTTGTATGATCAGTTTGCGGGATTCGACAACGTAACTACTTTGAAGTTGGCAAAGGCCGATTACATGAATATTTCATTGAGTGATTATAACACCACTTTGGTCAGTATTAAGAAGGAATATTCAAATGGGGGGAATAGAAACAACATCAGTATCACAATATTGGTGATTTCTTTATTCATATTCCTCTTCTAATCAGCATACAAGTATTTGAAAACGATCATTTTACATATTAAAAATAACAAGTTACGACCAACCTACATCACCATATAAACCTGGAATGAATTCTTGAGTATAAAGGTTGGTAGGATTTGCAGATGGAAATTCTTCGACGTCACCGGCAATCTGAGTGGCGATCTTCAAACTTGAACCCATTTCACCACCATAAATGCAAGATTGGGATGAACTCTTTCCAGACAAGTCGCTTTTTACTTCAATAATATTGTGGCCATCTTGAATCAGCTTTGCCTGAGCCATTCCCACCTGTTCGGCTTCCATATCGACGACCAATGAGACCATACTCAAAAAGTCATCACCAAGAACGAAGTAATCTTGGTCGACACCGGAATCCACGGTGAGCATTCTCAAGCCGGAATCTTCGTACGTGTTTTTATCCAAAATAGGGTAAGTGAAATAAATTAGGGGCACTTTAATTGTCAATCCTTGGAAGTTGAATTTCAAGTGATGGTCCTCTAATTTGGATTGGGAAATAACAAAGCCTGCCATGTCACTGGAGTAGGAAAAGCCATACTTCTTAGCAACATTAAGTGCAACATCATGGGGGAAATAGGACATGATTGAGCCTGAGTCCAAGATCGTTGCTGCAGCACCCTGCGCAAAAGCTTCATTTTCATCGTCAAAGTAGATCCCATTCAATGCGATTGATATATAATAGGGTCCCGTACCATTTCTTATTGAATTTGGTAGCTTATAATCAATTATAGGCAATAAAGTCAAGAGACCGTCAAAGCCATCACTATCATATCCACCTAAAATTAGTTCTGAATTATAATCTGAAGAAGCAATACTTGCCTTTAAATTGTCAACCATCTTTTCAATCAGACCGTTCTTCATCACTTGAAAGATGTTGTCATATATTGGTTGGTTGTTCATTTGGTATCCTGCCTGATTGACAGGGAAGCCCAACCCGAGCATACCGTTATTGGAGGAATCTTCATTGATTCCAAAAGTGACATTTGGCACTCTCAATTCGTTAATGAAAATGTCGTCCACACCCATATGGCCAACAGAAGTACTATTGTCGCCATATTTGATACTGAATGGTAAATTTGATTCCTGATATGTTGAGGACATTGCTTCGTTGTATAATCCAAATCCCAAGCACCCTTCAAATTCAATACTTTGGGGATCATCGTCTTCTCCTTGCAATTCGCTTTCTAGTTCAATGTAACATCTTCCGTCGTCTCCTCTAAGCACAACAGGATCACTCACTTCAGGTTCAAGGTTAGTGATATTCTCCGGATTATTTGGATCATTAATGCATTGCAAATTATCACTACCATTGACCCAAAAATCAGAAGAGCCCGAGTCCAAGCTGATCAACACCTTATCTCTATTCGACCCCATTTCCAATTCAATGAAATAAGTCATCTGAGTATATTTCATTTCCACATCAACTCCACCTCTTTTTGTAAACCCTAAAGGATCCTCATGTTGAATGTCGATTAAAACATGTGGTGAACACTGGGACTGATAATTGGTCTTGTTTTCATCACTGAGCACCTTTTTGGCATTCAATCTGATCACTTCCGAATGAACCAAACAGAGGACTGTGAACAACTGAATCTTCATTGATGAATCCAAAAAAGAAAAAGGTAGATCCAACCGGAATAACAACTACAGAAGGACAATTCTCGCTCTCAGCTAACCTTTTCATCAAGTAATAGCTTCATGAGCATTGGTATTTCCTAATTTGGCACAATCAATAGATTCTGACAAGATCACGTGACTCGGATAAAGAGAAAAGTCCGATAACATGGTTTTGTGGGGAAGGGCTTCTTTTCTTTTAATGAGTGAAGGCAACAAACTGACAACCCCGACACCTTTTGAGCAGGAATCAAGGCCACAATCACCGATCATGATACCAAGATATTCCAGAGAAATTCCGAGAATTTTCGAGTCGGAGAAGGTGGATTACCCATGTAAGCCACCAAACGCATATACCGATGAGGAGTTTGAACAGGTTGAGCACTTTGAGTTTCTCAACGCATTGGGGTTGAAAGAGCCACCGATATTACCGCCTTATTTGAACTCGAACTTGTTGAATGACTCGAGCAATAAGAACTATAAAGGATTCAATGAGACATATAAATATAGGATAAATGAGTTGAATTTGATGGATAAATATTCAAGTATGAAGCCGGTTAGACCTGCATTGAAACGATCAGGATCATCGAATTCCTCGTCCAGTTCGATCAGATCCTCGAAAAATGTTCGTACAAAATCATCCTCTTCTGGTCGAAGACAGGTGAAGATAAAAAAGAGTGGGCCAACGCCGCATCATACAATATTGAATCACTTGATCACTTGCAATATGAACAGAGAGGGGTACATAACGACCTCGACAATTATTAGGTATAAGGGGAAGTTCATCACGAATATAATGTATTTTTCAACTGATGATGTTTAAACTGGGGCAAATCAAGAGCTGGACCAGTTTGTGAGTGTCCGTCAACAAGTGATTGAACTAATACGGAATGTGTGGTTGAAGGCGAATGTACAAACGTCATGATTGGCACCAAATTGCGTAATATCAGGTTTGCAGGACGCACTTATTGGATTCCATTGTATTGAGTTATAATTCTCATTTATATTCAATTATATTGTTTCTACCATTGATCCGCTATGAATACCCACTCTCGATCAATATACAAGAATAAATAATGCGTGAAGATGTTGAAATGCATGTTGGTCTTATCCCATTATAACTGGCCAGTTATATCGTTTTTTGTATTGATGATGATGCTTTTAAAAGGATACAATTCATCGCCCCTGTTATTGAGGATGACCCCCCTTATCACAGCTGTCCCTTTATATCTATCTTTCTATTGATACTGATCGCCTCCATCGTAGGTTTTGCCAAATGACACATAAAGTTGTCATTTTCAATAAACCTACCAAGCTTAATTTCATTGAGATAAGCAGTAAGCTGGTCCTTGTTTGGGAATATTAGTAATTTACTGAAATACTCCAAATCCAACTGTCTGTAAGATTTACAAACCATCGACATTATTCGCACTCTTTCCAATTTAATGATCTCACCCACTAGACAATCCATGTAAAAGAAGACGGGTTTCTTTAAATCATCTAATGGACTCGTGATGCCTCTGATCCCCCAGATAAGAGTCTGAAATCGATAATAATCTCCTTTGACCAGTAGTTTGTCCAATGCCATCACTGTTTGAATGAATTTATCTCCACTATGGCGTCCTTCAAGCAATTGAAGTGATAATTGGTCAATCTCATTTCGATTGTCCGTCAAAATGTAGTAGAGGTATCTATAACTGACAAATTCTAAATGATGAGAATCTCTCAAGTTCTCATCCTTGTAGAGTGATTTCAATTGGGATTGACATTGGTTAAACTCTCCCAAGTCACAAAACTCCATCGCCAGTTTTGAGTGGAATTGATAAACTTTGACTGTAAACTCACTTTTCACACCTTGGACCGTCAAATCTTGTCTTAGAGATTTACATTGATCGCAGAGATAATTGTAATTGGAGTCTCCTCGTAAGTATTTGGCCATCAATAACTTAAGAGTCTTCATCAACACCTTAACCGGTCTAACCGTTTCCGGTTTAGGTTGGGATGTTAATCTTAAGTATTTCTTTTCTAATTTTGTGCAGGTACCAACAATGGGTTTTGTGCTTATGGGTTCAAAATCATAACTAACGTCTCTAGTGCTTGTTTTCAACTCTCTTTGGAATCGTTGGGATCTCTGAAGCAATCTTTCCGAATCTGAAATGACTTCGGGACTTGGACTCATTGTCACAAGCTTGCGCTGCTTTTTAAAATGAGCTATCGAAGACCTACTAACTAGCTTCAATTTAGTTCTGGGGTTGACCTCTGATTCTGACTCAGATTCGGAGTCAGAATCACCGAACACATTTTGTCTTTTAACCGATCTTTTGACCAATCCTGTCTTTCTCCCAGTGGACTTTTCTTCCCCGTCTTTTGGATCCAATATTGGCACTTCTTGATTAGTCCAATCCCAATGTTCCAAATTACCCGTGGCTTTCTGGGTCTCGATAATAGTCTTGATTTGGGATTTCATTAATTCCATCTCTTGAGGACTCAATTGTGCCCTCTTGGCCCTCTGAAAACACCGTTTAACAAATAGATTCACTTCATCTGGCAACTTACTAGCCCTGAGAGAGTTATAGGGAGCAGTACCCATCATCAACCCCTAATAATAAAAGAAAATATGGGTATTCTATATACTGAAAAATCTTCGACACCCTATTCTTTCCTGTTAAATGGATGTGTTTCTCTCGGATGACTCTGATGAAGAGGTGACACAATTCAAGAAGTTCAGATCTGATTCAATAATTTCCGTTGGTCACTTGGATAAGAGAGTGGGTGTGTCATATAAGGTGGATTTAGACGAATCATTTGGTGAAGAAATTGATGATTTAAAACCACAACTTTGTGACTTTAAACCTATCAAGGTGCTAGGAAGAGGCGCGTATGGTAAAGTAATTTTGGTTAAACATACATCCGGCCGGTTGTTTGCACAGAAACAGTTGAAAAAGGCGTCAATGATTGTCAATACTAAAAACTATGAAAGAACGCTAACGGAAAGGACAATCCTGGAGAAAGTGTCCCATCCTAATATTGTTAAACTCTATTATGCCCTTCAAGACTTTGATAAAGTTTACCTTATGCTAGAATATCTACAAGGAGGAGAATTGTTTTATCATTTAAGACAAGAACATTTGATGAGTGAAAAGATTGCTTCTTATTACACGGCGGAGATCATCCTTGCCTTGCGTCATCTTCACATCAATGCGGGGGTGATTTACCGAGATTTGAAGCCGGAGAACTGTCTTTTGAACGCTAAAGGTCATTTGGTGTTGACCGATTTTGGGCTCAGCAAAGTATCAGATAAGTGCAATTCAATGGATGGTACAGCACAATATATTGCTCCAGAGGTTATCAAGGGAGAAGAGTATGATTCTAAATGTGATTGGTGGTCCCTAGGTGCGGTTGTTTATGATCTGATTACAGGCAATCCACCATTCACAGGTAACAACAATAAGAGAATAATGGAGAAGGTTGTTAAAAATAAGATCAACTATCCCATCTATATATCCCAATTTGCAAGGGAATTCTTGCAGAAGATTCTACAGAAGGATGTGAATAAGAGAATCAATCTGGACGATGATTCCATCTTTGAAAATATCAAAAAATTGGCATTCTTTCGACACATCCAATGGGACCACCTCATTGATCAGAATGATGCCTTGATGCCACCACCAATCGTTCCAATCATCATGGACCCGGAATTGGCGGAGAATTTCGATGAGGAATTCACCAACATGGAGCTATCTCCACCCAACTCACCAATTCCGAAATCAATGTTCGAATCAATAATGGAAGAGAGTAGATCCAACAGTACATCCTCAATCATCAAAATCTCAAAGCCGGTTGAGGATGGCACATTGAAGGAATCGGTATATTTCACCGATTTCTCCTACACAAGGGATTAACGCTTCTTCTTGCCCTTCTTCTTAGGTTTAGCTGGCACTATGACTATTTCACCATTGGCACCCTCACCCATATCCTTTAATTGATTTTCCATTTGGAAATGACCCATCAAATCGTTGATCTGGTCCTCCAAATCCAGTTTCTGCGACTTCAATTCATCATTTTGTAACTGTAATTTATCGATATTCTTACTCAACCCATCATTAAGCAATAATTCCGCCTCATATTTACTCTTGAATTGGTCATCAACCCGCTTGTGATTCAATTTCGACTTCACCTCATCCAACTGGGATTCTGCATTTCGACATTTTTCAATCATCTTATTCATTGATTGGTTTCGATATTCTAGATCCGATTCATAGTTCTTTATAATACCCTCATAATAATCCCTCTGGGATTCCAATTGTGCAATCAACATCTTTGAATATTCAAACCCAATTTTGTCGATCTTTGTTTCCATTGTAACCTTTTCATCCCGTTCTCTCAACGGTAACTCCACCAATTTCCCATCCGCCTCGTTCTGGACCAATCGATGCACGTAACCATCGGAATAATAATCCCATACTCTTTGAGTTTGTAAATCCATCGAAAAACAATGTCCACTTGATTTGAAATGGTCAATTGCATGTCCATTATCATATCTTCCACAACCCAAATATCCGCAGATCAAACAAGTCCACAAATTTTCATCGATATCACATTGGGCACACTTTTTATCCTCCTGGGGATGTTCTAATAGGGTTTTCACCGAATATCTACACACGGGACATTTATCCTCCTTCCATTGAGACAAGCATGAGCAATGATAACTATGTTGGCATTGGGTTGTCACAATCCCGGTTATATCGCTGTCCAATCTTTCCAAACACACAGGACATGTTGCTAATTCCAAATAGTTGGATGGATTACTGATCTTTGTGTGTGTTTCTGTGAATGGATCCGGCAATAAGTACGGTAAGGAGTTTCTGATTATATCTTCTTCCTCCGGAATGTTCTCCTTCTTAAAAACAATCTCCTTGATCCTCACCACTTTGCAAGTTTCTGGATCCAACGAGGTGAACTTTCTGCCGTCATAACCTCGAATAAAGGGGTCCACAAACTTCGCATCTCGAAATTTGATCAAAACCATCGTTTTATTAATCAACGAAAGTTTTATTATTCTTATATTTGAGATCTGGTCTAATAGTTCCTTTTCAAAAAAACCGAGTAATAAATCGGAATTCGAGAAATAGAACGGCACTGCCAAGATTGCAACAATTGTTTCATCATGAGCCTCCACTTTACAGTCTTCCAATTTGTACCTATTTTCATAACCTGGAGCATCCTTAAATAACCTAACAACTCCTTCACCAATGTATTCCCCCATCAAGGGATTGTTTAATACCAGTGGCTTACTTAGCCCCATTGATCCGTCTTTTATGTTATCAATTGAGGTGATTTCGATTGTTGAGTATCTATAATCCAAGCTAGAAAGATCGGGAAATTCCAATTGAAAATCTCTGTCTTCGGATGTGTTTCCTGTAGCTGAAGTGTCTCTCTCAATGAATATATCACCGCTTTTCTTTAAATCACTTATCCAATTACTTTCTTTCCTAGTGAATTGAATATCAAAGCAGATTGTGAACATTTAAACTCATAAAAAAGGGAATATCCAATCAATTCCAAGGTTTAATTCCAAATATCACAATTCCAAAAGCTTCAGGCCACGTTTAAGCAGTTTAAATAAAGAAATTGAGAATTCGCCACAAAGAAATCAAGTAGCAGTAATTTTTCAGTGTCCCTTCATCCACTCATTTGCTCTTAAACCGTGAACCATTGACCTCTCGTGATGTCCAACTCGGAGAAAAAAACCATCGAAGATCTACTGAAGCAACTTGCTCTTCAGGAGGGCGAAAAACCAAAGAAAATGGAAGATTACAAGTTCTGGAAGACCCAACCTGTTGCGAAATTCAACGAGGAGATTGAAAGTGAAGGTCCTATTGAACATAAGAGTGTGGAAGAGGTGAGAAAGGAACCTTATCCTTTACATGACTCATTTGAATGGTGTACTTTAGATTTGGAAGAGGAAAAAGAGCTGGATGAGTTGCATAATTTATTGTTTGATCATTACGTGGAGGACCACGATGCCTCCTTCAGGTTTGCATACTCGAAGGAGTTTTTCAATTGGGCTCTGAAACCACCTGGATGGAAGAAGGAATGGCATTTAGGGGTCAGAGTCAAGGCCAATAAGAAACTAGTTGCGTTTATTAGTGGAGTTCCATGCGATTTGGAGATCAGAGGGGAGAAGGTGACCATTGTTGAGATCAACTTCCTTTGCGTTCACAAACAATTGAGATCAAAAAGATTGGCACCTTTACTGATTAAAGAAATTACCAGAAGAGTGAATTTGTTTGACATTTGGCAAGCATTGTACACTTCGGGCACCATCCTACCAAAGCCAATGGCAACTTCAAGATATACACATAGACCTCTTCAATGGGATAATTTGAATAAGGTGGGGTTCAGTTCTTTACCACCGGGGGAAACAAAGGCTTCGATGATTGCCAAATATGCCCTCAGCAACGAGACCAAATTGAAGGGATGGAGACCGATGACAGAAGGTGACATTGAAAAGGTCCACAAATTGTATGACGAGTTTAGAAGAAAGTATACAGTTAACCAGGTGCTGTCAAAGGAAGAGGTGGGTCATTGGCTTTTTGGAGGGTTTCAACAGGAGAACAAGAAAATCCACACCTTTGTCGTTGAGAATGAGGGTAATATCACCGACTTTATTTCCTTCTATGTTTTGCCATTTACTGTTCTAGGTACTGATAATCAATTGGGCGTTTCCTACTTGTTTTATTATGGCACAAAGAGTCAAGGTGAGGATTTGAAGCCAAGATTGAAATCTCTTGTTCAAGATGCAATGATTGAGTCCAAGAAGTTCAAGACGGATGTTTTCAATGCATTGACGACACAAGATAACCCATTGTTTATTGAGGACTTGAAGTTCGGTCCAGGTGATGGGAATTTGAATTATTATCTTTTCAACTATAGGATGAAGGAGATCAACGGTGGTGATATTAATGGAGATGTTAGTGAGGTGGGTGTTGTTTTGTTGTGATTGTGCGAACAGACGAACAAAGTGAGTCTTTGAATGAATGAATTTATCTAAACCAAGCTGGGTAGTTTTCAAACAAGGATGGTGAGGTGGTGCGATGGGTGGGTCATCTGTATAAATTAATCAACGAGCAGACGAAAGCAATCAGTCTGTCAGTGAATGAATTTGTGAACACCAATTGGGTTGTTTTTTCACACAACCATGTCCCCTGTGGACATCTGTATAAATTAATCACTTTAGTTGGTAAATGAGCGGGTTCATGTTTAATGATAATGGACTGATGAGACACAATATGAAATCTTTATGAAGAGTAATTAGTAGTTGGGTAAATTTATGAGCATTGAAACCTTTTTGGGTAAAGATTTGAGTTCCATGGTCTAACGAATGGATTATAGGTCGAATAATTACTTTCAAGGGCCGTAGAAGAGAAGACCGTAAAGTGAGGGTTTAATTATGGTTTATCAGAGACTATCGGTGCCAAAATGACAGTGGTGCAGCAAAGAAACATTCAATTGGGCTAAGTTATAAGGATAACTATGGCAACATTAGACCTATTCTAATAGTGACTTTCACCCACCTATTCACATTGCTGAGCACATTATTGCTCATCGTATATCCAAATGACTGCCGATTGTACTTCTAGCAGATAATTTTTGATTCTACATAATTCTCTTCGACACAATCAAAAAGTAAAAAGTAAGAAGGTAGGCGGTAAAGTTTTTTGGGGTTTATGACCTCAAGATTGTGTCTGTAAGACACCGTGTAAATCACTGCCGATGAAATATAAATGACCTTATGATGATCAACTGTAAAATTCTGGTTTCCGATGAACGGAGTTATTGACAATAAATTGTCGTTGAATATATGGGATGCGGATAAACCACCCCACTCAAGTTGCATAATTCTAAGTCCACTAGTCAGCAGGTCTGATGGAAGTCTACTGTTAAATCCAATTGATTAATGATCTGATCATAATCTTTCTTATCCTTTTAGAACAATCTGCAATCTGCTTGGAAAATATCCAATGGTCTCAACAGACAAGCATAGAAAAGTATATTCCATCAATTGTGAATTAGCTCAAGGTCAAATCTTGACCTTAGTATATTCATTTATTATCCCAATTTTATGTGAAACAAAACAAACCTGCCTTAAGAATAGAACCAACTTTTTCCAACATGTCAGCCTGTAATACGGAGGGTATTCTTATGGGCAATTGTAAGATAATATTCTCTTCGACACTTGCGATATAACCTTTTCTCCAAACGCCCCCACTTCACTTTCTAATCAAAATAACCCAAATAACACAACCAGTTTTCCTTATTAACCACCTTTCACAAACAAAAAACAACACCCTAAAATGGGAAATCCACTTTTGAACATCTTCCATTCAATCCATCTCATAGCTTCTTATTCCAGGCTGGTACAAAGATTTACGATTTTAAAACCACAGATTCAATCACACACCCCAAATTGGACCTCTACCATACCATTTACAACCCTCTGATGTCCATTTTTCTCAAAACCATCATTAATAATCATCATCACTCTCTTATCGTCTTAACCAGCTTTCCATCATTTACAAGTTTAAAATCCCCATACTTTTTTACACACCATCTTCTTCATTTTCCCAAGTTACATTGACAATACTTACCTTGAAACATACCGGAGTTTTCGGTGATTTGCGCCATCTTTTCTTTGCATAAGGATGATATATACGCAGATGAGCATATATATGCTCAGCAAACCGTTGGATTTCCTGTCCGATGTAAATGTCGCCTTTGAGCCCGCAGTTTTCGATACAAATCCCTTTAAAAGACTCAAATACGGTTTCTTATTAACTTAAACACCACCACACCCTTCCTGACCACCTCTAATCACCAATCCGGGCTTTGTCCATACCCTTATTTATGACATCATTTTTTTTCACCTAAAATTAGTAGTACAAACGGCGATGTGCATTTTTATTTTATTGCTTTTTTTCTAGTTCTTGCCTCCTTTATCCCTTTACAAGTCAATATGATGGAGAAGCTAACACTGCGACTAGCGGTGGGCTTAATACTTTTAAACCAAATGATTAAAGCAGACGAAGTGCCGATTCTACACCTGGTTTCAGTCAATGAACAGTTCTTTGATTTTCCAGTGGAAATTGGGTCTCCGGCACAAGAACTACATCTAAGATTGGATGTACTACAGGGAGATGTGTGGGTACCAGACTCATTATACTTCACACCCTGCAATTTGGTGTCCTCGGCGTCGACAGAAACCTCCACGTCAACAAGTGAGTCACTAAGCCAACAAGCTTCAGGAACGGTTTCCGGGGCCATAAAAACGACAGACTCGACGACATCATCAATAATAAGTAATCCTTGTGCCCCTCAAGGAGTTTATGTGGATTACGGGTCATTGTATTCATCTTATGTGAACATTTTACAACTGATATCTGTGGGATATGATCAAGTATCATACTAT
Organism: Saturnispora galanensis; assembly: GCA_030584985.1. NCBI lineage: Eukaryota > Fungi > Ascomycota > Pichiomycetes > Pichiales > Pichiaceae > Saturnispora > Saturnispora galanensis. The sequence goes on along the minus strand of JAJMCD010000024.1, from coordinate 156,622 downwards.
TTCCAGACCTACCTGTCGACGATCTTTGTGATGGGCGTCTGGTTCACAGACTCAATAAACGTTCCAGTTCAACTGGGTAATGAGACAGAAAATATGAGAATCTGGGATGTTCCATTTGTTTTGGCAAACAGTTCAAATGTTGCCGTGGGTGCAATGGGCTTAGGATACTCTCAAGAGCTGGGAACAACAGAACACAACTTCATTTCAAACTTCATTAACAATGGAATGTCATCTTCCAACTCATATTCAGTGGCACTCGGGGCTCAAAACCAAACAGACCCATTATTGATTGTGGGAGGTGTTGTGGGGGATTTGATCACCAGCAAGGGGTTATCATCATATGACTTTGTCCCAATCTTAGACCAATCCACAGATTCCGGCGTAATCCAAGGTCTGAGTAATATTACACCGGCTTTCCCAATTTACGGTTGGGGGGTGACATCAAGCAAAACCGGGGCATCGGTCGTCTTCTCCAGGTCATACAATGATAGAATGGCCATCAGCAATTATCCAAAGCCTGCAATTCTCGACTCGAGACACACATACAACTATATACCATATTCTACACTGGTGGAAATGGCAATCGAGTTAAATGCCTATTACTCAAGCGAGTTGAATTTATGGGTTACAGATTGCTCAATAGGAGACATTGGTACCATAGACATGTACCTGGGGGGCAACTTTTCAATCAATATGCCCATTTCCAATTTCATCTTCCCAATCAGTGTCAATGGTACAGGACTGGTGTTTGAGGATGGTGGTAAGGCGTGTGTTTTGACTTTCTTGCCTGATTATAGGGTAGGTTACTCTCTCATGGGGACCCCTTTCATGAGGGGCGCATATGTGGCGATTGATAACGATAATAAGGAAATTGCCCTCGGAAACATTAATACGGCGATAATGACCAGCAAGCAAAAGAGAGACAATTTGGAGAATATGGAAAGCACTCACGTGGAAGATAAGGCGTATGTGATTGGTGGGACTTCCACTCAAGATATTGAAGTCACTCCTTCGGGGAGATTGGTCACGGTGAATGGATCAACGTTGACAGATTATGGCATTGTTTTCACGGAATCATATGACAAACCAAGCAGTGCAAATATGATCACTTCGATCTTTGAGGGTTACACATTCACTATTCCAAATCCGACTAAAACGGTTCTGGTCACTGGTGTCTCTACATTATCATCATCAACTACTGCGGTGAGGTATACGGATGTCCAAGAAATCAAAAATGGTACAATCCCTCATGCTACCAAGTTCACAGAAACAAGCATAACCTTGACTATTCCACGCACAATAACGTTCACGGACACATTTGCAGTTGTTTCCGATGTGTCCATCTCTGGTTTGGAGTTTGTCTTTGAAACTGGCGTCAATCAGAAGAGTGGCACTGCGGAAAAGGACACAACCATCTATGCGTTCAGTTCCCTTGTCACAAGCATTTCCAAACAATCCGCCGCCGGCAATTCCTTGAGTGTGTCATTGACTGCCAAATTTTGGTGGTTGTTAGGGTTACTGGCATTGGTGTGATGAAATGGGGGGTTAATTTTGAGGGTGAAAACTGCATTTTCACTTCACCTTCACACTTTCCTTCTTAATTTCCTCCTTTTCTCATTATTGGCATCAATCCACATTATAAAAAAGAACATTGGTGAGTATTTGCATTCACAACTTTTCCACTATTCAGTCACACAAAATTATCTTAGAAAGCTTTTAATATCTAATTTGTATCATTTTTCTTAAATTAATAAAATCTTTACTGAATTTCAAGATGGTTTAATCTTGTCCAATCAAATTGTCATTTAAAAATAGTGGAAAACCATCAACGCGTCGTTATTTTTTGTCTATTGGATCCCTGTTCTATCAAACCATGTTACTTGAATTTTGTTTTTAAAGTAACCACCTTTGAATACCATCTCTTGCATCAATCACATTTAAAAACCTACCATTACTCAACAAGTTGATGATTTTGCTGAGCAAAACGTCACGTGACCGTTTTTTTCACCTAAAAAATTTTTTTCAGCAAAAAGAATGAAGATCCTCCAATATCTAGCATCTTTTATTGGAATGAGTGACAAGAACGTGCGTATTGCTATCGTTTCAGATGACAAATGTAAACCCAAGAAATGTCGTCAGGAATGTAGAAAAGCTTGTCCTGTGGTGAAGACTGGTAAGCTCTGTATTGAGGTTACTCCTGCAAGTAAGATTGCCTTCATCTCAGAAAACTTGTGTATTGGTTGTGGTATCTGCACCAAGAAGTGTCCATTCGATGCAATTCAAATTATCAACTTGCCAACGAATTTGGAAGCAGAAACCACACATAGATATTCCGCAAATTCGTTCAAGTTGCATCGTCTACCAATGCCAAGACCAGGTCAAGTTCTAGGTCTTGTTGGTACAAACGGTATTGGTAAATCCACTGCGTTGAAGATTTTATCCGGTAAGGTGAAGCCAAATTTGGGTAGATATGATGATCCTCCAGATTGGGAAGATATCATCAAATATTTCAGAGGTTCAGAATTACAGAACTATTTCACTAAGATCTTAGAAGATGACATCAAAGCAATCATCAAACCTCAATATGTTGATAACATTCCAAGAGCCATCAAGGGTCCTCTCACCAAAGTTGGGGAATTGTTGAAGGCTAGATTAGAAAGACCGGATGATATCAAATTCATTATTAAACACTGTGAATTGAAGAACGTTTTGAAAAGAGAGGTCGACAAGTTATCCGGTGGTGAATTACAAAGATTTGCCATTGCTATGACTTGTGTTCAAAAGGCCAACGTTTATATGTTTGATGAGCCTTCCTCATATTTGGATGTTAAACAGAGATTGAATGCCGCTCTTATCATCAGATCCTTGTCTGATACCGAAGTGTACACGATTGTTGTGGAACACGATTTGTCCGTCTTGGATTATCTTTCCGATTATGTCTGTATTCTCTACGGTATTCCATCCGTTTACGGTGTGGTTTCCTTCCCTGCCTCCGTTAGAGAAGGTATCAATATTTTCCTCGATGGTCACATTCCATCAGAAAACATGAGATTCAGAACAGAATCTTTACAATTCAGATTGGCTGATGCCTCCGATTCCTTCATTATCGAACAAAACAACTCATTTGAATACCCTGCCATGACCAAGACTCAAGGTGATTTCAAGTTGAACGTTGAACAAGGTTCCTTCAGTGATTCTGAAATCATTGTCATGATGGGTGAAAATGGTACCGGTAAGACCACACTTTGTAAATTACTGGCCGGTCAAATCACTCCCGATGAAGGTTGCCACGTTCCACAATTGAATGTGTCGATGAAACCTCAAAAGATTGCTCCAAAGTTCCAAGGTACAGTTAGAATGTTGTTCCTCAAGAAAATTAGAGCTTCCTTCTTGCATCCACAATTCAACACCGACGTGATGAAACCATTAAGGATCGATGACATCATTGATCAAGAAGTCCAATTCTTGTCCGGTGGTGAATTGCAAAGAGTTGCCATCTGTTTGGCCTTGGGTAAACAGGCCGACATTTACTTGATCGATGAACCTTCTGCATACTTAGATTCCGAACAGCGTATCATCTGTTCCAAGGTGATCAGAAGATTCATTCTTCATGCTAAGAAGACCGCCTTCATTGTTGAACACGATTTCATCATGGCCACCTATATGGCCGATAAGGTCATGGTTTTCGACGGTACTCCATCTGTGGAATCCACTGCACACAAGGCCGAGTCCTTGCTCACAGGTTGTAACAGGTTCTTGAAGAACTTGAACGTCACCTTCAGAAGAGATCCAAACTCTTTCAGACCAAGAATTAACAAGTTGGACTCCCAAATGGATAAAGAACAAAAGGCCTCTGGTAACTACTTCTTCTTGGAGAACGCCGGGATTTGAATCTGTCCACCCTAATTACATTGCCTTTCGGCTCTGGCTTTTTTTGTATTTTCAAAACTGTTTCTTGTATATGCTGAGCACATGAGCACCTATTTTGTCCTTCAATGTGACTGAAAATTTTTTGGTCAAATTGGCCATTCAAACTCATCATTAAAATCATGACAGAGGAAGTTACAAAGCAGGTTGAGAACGTGTCTCTTGAAGAGAAGCCAACCGAGGTTATCTTGGGTCCAGACGGTCAACCATTGTCAAAAAAAGCGCTCAAAAAGCTTGAAAAAGAAAAGGAAAAGGAGAGAAAGAAGGCCGAAAAGGCAGCTCAATTAGCAGCAGAACAAGAGGCAAGAGAGGCAGCAGCTGCAGCCAATGACACCGCTAAGAACAATTACGGTAAGCAAGCTTTGATGCAATCCAAGGCTTCAGAAGTTACAGGTATTGCAAGAACCAAGATCAACACACTTTCTGCTGCAGATGACGGAAAGGAGATTGTTTTCAGAGCAAGAGTTCATACTTCAAGACAACAATCCGCTTCAATGCTGTTTTTGGCCTTTAGACAACAAGATGCCATCATTCAAGGTTTATTGAAGGCCAATAATGACACTGTCTCCAAGCCAATGGTGAAGTGGGCCTCCTCCCTCTCATTGGAATCAATTGTCTTGGTTCACGGTACCGTTAGAAAGGTTGACGATTTGGTCAAGTCTGCCACTGTCCAAGACGTTGAAATCGCCATCAGCAAGATCTATTTGGTTTCAGGCACTCCAGCTCAATTGCCATTGTTGATTGAAGATGCTTCAAGATCCGACGCAGAAGCAGAAGCCTCCGGCTTGCCAGTTGTCAACTTGGACACCAGATTGGATGCCCGTGTCATTGATTTGAGAACAATGACCAACCATTGCATCTTCGAAATCCAATCGGGTATTTGTGAATTGTTCAGAGAATATCTTTCCCAAAGAGGCTTCAGAGAAGTCCATTCACCAAAGCTGATCGGATCCCCATCAGAAGGTGGTGCCAATGTCTTTGAAGTGACTTATTTCAAGACCAAGGCATACCTGGCTCAATCCCCTCAATTCTACAAGCAACAATTGATTGCTGCTGATTTCGAAAGAGTCTTTGAAATTGCCCCTGTTTTCAGAGCAGAAAACTCAAACACCCATCGTCATATGACCGAATTCGTCGGTTTGGACATGGAAATGGCCATTGATGAACACTACCATGAAACCGTTGACACGTTGGCCGACATGTTCATCTTCATCTTCACAGAGTTGAAGAAGAGATACGCCAAGGAAATTGCACAAATTAGAAAGCAATATCCAGTCGAAGAATTCCTCATCCCTGAAAAGATGGTCAAGATCCATTACAAGGATGCCGTGGAAATGTTGAATGCAAACGGTAAGGAACAAGGTGCATACGAAGATTTGTCCACAGAAAACGAAAAGTTCCTTGGTTCTCTTGTGAGAGAAAAGTACAACACCGATTTCTTCATCTTGGACAAGTTCCCATTGGCTGTTAGACCATTCTACACAATGCCAGATCCTGAAGATCCAAACTACTCCAATTCATACGATTTCTTCATGAGAGGTGAAGAAATTCTTTCTGGTGCTCAACGTATTCACGACGCAGAATTGTTGAAGGAAAGAATGAATTTCCACGGCGTTGATCCAACAACTGAAGGTGTGGCTGATTACGTCAGCGCTTTCACCTACGGTTGTCCTCCACACGCCGGTGGTGGTATTGGTTTGGAAAGAGTTCTTATGTTCTTCTTGGACTTGAAGAACATCAGAAGAGCCTCCCTCTTCCCAAGAGACCCAAGAAGATTACGTCCATGAGCAATTTTTACTTCTATATAAAACTCCTTTCTTTACGTAAGCAGCCTTAGAGATGGATCTAAGTGAAGACGAAGAGATGTGTGTGAACCCACACTTGACTTACGCTGAAGAGATGGCTTTGAAGGATCAAGAAATGAAAGCTAAAGCTCTGTCCACTTTTGGGGAGATGAAGATTTCAAGATCAAGCTCGATATCATCAGTCTTGGCTTCAAGTTTGCCCAAATTTTCTTACAATGCAACCACACATGAAATGACGCCTTTACAAAGGAGTGGTGGCCCCTCACACGGTCATACGCTTCCATTAGGCATCGTGAATGAAAAACCGCCGGTTTTTAAAATGGGTGATTTATTGGCAAATGACCATAATAGTGTGAGCGAGGTTCCCTCCAAGGAGCTGATTGATATTTACAAGAACATCCAATGGTGTATGGAGATTAGAGAAAAGTATCAGAACATTTCTCTTCAAAATCCGGATCAAAACCCTAAAAATAGTGATGATTGGGAGATCTATCCTTCACCACCAGCTCCGTTTTGGAAAGCCAAGGAGCTGAACGATGGTGTAAGAGCATCCTCGACATTTGAGGGTGGAAGGGATTTTGAGTTTGAAAAATGTGAAATTCCTGGTTTGGATCCGTTTTTAGATTATACGATTGATGAAGAGGATAATTATCAAGTTATAGACAAATCGACCAAGAAGCCATTGGTGCAAATCCCAACAATCAAGGACTACTATATGGATTTAGAGAAAATCAACACAATTGCATCCGACGGCCCAACCAAATCCTTTGCTTTCAAAAGATTACAATATCTGGAAGCAAAGTGGAACCTCTATTATTTATTGAATGACAACGAGGAAACCTCAGAATCAAAAAAGAACCCCCACAGAGATTTTTACAACGTCAGAAAGGTCGATACCCACGTTCACCATTCTGCGTGTATGAACCAAAAACATTTATTGAGATTTATCAAACACAAAATTAGACATTGTCCGGATGAGAAAGTAATTAATAGAGATGGTAAAGTGTTGACATTGGAAGAAGTGTTTAAATCGTTGAATTTGACTGCTTATGACTTGAGTATCGACACTCTCGACATGCATGCTCATCGTGATACATTTCATAGATTCGATAAATTCAACTTGAAGTACAATCCGATTGGGGAATCCCGTTTGAGAGAAATCTTCTTAAAAACAGACAATTTCATTCAGGGGAAATATCTGGCGGAAATCACCAAGGAAGTGTTTGACGATTTGGAATCCTCAAAATACCAGATGGCAGAATACCGTATTTCAATCTACGGTAGATCGATTGATGAATGGGACAAATTGGCCGCTTGGGTCATTGACAACAAGCTGTTTTCCCACAATGTTAGATGGTTGATTCAAATTCCAAGATTATACAACATCTATAAGTCGACTGGATTGGTTGAGAACTTTGGTGATATTCTAACCAATTTATTCCAGCCCTTGTTTGAAGTGACAAAAGACCCTTCCTCACATCCAAAATTGCACGTCTTCCTTCAAAGAGTGATTGGGTTTGATTCGGTGGATGACGAATCAAAGCAGGACAGACGATTCCACAAAAAGTTCCCTGTGCCATCCAAATGGGATTCTAAGGAGAATCCTCCATACTCTTATTATCTTTACTACGTCTATGCCAACATGGCATCGTTGAACCAATGGAGATCTCGCAGAGGATTCAACACCCTAGTTTTCCGTCCTCATTCCGGGGAAGCAGGTGATCCGGAACATTTAATTTCTGCTTATTTGACCTCCGAAGGTATTTCCCACGGGATTTTGTTGAGAAAGGTGCCATTTGTTCAATACATGTATTTCTTGTGTCAGATCGGTATTGCCATGTCTCCATTGTCCAACAATGCACTATTCTTGACATATGAAAAGAACCCGTTCCCAACCTATTTCAAGAGAGGTTTGAAGGTTTCCTTATCTACTGATGATCCATTGCAGTTTTCATACACAAGGGAGCCGTTAATTGAGGAGTATTCTGTCGCTGCGCAGATTTGGAAGCTGTCCAACGTGGATATGTCGGAATTGGCCAAGAATTCCGTCTTCATGAGCGGGTTTGAATACGAGCTGAAGAAGAATTGGCTGGGAGAAAAGTTCTATTTGGAGGGTGTTGAGGGCAATGATTTGGAGCAGACCAATGTCCCTGATTTGAGAATCGCTTATAGGACCGACACCTTGAAGACGGAGTTGGATTTGATCAAATACTATAGCGCATTAAATGGTATTTAACAAGACCTTCAAATTCCGGATTTGATCTTTGCGTCGAAGTTGGGCCAAGCAAAACCCGTCTTTATTTAATAAATGGTCAATTTGATCTCTAATCGTATCTCTTAGCTCTTTCTCGCTTATACTGGATAATATTCGATAAGAATTCATCTTTGTGTTTCTTCGTTTTTTGCGGTCTTGATCCCACTCCAGAGTTTCTAAAACGTTCAATCGTATCAAAGGACCCTTACCTCTGTATTGAACCTCAAAGATGGATTGGTCACCATTTTTCAATTCCAAATACCATTTCAACACCATTTCACACCATTCACATTTAAATTGGCTCAAAACGTCCACCAGCTGGTCAAACCATTGACTAACCTCCTTTAATTTAATTTTATAATGATCCTCCAACTCTACCAGACGTAAATGAATATATTGTCCTTTAGAATCCTCCATTTCTAAGAGATTGATTCCATCCTTATAATCCAATTGAATCGAGCCAATAAAAGCGTCCAAAACAGCACCTTCCTGTAGCAGCTCAAAGTACTTCCTACTTAGTAGCCCTGTGTAGGAGTCAGAGGATCTGTCGATATCAAATAACCCCATTTGCTGGTCTTTTCAAACATAAATGAAAAATTCGGTACCAGGTTTTATCTATAAAAGAGACATGAATCTACCAAATGATGTGATTATACCACCAAGAGAGGTGCGATTGATGATTGAGAAGACTGCACAGTATGTTAATCGACATGGTATGGCGTTTGAGCAGAAGATCCGGTCAAAAGAGGCCCAAAATACCAAGTTTGCGTTCATTAATAAGAATGATGCATATAATGGTTATTATAGGTATGCGTTGGACACGTTGCAACAGGGTAAGCTGTTAGAGGAGTTTAAGAAGGATTTATCAATTGTTCGAGAAAGAAGGGTGATGGAACAGCAAGAAGAAGCAAAGTTGGAAGACCCAAAGTTATTCCATCTCTTGAATATTAAAGAGGGCCAATTGGATACTTTGGAGGAGGAAATGACTCTGGCAGACTTGAATGTATTGAAACTGATGGCGAAATATTCGATTCAGTATGGTGAGGGTACTTTGGCCCAATTGAAACAGGCAATATCAGACTCCAACGATAAGCAATTTGAGAGCCACTTCAATTTTGTGGATGAGGAGAGTAGATTTCATCCTGTTTATCTAAAATACAGAGAGGTTTACAGGCTGGCATTGGTGGAAAAGGAGAAACTGATAAATGAAATCGAACATTATGTCACCGAGGGTGAATTTGACAAACAATTATTCATGGATGAATGTTACGGGTTATCGAAACAGATCAAGGCTATTCAAACAAACAAGGCGGCTGCGGAGAAGAAGAGAAATGATTACATATTGGCATACACTTCTATTGATTGGGCAACCTTCACGGTGGTGGAAAATGTGACGTTGAACGATGATGATTCATTTGAACTTCCGTTGACCAAAGAAAAGTTGAAATACAGAACCCTTATACAAAAAGAAGCGAAAGCTGCCGTTGACGAGGAAGCAGATGGTGTTTATTATGAGGAAAACTCAGAAGAAGACAGTATACCAAATTATGCTTCGGATATCGAAGAAAAACCAAAGCATAGGATACCGAAGGGAATGAAAATCAAATCGGCGGGTGAATCACGTTTGAAAAGGAAGATGGACCGAGATACGGAGGTCACAGAGGAGGGAGAAAAACTGGTAATTTGTCCTCTTTCAGGAGAATCGATCAGGGAATCCCAATTCCAAATCCACTTGAAAACTTTATTGAGGGATCCAAAATATGAGCAGGAGCGGGCACGTTATGAAGCCAAGTTCAAATTTGGAGATAATCTATCAAGTACTCAGGCATGGGAGAATATCAACAGTATCATCAACAAGAAGTTTAAAAGTTAGTTATTTTTGATTCGATATATATTAAAAAATATATTAAATTTAAGCCTTCAAAGAGGAAGCTCTTCTCTTCTTAATTTCAGCCTTTTCGGCCTTTCTTTCGGCCAATCTCTTAGCAAGCAATTGAGCGTATTCAGCAGCAGCTTCTCTTTGAACTTGAGAGTTCTTGATCTTGGCAGCCTTGACAGCTCTCTTTCTTTGCAATCTTTGTGGGGTGACCAATCTTTGGATCTTTGGAGCCTTGGTGTAGGTCTTTTCACCCTTGACAACTTCTCTTCTAATGACGAATTGTCTGACATCGTCTTCCTTGGTCAAACCAAAGAACTTTCTGATGTTGTTGGCTCTCTTTGGACCCAATCTCTTTGGAACTTGGACATCGGTTAAACCTTCAATGTCTGCTTCACCTTGCTTGACAACAACCAAGGACAAAGCGGACATGTCGTGGGAGACAATACAACCTCTGACAGACTTTCTCTTTCTTTCACCGGTTCTTCTTTGTCTGTAACAAGATGAGTCCTTGGTCAACAAAAGCTTAACTCTGGATGGAATCATAACACCTTGCTTCATTGGGAAACCTTGCTTGTCGTTACCACCGGCAATCTTGAGGACGTAACCCTTGAATTCGTCACCAAGAACATCCGCTTCAACTTCTTGACCCATTCTCTTGTCAAAGAAGATTCTCAACTTTTGTTCATCGTCAATTTCAACGGACTTTTGAGTACCGTTTGCTGGGTAAGCAATGTTCAACTTCATGATCTAAGGATAAGCAATTGACTGGGTATTAAGCTCCAATAAGGTGAAAATCTTGATTGACAAATTTGAAAAATCTACCGGAGAGAGTCGCGCGTCCGAGGCGAAAAAAAAATCTGAAAAAACAGTCACAAGTAAAGGATACCCCTCACACCGCAGCATGGAGCTGACACAAAAGATAAGCGTACGTAAGCATTACATAATCATAGGTGGTGGTACAGGTTTAGGTGATGGTAGTTGGGTTGAGTGTGTGTGTGGTTTGTATTGATAAGGCAATGAAGTGAAGGTTTTAATCGTGTAAGGGTATATTTGATTGTTAAGTACTTCGAATAGTGAAGCCATTTAAGATCAAACCATTTTTTTTGATAGCTGTTTGATGAGTGGGATGTATCCCAGGTGGTGTTTTAAAAATAGTGCATATACACTGATCTCGTTCAGTAAAACAGGATGATAACTCAACTAGGAGGGATTACGAATCCCAAATATCGATGAAGAATTCAAAAGTTTGAATCCTTGTGGTTTGCTGAGCTTTAGAGAAATTCTATGCAGGATGTACAAGGAGCTTTGCTAAAAGCAAGTGTGATGTTGCTTTGATTCCCGTACCGCGCTGTAATGGACTTGTTTATAATATGAGCGCATTAGAACTGCAACTTATCGATAAGACCGGACGATTATTTCAAAATTAGATGTGAAGATTGTGGGGTCAGCGCCAAATGATAAGCAGGATGGAACAAAAAAAGACATGCTGGACATAATAGCGACAGAAAATACATTATTCAAGTAAAAAGCCCCATGTCAAACTTCCAGAAATGAACAAGATGGTTTGATTTCAACTGCCCACAAACCTGGAGATGGACATCGGATGACGTAAGCATGCTCATGAAGGTTTATTAATCCGATTGTATACCGATCCAGATTTTTCTTCCTTTTGCTGGCATGATATTGGAAATACAGAGGCCTGCCAATAAAAAGACAAACTTGCCATACCTGGCATTGAAAAAACCCAGCCATGAAAATAAAAAGATAAACCAACATCATACCTGACCTATACCGGAAACTTTCCCAACCTATCCATTGGATAAGACTTGTTGATTTCCTGAAATTCAGAAGGATCGCCCAACGGGTCTGTATTAAGTGATAAGAAGAGTGTAACAGAACCAAGCATGACAGGAACTATTGTTAAGTTGCATATTTGAATGCTGACATAGTAGGCAAGTCCGCTGAAAGGAAAGACTAATAAGGCGCTTAGTGACCTCTTGTGAAAAGCAATGTTTATATCCGTGAATGCAACATTAATAATTATTGCAAGCGCAAAAAATGGAACCATTGCAAAGACCATTACGAGGTCCTTTTTAAATGCATCCAAACCCTTTTGACGAATAAAAGTGATGATGGCCTTCACACTCCTGCAAATACCACTACCGTAAATGCCAATGTAGCAATAAACATAGATATTGAAATATCTGACAACAAGGGAAAGTAAGAAAAACAGAAGGATAAAAAGTTGACCAATGATACCTGATTGTGCAAAATGAGTGCTTGGGATAACCACTGTTAGCAGCTGAAAAAAAGCAACAAACATCGATCCACAGCAGATGGAACCTAAGCTATAAGTATATGCTCTCCGAAGAAAACTAAACCCATGATCTTCTAGCTTTCCATTGATTGATTTCCTCATATAAGAGCCATAAATCCCAGCAATTGTTGTCAGAATAACATTTCTTACAACATCGATGATATAGAACTTACTGAAAGTAAGGAAAATCAGAGGGAAAATCATTTTGAAAGATATAGCGGAGATATTTCCTCCATTATCATTGATCTTACGAGATCCTTCTGAATTGGAATCAATCTCAACGTCGGTGGTACCAAAGGCAACTTGGAAAATACCTTTGATGAGCAATTCCAATAAGACATCCAAAAGCATAAAGTATCCTGAGTCCCATTGGCAAGCATCCAATATCTTGACAGATTTGGTAAGAAGGTTTGAACTCAACTGAATCGATTCTTGGAATCTTTTCAGCATTATCAGTCCTGAACCACCACAAGTCAATAGAAGAAAGGATAAGGACAAACCAAGGACAGGGGCTAAAATACCCATAAATATTGTCCCATATGTGAATACCATTATTCCTTTACTGGTAATATTCTCTGGTGATTTGAAGACCACACAGAGGACATAAAGCAGTCCAAGCACAAAAGATCCCATTGAAATCATTGTTAAAGAAACTTCTTGAGGGTCCAATGCTTTCAAGTCCAACACATATTGGCTTATGAATTCGGATCCATGCTTGATGAAGTTCCTTGTGGCCACAACAAGGAATGCCAATACGAGGATTCCGAAAAATATGGCAAAAGGCACGCCATGATTCACCGGGTTTTTCTGTCTAGATCTATCACCTGTCAATTTGTTTTCCTTATAAGCGTCACCGTAATTATCACTGTCAATGCCCTCCGGAGCTGGTGCTGCAATAAGATCCTTGTCTAATGACGAGTACAATTGCTTTGATTGTTCTTGATCAAGGTTGGTTCTAAACAACTCCGGCTCAGCAGATGCCATCTCAAGCTCCTCCGCTCGCGAACTGTTAGTGGTCATCTCAAGTACGATCTGTTAGTCAAGCTACAGGAAAAAAAAGAGCGTCTCAAAGATGCTTACTGTATGACGTAATCTTGGCATTTATATGCTTAGATGCTCATGAAATTATTATACAATACGAGACAAACGGCCGGCATTTTTACTTTTATCCCACTGCTTATATTGCAAAAATACATTGATGCAAATAGAAGGATGCGACATCCCTTGAGCTGGTCTATAACCGCACTTTGTCCAATATCAATGGACTAGACTTGCTGATTTCCTGAACCTCAGATGGGTTTCCCTCTTCAAACACCGCTGGATCAATATTGATTGCCAAAAAGAATACAACAGAACCCGTTAATATTGGCATCAAGATAACAGGGAATGTATCATAAAGAAGGAAATGTCGGGAAAAATCTCTCACCCAATTTAACAAATGAAAATCAACCTTATGATCAAAAATATACATCCAACATGCTGTTAAAAGCCCTATAACAACATTTGCCTGAACTGTTGCCCGGAGAACAAACATCAAAATTGAAATGGAAATCACCATATCCTTTCCCAACGCTTGAAAGCCTCTCCGACAGAAAAAAGTGGTGACAGTCTTGATGCTCCGCCATATACCAGACCCGTAAAGTCCAATGTGCGAGCAAATGTAGACACTAAAGTACTGCAAAAAAATGTTGAATTTGAAAAAAAAGGGAAAAAATTGCCCAAAACACCAATATCCTGAACACACACTATTGCAGACAACAATAATGAGTAAAGAATTGATCCGGCACAGATGGAACCCAAACTGTAAGTTGCTGCCCTGTGGAAGGATCCGACCCCCCTGTTCACATGCATCCTGTTGACAGACCTTCCCATGTAATATTGGGAACCGTAAATACCAGCAACAGTTGTCAAAATACCCGCTTTTATAACAAGATGGATATAGATCTCGGTGAGTTGCAAGAACATCCGAGTGAATCTAAATTGAAAGGAAACATTGGTAATAACATCCCCTTTGGTTATTCAACAGATTCATTGTAACTCTGATTTCCTCTCACGATAAATGTCTTCCAAATGCCTTGTTAGTGCGCGATAACCAACTTATCTGATGAAAAGTTCAATTGCCCTGATTGCTCTTCATCAAAGGTCTTCCAAACGGTTTTTCTTTCAAAGGATGCTAATTTAAGTCCTCTAGTAAATTGAAAATATCAGGAACCAAGCTGCAGAAAAGGAAAACAACACTCTAAAACAGGGGGTATTGTATTACGTAATGAGAAATTGCAGAAAATGATTGAATATGCTCATGTTCTGTGATATTCATCAGGGGGGTAAAGACAGGCTCGATGGTGGAATCCGCTGTACTGCTTCTGCCAGGCTCACACGTTAGAAAAAAAGAATCTAATCTGAAGAAACCAAAATGCCAGGCAAACAAGCAATGTTCAAGTCAACTAGTATTGCATCACGATGTCAGGTAAATAAACAGAATGGGACCGTATGTGTTATTTTTTAAGAAAATATCATTATATTTGGTAACCAACCAATCTTTTTTATTATTAAAATATCCGTCCTTTGGATTTGTCACTACTTTGAAAATAAGATGGTCGAATGATAATTTATCGACTTTCGTCATAACAATCAGCTTATCAGTGATTGATTAACATAAAACAGTGTTTATTTTTAACACTGATGAAATTTAAATCAATAAGGCAAATAATAACCAAAATAGCCAAACAGAACCCCAGGAAGGAATTGGATGACAATATGTGGCTTGCTGAGCATATTTTCAAAGCTGCCACGCTGAACCTCTCTTCTGCACCAGACAAGAAATCCCCTAATGGCATGATGAGAAATTGAAAAAAAAGAAGTGGGGATTGAAATGTACAAATAAGGTATATAATGCCGAGGTTTCTTGATAAAGTAATATACATATCATTGTGAAGTTTTACTCAACCTAATTGTTGATCCGAGTCTTTATTATCACTTGATGATTTATCTTCTTGTTTAATATACTCCTTCTGTTTAATCATAGAAGACAGGGGGTTGCTGGATATTGGAGTAGCACTATTCATTTGGGGGAAAGTGGGCCACGAATCACTAGGAAAGTAACCTGTACTACCGTTAGGACTTTGAATATTGTTGAATTGACCTAACGTTGGCGTGAAATTTTGTAAAGAGTTCAAGGAGGTCATCAGCGGCCTTCTATTTCCTGGGGTACTTGATGGCGGACCGGAGAAATACATCGATGTGGCCGAATGTGGATACATTGGCTGCTGTTGAATTGGTTGATTTTGGGGTTGTGAGAGTGACTTCTTATGATTGACCCTTGGCATGCTGTTGCCGTCGGGAAATAGGTATCCGGATGATGATTGAACAGGGGAGATGTTCAAATTGAAATACCCCGATAAGGAGGAATTAAGATCCGCCTGGTTGACCATATTGTTGATATATTGGGTTGTTGGTGTTACAAGAGGCAAAGTGGTGGGTCTAGCTCTTTGTGAGGCGACTCTTGAAATATTGATCCCATCTATTGAGGAGGAAGACGATTTGTTAGCATTCGGAGTATCTAATTTGCCGATATCAGTATTTGATTTATTTGGGATGGTCAAACTCAAGGCAGGTCTATTTTTTGAACTTGATCTTGTATGTCTTTTGATCATATTGGATTGATTAAAGGGAGTGACCTTGTTTGAGTCCATTGGTGGCAGATTGGACGGAGGTGTGGATGGCACGTTATATTTCGATCTTTTGTGGTCTGGTTCCTCTTCCATGATTGGATCTCTCATTCTTTTACCATCTACAACCAATTGATCAACAAGAGAATCATTTTGATACCCTGGGTCTCTATGCAGTTGGGTAACTATTGAATTATTCAAAGGTACGGTTTGATCCTTTAATAATCCCCCATTTGAATTAACTCTTGATTCCATTTGATAATCGCCATAGAAATCCGGGGTTTTATCCTCTTCCACAACAGAGGAATGATATTGTTCAATGATCTTCTCCGGTTCATTCGAAGAATATCTATACACCTTATTATTTTGACCAATTATTATCAATGCAACGTCAACTTTACAGAGAATGGCCAATTCGTGGGCTTTTTTGAACAACCCTGCTTTTCTCTTAGAAAACGTCACCGATCTGTTTCTTTCATCTTCAATTGGTTGAATCTCAATCTTTCTTCTACCCATGTTAGGCTTCAAATCAATGGAATGATGCAATGCATTGAAGATGAAAAAAAAGGTCTAGGGCTAAAAATAGAACGTCTTGGTGGTCACGTGACCCCATCCAGGGTCTGGATTGTCACGCGCGCTTACGTAATCCCGCGCTTAATTAAAACTGCTCATGCATAATCCTGTCGCCAGCTTCGATAATGCCTATCGAAAAATTTTCAAGTCACTAGTGCCATAAATGTAGATCTCGTGATAACCATTTGATAGGCCACAAAAGAGGTGATTTTCTCTCACTTTAAGCAACATATAATGTATAATACCCTCCTACTTGGATGAGGCGCATATGTACTTTACTTTCTTCTGCACGGTGGGTCTCCAGTAATTGGATGCATTAAATTGTTCAGATAATATATGTAGTGGTTCAAAAAAAGTTTTCAGCATGCGCATGATAGTGCAGGGTGCGGCAATAAATAAGAGAGGGAAGAAAGCGGTATATGATCGTGCAAACGGTGAATAAAGAACAGGAAGTCGCAGTAAAGTAATTGGGTGCGTTTTAAGCGGACGTTTTAAGCCCAATCTACCATGATTTAGTGATAGAAAAGTTGTTATTATGCATGCAGATCGGTATATTTGATGCGGGAGAGAAATGTTGATGCCACCAATTGATTATGGCCCCTCCGCAAATATCTGCCCATATTCAACTTTACTTTTTTACTTCTTACCAGTCGAACCATTTCTTCTTACAAGTATGCTACAAACACTTTTAACAAGTTTGGTACTGGTTGTGGGTTGTCGAAGTGCTCCCCTTGTGAATGTGGGCCAGCCGCTGAAATTCCCGCTCGACCTGAGATCCTCAACCAACGAGAAATTCGAGGACCAATTGGCCAAGAGAGATACAATCCTAGAGGTGAGTACAGACATCCACCAGGTCTTGCTTACATTTGGATTCACCCTGGCGGGCCAATCTGTAACCGCAGTGGTGGACACAGGGTCATTTTCCACTTGGATGATAAACAAACAATCTGACGAGGAATTAGCACAAAGCGTCTGCACCAATGCTGGGTGTTTGGACGTCAACTCGGAAATCACAATAACGGAAGACGACTACACAATCAACTATATGGGAAACTTTGGGGCCCACGGTATGTGGGCACACGCTCCTCTTTCAATCAACGGAATCTCCTCCGTGGATTTCAAGTTCGGTCTTGCGGACGAAGTCAGGGGTTCTACCTCAGGTTATGCCTGGTCCGGGTTTGGCTGGGCCTCTATTTTTGAGTCAAGAAACTCTCAAATGCTCGATGTGTTGAAAAACGGAGGTGCTATTGACCAAAGACTCATTGCCCTTGAATATGACCCATTGGAGTCATGGTCAAACTCAATCATGGGCCATGGTACCCTTTATTTAGGTGGATATGATGGTCATAAGGAAGACGACCTGGTTTTCTTTGATTTTGCCACAACTCAAGTCTCCTCGGTTGAAATCACCCATCTTCACAACATTAATGATCAAACGATGCAATTGGAAGGTAATAAAGAGGTTTTATTTGATTCCGGGTCGACGAATCTTCTATTGAAAAAGAAGTACCAGGATTTCCTCTTTGGGGACCTCGAATTTGACCCAACTTACCAGAGTTTCTTCAAATGCTCACAATATGAAGATTACATGGTCCAATTCAACGTCGGTGGTGACCACATTTTGGAAGTGCCCATTTTGAACCTCTCGTGGAATAATTATCAGGAAAAGTACGATCTTTGTCAGTTGATGGTGTCCACGTTATCGGACACTGAATCTTACGAGATTGTTCTTGGCCAGTACTTTTTGAAGAATATTGTGACCGTGATTGATGTGGATAACTACAGAGTTGGTTTGGCCTCTAATACAGACACTGTCATACTACATTAGTCCCTCTTTATATACCACTAGTTTATCTCTCAATATGGGAGATAAACCATTTAAAACATTGATACTTTTAGGAGGAAGATCGGGGGGTATAAAGTTGAAAATGACTCAAAAGGGGCCTCCAATCACCCTCATAGTTCCACCACTTTAAGACTACTAATAATTATAATAGGAAGACGAAGGGCTATTTACTGGTTTTAAGTTGATACTCTGGCGTAGGTTCCGCAAATCCTCCCGGGACATTCGAGGAGGTGTCAACGCCCTTCTTGTGTAACTCTTCGATCAATTTCTCTCTTTCGGAAAGCCTCCACCGCGTCAAATCAGCATAATCGTGCATTTGGAACCCGAAAATCTTGGGTGTGAACACATCCACCGAGTGAGTAGGCACCAATTCAGGATAGGTCTGAAAGAACATCGCTGGGAAGGTTGTTCCAAAGAAAGCACCATCAATCGCCGCGTGTCTATTTGATTTAGGATTGTAAATGTCCTCACAATTTGGACAGTAGAGCTTGACGCTCGCAACTCGGGGCGTGTCACTCAACCCAATCGGTAGCATCGGAGTCAACTTGCAATGAACTCTAGGACAATACCCAAAGTCCCCGTTTCTGTACTTGTCAAGCATCTTATTCAACCCCTTCAACGTGATGATATATCTGGCGTGGATCAACGCGTAAAGAAACTTCGCGTTGTCCTCCAACTGCAAACGCACGTCCGCAGGCTGGTCCTCGTTGATCTGTTGTCTATCTGTGATGATATCCACCAACAGAGACACTCGTTCCACGTATTGATTCAATCCCGTCAAATTGAACCGGTCTCGAATATAATCAACGCCCACATCACAGAAATACTCATGGCCCTTCCCACCAAGGAACCAGTCAACCCAATACTCCGTGTACTCGGTGTAATCACTCTCCTCCTCTTGCTGGGCCATAAGGGAGAGGGCGTAAGCAGCGGTGGCGAACTTTTTTAACTGCTCATTTCTTTCACTTCGAATGTTTATTACGCCGATTGGGGGAGGATGCCACCAGTTAGCGGCCAGTGCCAGCGGTAAATGGATAGCTGGAGCGACCCCTGAGGGGAACGTTGCAATCCGGGACTTTGTGGCTCTTTTGAGCGGCCTGAAAGACGCGTCTGCTGTTGTGGTGGCAAACAACAACGGAAACTTCGAACCTCCGGCAGATTGGGATCCCTCTAGCATTAAGGGTTACGAGACGGTAATCAACACTGTGGGGGTGCGTAGTAGAAGCAAAATTACCGTTCTTAAATACGCTAATTTGGAGGCAAATGACAATTTATTGGTGGCGGTTTACAAGAATGGAGAGGTGTACATCATGACAAATCCACAGGATTCCACCTTGTGTCGCATCCACCAATTGTTCAAATACACCCAAAGCTTGATCTTGGATTGTTGTTTTTCAGCAGATGACCAATTATTGGCCTTCACAACCGTAAATAACGATATTTTGATTTGGGATTTAGTGTATTCGAAATTCATCAACAATTTACATCTTCACGGGGTGAGCGGTGGCAATGGAGAGGAAACCTCCGCTGTCAAAGGGATCTGCTTTGATAGATTGGGGGGCAACAGATTGATCACTTTGGGTGACGATAAAACACTAAATGTTATCCAGTACACGCTCGAACAAGATGACATAAAAGGAAGATTATTTAAATATGAAATAACCCAGGTGAATAACAACATCATCCAAAGCGCTAAACTGAACAGATTCAGTATCAAGAAATTATCATGGTCAATAGACGATCAGATGTTCACAGTACCAAATACCTCAAAAATGAAGAATTCTAAAATCACCCTGATGGGTAAAGCCGGAAGTAACAGCTGGACAAAGGTTTCAGAACTGACAGGCCAAGGTTTCAAAACAGTCATCTCACAGATAGCACCAACCGTGTACAAATCCCCCGAAGGAAAAAACATCTACGTGGTGGCGACAATGTCACCGGATTCGGTGTTGGCGATCTGGAAATCAGACCAGGACACCCCATTCTACATCACAAACGAGATAACCTCTCAATCAATCCAAGATATCTGTTGGTCAGTGGATAGCAAGGTGTTGTTGATGGCAACATCGTCTGGAAGCCAATATGCAGCAGTTTTCAATGACAGCGAATTCGGCACTCCCGTATTATCACTGAGAGACACAACAAAACAGTTGAATGATCAGCAAAAGAGGTCAATGCCCTTGGAATTCGAAAAAATGAGCGAGTGGCACAAAAAGAGGGAGAGATCAATCCCAATTAAGGACGGAACTCCAAAGGTGGAATCAAAACAGAACACCCCAATGGCCGAAACTCCGCTTGTTGGCGCACAAAGTGCCGGTGAAACAGTCCCCCCAACTCCACAGAAGGAGAAGGAAGCGCCTAAGGTGGATGATACAAAGGCGGCACCAGCTTCCACCGTTCCTACGGCAGTCCCAAAACCAACTTCAACCTCAACGACAACTCTTGCAACCACAAATACCAAAAAAAGACCGCTTGTTCAGCCGGATTTCGATTCTCCATCCAATTCCGTACCGAAGGAAATGAACCAAAAGTTGAACAAAGCTTTAAA
The DNA here is from genome assembly GCA_030584985.1 of Saturnispora galanensis. Lineage (NCBI taxonomy): Eukaryota > Fungi > Ascomycota > Pichiomycetes > Pichiales > Pichiaceae > Saturnispora > Saturnispora galanensis. The sequence continues at coordinate 135,805 of JAJMCD010000024.1, read as the reverse complement.
GGATGAACAACCTGCTAAAAAAAGGCGGGATGTTGATCCCACCGAATTTGTTGGATCAATCCTGATAAATCCTCAATTGACATTTTCCAAAGTGAGGATAGCCACACCTAGAGTCAAGCCAGTCATAAAGATAACTCCACACGAGGACGACCAATTAGTCATGGAGGTTCAAAATGGTTCTGGTGGTGAATCTCAGCCAAGTAGAATCTCATTAAAGAGAGGTGAAAAGCAGGTATTCATAAACTTCACCCCCCAAAAGGTCCATATAGTCAGCGGGAATGATCAATATTGGGCACTCAGTACTGTCATGGGACAAATACATACCTTTACATCATCAGGTAAAAAGTTATTACCAACAATCACGTTAGGTGTACCATTATCGTTTTTGGAATTGAAATCCCATTATCTGATGGCTGTGACAAGTGTTGGGGAATTACACGTTTGGGATCTATCTGAAGGTAAAAGTCTTTTCAAGCCCACCAATTTAACACCGTTATTAACACCGAAAACATTACCGACAAATTTAAAGGATACAACCTTGGGTGAAACATCCAATGGACAGATTATAATCAATGGTGAGATCTTGACCCGTTCAGATAATTTAACGATGTGTTCGATTACCAAAGAAGGTGTGCCGATTATTACCTTGAACAATGGTGACGGATATCTTTTCAACAAGGATATGAACGTTTGGACACTAATATCAGACTCTTGGTGGGCGTTTGGATCCCAATACTGGGATTCAACAAGAACCCATCAAGTTTCCGAGGGACCGAAAGGATTGTTAGAAATGATGGAGGGCTTCACCAATGACGAAATTAACAGAAGGGGTACCCTGAAAATGTTTAATAAAATATCAAAAATGGTTTTAATGAGGGAAGGGTTTGAACAGTTGGATATAATTGTCTCGATTAATCATTTGGAGAATAAAATCAATTATTATAAGCTGATGGGAGATTTAATGAATTATAAAACTTTGATGATCACATATGTTAATAAATTGGCAGAAATGAAGTTGATCAACAGATTGAGGGAGGTCTTTAATGATTTGAAAGATACCGATTTGGGACTTTTAAAGGATTTGTTACTTTCCTGTGCAAAATTCAAGGATGTCCAAGATTTGTTGGTTCAGTATGCCAAGGCCACAGGTGTTGTTCCGGATAACGATGATATTTTATAGCATGCATGTATGTACGATTTATTTATTAAAAATAGCAGATGTGAAATGCTGAGCAACTTTTAAGCCTGTGTCAAACTACCCGCCTAAGATGCGCTAGTTCCCAGTTGGTGGTCAAAATAAAGCACCATACATTTCATTTTGTCATATTCTTTATACAAGTCTTTATGTTATATCTACAATTCTAATCAATATCCCATTCCCACCAACTTACTCACTTCCTTACACGTTTTATCCACTTGCTCTCTTGCCTTTTCTGCACCCCGTTGAGCCAAATGATCCAACCTAGCAGGATTGGCCATTAATTCCAGGTACAATCTTCTTGGCTCCCTCAATTCATTAACAACTGCTTCTGCAACCATTTCTTTTAATTGACCCTTTGTTAAATCTTCCACCTTCTTCAACGTTTGCTCCACTGTTGAGTCATTACAAGCGGATAGGATAGTCACCAAGTTCGATATAGCTGGTCTGTTCTCTAAACTCAGCGGACCTTCAATGGAATCAGTGATTGCCTTTTTGAACTTGAGTCTAATTTGGTCCTCCGAATCGGTAATAAAGACCTTACTTAGTGAGTCTTTATCACTCTTCGACATCTTCTTAAGGGGATTCTTTAAACTGGAGATCTTCTTTGTTTCGGTCAATAATGTATTTGGTAAATTGAAATAATCGACACCAACGGCCTTATTGAAACTTTGTGCAATTTCCCTAGCAAGTTCTAAATGTTGAGATTGGTCCTGACCCACTGGGACATGTGTAGCGTTCACTGATAAGATGTCTGCTGCCATTAACACTGGATAAGAAAATAATCCCAATTTCACTTTACCCAAATCCTTTTCATCATCACGGATGTCGGCCTTGGATTTCCATTGAGTCATTCTATTGAGCATACCCATTGATGTGAAACAGGACAAAATCCAGCACAATTTGGTGATTTCTGGTATCTGCGATTGATGGTAAACAATTGCTCTTTCAGGATCAATTCCGCAGGCCAGTATCGAGGCAAACGCTTCTCTTCTTTGGATGTCCAACTTCTTGTAATCCTGCGGAACCGTCAACGAGTGGAGATCAGCAGTAAAAAAGTACAATTTGGAATCAGTGGTTTGGAGATCCCTCCAGTTCCTCACAGCACCAAAGTAGTTTCCCAAATGAAACTGACCTGTGGGTTGGATTCCAGAAAAGATTGTCGAGTTTGGTGGCACCAGTACGGTCCTCGGGTTGATTGTTTGCACTGTTGACAGTGGTCTTTTAAACATTAACGATCGATGTGAGTGAAGCGGTTGGGGCAGCGAAGGGATCTTCCCATCACACTTTTTCTCTCACATTGGCCCAATTAATTTTCACACAAACTTTTTAGTTTGAAACTTTCTCCAAAAACGTGGTAGGTAAACGTTTTATTGGAAAAGTCACGGTGGGGCAATTGTTTTTTACGCGCAGTAAAGTTTTTTTTGTGGGAAAGTTAGTGGGAACACAGGTTTTCTACAAGGGACTACTTTTTCATTCCAATAAGAAATGATTGATGACTTCTTTGCTGAGGATTTCAACAGGGTGAAGAAACCTAAGAAGACAAAAAAGAAGAAGTTGAGTGTTTCTGTGTCAAAGGGATTGAATTTGGATGAATTAGAGGTGAAAACAAAGGCTTTACCGGAAGAAAAGATTGACGCTGCAATTGAAGCTAAACAGAACATAACCACCCCCTCTGTGGTGGATGACTTTGAAGCTGAATTGGGTCTTCTATCCTCTGTATCTGAAGATCACGAAGTGATTGAGCTGGAGGACCGGGAGGATTCAGTTATTGAGGAGATTCCCAATACTGAATTGGACAAATTTGATCAAGAGTTGGATGATTACAAGAATGAAATGGGGTTGGAGGAGCGGAAGTTGGAGGCCCGGGTGGGCGATATGATCAAGGACCAATCGGTTGTCATTTTAATCCATTTGACAGTCCAAGGAAATGAATACCATGTCAAAGTCAAGGCAAACAAGAGTGTAATGAAATTGACGGCCAAGTTCGATAAGATGAGTGACAAGGTGATCTACTTCCCACAGTTGAAAATGTACTTGCGACCGGAGGAAACGTTCTATTCCATTGTGGGATGCAGGGAGATGTTGGACATTGAAAATGGGATGATCGTTTGTAGAGGTATTTTAATATCGTTACAAGAAGCCATGCACAAGGTGGAACTACAAAAGGCAGAAACAGACAGGACTGAAGAGGAGCACCGATTGGTTATGGAGGCGGGGACCGCCTCCGCATCCGCGCCTGCCACCGCATCATCCTCATCCTCAATTACCAATGAATTCCCAATTACTCTACTTATCAGTGAAAAGATCAAATATAAAGTGAACGTGACGGCGGACACCACAATTCAGCAGTTGATGACATATGTCGCCACCAGGGTCAAATCATCAACAACACCCGCTCTCTCATTTGACAACGAGCCCCTGTCACCGTCTCTTGTCATCTCTCAGACCGAAATCGAAGACGGAGACATTGTCGACGTTCATTTGTAGACGTCTTCCCACTTGATTTCCCAATCTTTCCCCTTCAGAATGTCACCGTGGAGATTGTCCCCCACAAGGGACATCTCCATCTCCCTCTTGATTGGCTCTCCTGCTCCAAAGAGTCTTTTATATTGATCTAACCTGGAGTCCATTTGGGTCTGTTCCCACATCTTGACACGCTCTTCAATTGGATGGCCGACTTTTCTTGGTGCTTCTGGCCCATTGGCTCTCACTTGGCTTGGGTGGGCCTCCTCTGGGATTAATCTCATTGGTTTTTGATGAAGAGTGAGTTGCCACCCAAACGATAAAATTTTTAACTCGGTTTCAACACCCTTCTTTTCCTAGAAATTGCAGTTATTATGAGTTGGGACGACGAAGACTTTGAAACACCTACTGCAGGCGGAGAGACCATGGTGGAAGACTGGGAATTTGAAAACGCCGACGACGAGGATCCAGTTTTGGAGTCGTGGGACGTTGATTCAGATGAGGAGAGAGAAAAGGCTAAAAAGGTCAAGGAGGAGGCTGCTCTGAAGAAACAACAACAGAAGGAGAAACTGGAGGCCAAGAAGAACCCTAAGAAGACAAAAACTCTGATGGAAATCGACCTTGTTGACGAAAAAACCCGTAAAGAATTACTTAAGAAGGCGGAGTTGGAGGCCGATTTGAACAACGCGGCGGACTTGTTTGACGGGTTAGGGTTGAACGATCATCCAAGATCACGCGCGGGTGTCTCCAGCGGCAACGGTACACTCACATTGACTGCAGACACACCTTTGGCTGCACACCCATTGTTCTCACCAACCACAAAGCAAGATTATGAGAAGTTGAGAAAGAAGTTGGCCGAGACGTTGGTGGCCATCAGTGAAAAGAGCACCTTGTTTTACGCCAACTCCTTGGCCGTGGATTTGGTCAGAGACGTGTGTGGTCCCTTGACCATTGAACAGACCAGAAAGGCCATCTCCACATTGAACTCATTGGTGACCCAGAAGGTGAAGGACGAAAGAAACAACAGATTGAAGAAGACGGGTGGGACCTCCACGGGTGGTGCTGGGAAGAAGAAGGTCAAGGCTGCCAAGGTCAACACAGGTCCAGCCAGTTTTACCAAGGACAATTACGATGATTATATGGGTGGTGACGATGGGTTGGATGATGATGATTTCATGTGATGATATGTATTCCCCGTTGGTCACTTTTATATACTTTTAAAATCTAATATACAAGGAGGTGTTTTCGGGGGTGTGTTTTCGGGGAATCAGTTGTCGAAAGCTGGCTTCAAATCGGTAACAGTAAATTGGAGATTGTGTGTTTATCTTACCTCTTGCTGCTACAGATATTTCCATTTGATTCCTCTGATATCGTGCATTTACCACATTTTCTTTCTACTGGTGCACGGATGTGAATTTCACGACACGCATGATGCGTTGCAGCTGCACAGAATCTATCTTCACACCTTACGTAATACATTCTGGGCTTCTGTAACAGCTTCTGCAGCATAGAACTGGGCCTGTTTCTTCATCTTTAAAGAGCCAAGACTGTTTGCTTAGACTCGAGGTTTAGTTGATTTCTATTTTGATGATATTTCTACTCTTATTGATTACACAAACAGCAGGGTCTTTTATATCTTCGATATACTATTCCTCATGGTCACACAATATAGACCATTTCCCCAGTGACATTGATCTCAGCATGGTCACCCACATCAATTATGCGTTTTTTAACATTGATTATGACACAATGAACTTGACGCTAGCGGATCCCGTTATAGAAAGCGCCACAGTGATTGATTTCCACCACAAGAACCAAACTCCATTCAATACCTCTCTCCCGTGGACTAACAAGGTCAATTCGGCGCTCACAAAGATGCAAGAAGAGAACATCACTTCAATAGGACTTATTGGCCAGCTGAACCAAATGAAATCCATAAATCCCCGCTTATCGATTGCAATGTCGATCGGCGGAACAGATTCGGCGTCTGTCTTTGAACGAGTGGGCAATAACCGAAGAGGTGTGGACTTCTTTGTGGATAACACGGTCCAGCAGATGCTTTATTACGGTTTTGATGGTGTGGACATCGATTGGGAGTTCCCCGAGAAGGACGTGGACAAAGTGTATTTGACGTACATGATGACCTCGCTAAGGTCCCAATTGTCGAACTTACCATCACGGTGTCGCGATTATACGTTGAGTTTGGCTTTGCCCATGGATATACCCACTTTGGCCAATTACGACTTGTCCCAGCTCTCCAATCTTGTCGATTACTTCCATATCATGGGATATGATGGCACGGGTCCAAGTTCTACACGAGCGGGTTTCCATTCGCCGTTATACACGGATTCTCGATCCGACTGTGACGAGTCTATCAATGCAACCGTTCACCACTTGCTTGATCAGGGCGTTGCCCCAGAACAAATCGTCGTGGGAGTACCTCTTTATGGACACACCTTCCCGGTCGCAGCTCTCTACGATCCGCTTCCTGAGAAGAAAACATGTGCCAAAATCGAGGGTACCCACCAGAGCGTGGAGGATTGTACTGTGATGTACGTGGATTTGCCCCCAGATGGGTTTACCGAGGTATTCAGTGAGCAGATTGGCTCCGCCTACTGTTATCGAGAAGACCCTCCCGGTTTGGTTGTGTACGACAACGTTGATTCAATGCGGGAAAAGACCCAGTATGTGAAGTACATGCAGTTGGGGGGCGTCTTTTGGTGGGACTCCAAGGGTGACACCTGGAGCAGCAACTGGGTACGAAGTCTCGTCAAGACGTATTTCGATGAGATCAATGGCGATCTACAGTCCATCCTCTGCAACAACACCAACAGTTACTATGGAGTGTTGCAGGATCAGACCCCGCCGGTGGTGAGCAAAGGGTTAGTGCTCACCAGCGGGTGGCGCAGAAGATGGCATTTTTTGGTAATTATAGCTTTTATGTCTATCTAATTTCTTCGTGAATGAGCTCATGAGCGCATGAGCAGATGAGCACATCCCACATCTCGGCAGCATCTCACCTTCAAACCGTGTGGGGGGCGTCTTAGGGTTCATCGCTTGCTTCTTCCAAAGCGATGTTCAAGTTAAGACCCGCCAAACCAATAAGACGGTTTGGGACCACCTTAATTGAAAGAAACGTTGCACCAACGCCTCCTCCTCCACCACCACCATCACCACTCAAAAGCAATAAACCAACCAGGATTTTAAATTCGTTGGCTTTGGTCTTCCTTGGTGGATTCATTGGAACAGCATATGCTTCTTTCAATTTGTTCAACGATCCCCCTGAATTCATCTTCCCCAAGAGCTCCACGCTGAAATTAGAGGACTGCGTTCCTGTTCAATACGGAGATCCGCAAGTGATGATCCAAGAGTTACGTAAGGTGCTGAAACCAGACCAAATCAGCGTGTCTTTGTCGGAATTGGACTCTCATGCGGATTCATACTTTTCTACTGATCATCCCCATCCAAAAGAGAGACCAGACGCCATTGCTTTCCCTGAATCAACGGAGGATGTTTCGATCATCCTGAAATTGGCTCATGACTATCAGATCCCAATCACCCCGTATTCAGGCGGGACCTCATTGGAAGGCCATTACATTCCAACCAGAAGGGGCATTTGTGTTGATTTGAGCAGAATGGGCAAAATCCTCAAAATCCATCCAAAAGACCTGGACGTCGTCGTCCAGCCTGCTGTGGGTTGGGAAGATTTGAGAGATTATTTGCAGCCTTATGGTCTGCTCTTTGGCCCAGATCCAGGTCCAGGGGCTTGTATTGGTGGGATGATTGGTACCTCTTGTTCTGGTACCAATGCTGCAAGATATGGTACCATGAGAGAAAATGTCGTCTCCTTGACGGTTGTTTTGGCGGATGGGACGATCGTCAAGACAAAGAGAAGACCAAGAAAGTCTGCATGTGGTTACAATTTGACAAATTTGATCATTGGTTCCGAGGGTACCTTGGGTATTGTGACGGAGGCGACGTTGAAACTGAACGTAATTCCAAAGGTGGAAAACATTGCCATTGCTCCATTTCCTACATTGAAGGACGCGGCAAGTGCGGTTGAAAAGATTGTCGGCGAAGGGATCCCGGTAAATGCCTTGGAATTACTTGATGGCACGATGATGAAATTTGTCAACGAGAGTGGCGAAACAAGTAGAAAGTACGACGAATTGCCAACATTGATGATGAAGATCGGCGGGTCCTCCTCCAAGGTGGCAGATGCAATCACCCAAGACGTCAAGAGAATTTGCAACGAAACAGGCTGCTCAAAGAGAGCGTTCCGTTTTGCGTCCGATGACGAGGAAAAGTTGGAGATCTGGATGGCTAGAAAGGTGGCATTGTGGTCGACGATTGATGCAGGTAAGAGGGTCATCGGACCGGAGGCCCAGGTCTGGACAACCGATGTTGCCGTCCCAATTTCCCGGCTGGTTGATTCCTTGGAATTGACCAGAGAGGAGTTCGAAAGGGAGAACGTGATGGCATCGATTGTGTCTCATGCTGGTGACGGTAATTACCACGCATTGATCATGTTCCCAGAGGAGGACAGACCAAAGATCACAAATATTGTCAAAAACATGGTTTCCAGAGCGTTAGAGATGGATGGTACTGCGACCGGTGAACACGGTGTGGGCATTGGTAAGAGAGAGTTCCTAAGGGAAGAGTTGGGAGAGGACAGTATTGATATGATGAGAAAGGTCAAGCTGGCTTTGGATCCATTGAGAATCATGAACCCTGATAAGGTCTTCCAGATCGACCCAGTCGAGCCAAGAAAGGGAGCTTAAGAGGCGTGAGGAGCCTTGATATTGCTCTGCCCCATACTATCTGATATATATTCCACTTTATATCCATCTGTGTACACACAATAGATTCTTTAACGATATATCAACAGCAAGCATTATTCCACTACGTATTTCACTGCCCCCACACCCTCTACAAGTAAAAAAACTTCACCGCTGTATGGGCGTTCAGGTGTGAGATTTACAGATCCATCTGGGGGTATATTGAGTGGTTCCAAAGACACATCCAGTTTTTCATTATGACACACCTGAACCGACATTGGATTCTTGGATAAATTGGTAAATTTCCACCATTTTCCATCCCTGCTTGCACGCATCTCAGGCACCATACTGTTTGCATCAACGGTGATAGACAAGCAACTTATACATTGATTCTCATGAGCAAATGTAAATACTTTGTGCTGTGGAGTCAGAGGGACATCCCGCGTCTGCAATTGTACTGTCAAGCTCTTCAAATTCTCCTCGTCATCTTTCATCACTTTTGAACTTGCTCTCGACCTAGCTTTGCCTAATTTCTCATTGGCTTCCATGGTCGTTTTTACTTCATTTATCAAGGCTTCAAACCGCTTTGCCACCGGAGTTTTGACCTGTTCAGCAACAAACCCACCAAGCGATCGTGGAGTAGTCAACAACTCCGTTTGAAACTTAAAACCACACCGACATTTAAACTTGACCTTCTTTCCTTTGATTTTATCGTTTCTGGAGTCCTCGTAATACACTTTAACCGCTGACTGCAAATCTAATCCACATAACGGACACGTGTAGCACTTGTGGCATCTTGTCGGTCGACTCATGGTGGAAAGCGAGTTGCATTTGCCACATTTGCCGCTTTTGAACGATTTCACAGTGCAAAGACGGCATTTAAGACCGCAGTTTTTACACCACTGGGCATCACAAACGGTGGATACGCGAGTTTCGCAACCACAACAAACCACACACTCCATTCACCAGGAAATGGTGGCTTTATGATAAGAAAGGCGTCTTGCCTACGTGTTTTTCCTTATACGGCATGGAGCTGATGTTACTGAATTGGATGCTTTTAGTAGCATCTTTTGCATGGGGTGTTAACGCAGCCACCGGAAGGTCTGTAGACGCAATCCTGGGGGATTTCAAGCGGAATCATTTGGACTCCAGAGCATTGAAACATAAATTCCAGTTGGAGACCAATTGGAACCCAATTGATATCCCCAACGGGTTCAATCAGTATGATATCTATACTACCAGTGAAGAAACGGGCGAAAAGTATGGTACTGTGAACTTTCATGTGGATTTAGGAGATCTGGCAGAATTGAAGGATGATTTCATGTTGCTTAACGAACCGTTGAATGATACGAGCCGGATGCTTGTCGAGGAGTTAGAGGCACTTTCTACAGGCGAGGCATATAAATCTCTAGGGGATATTTATGCGTTTGGACATTACGGGATCTCACCAAACGTTACCACATCGTACGAGTACTATCAAAAGGTGTTAACATCGAGTGATGATGAGACTTTGTTGGCCCATTCACATTTTATGGTGGGTGTATTTTACCATACAGGAGTCTTGGGACACTTTGAGCAGTCTCACGCAAAAGGTCTCATTCATTATCAAATTGCAGAGGATTTGGGAAGTCGACAGGCTGCAATGGCGTTGGGACATATGTACCAATACGGTATCGGGGTTGTTCAAAATTTGGATGTAGCATTGGTTTACTACACAAAACTGTATCATTTAACAGAAGATTTGGTGGAGCCGCTAAAGATGGAATTGGATCTAGGTAATGAAACATGGGTTCATGAATTGATCACGGAGATCAATTTCAACAAATTCAGCTTCAGGATCGGGGACCTCTTTGGTGGCGTCTATGACATGGAATTGAGCCATGTCAGGCCCTCCCTTAGATACTTTGAAGATCTGGAAATGTACAAATCATATCATGACGATAGTAGTGAGGACCAGCAAATGATCTCCCAAAATGAGAGGGAATTGAACGATCGCATATTGGACTTGTATATTCAAACCCAGGCACACTACAAGGGAGATTATCTACATTCCAGAGACTACGCAAAGGCATGGGAGGCGGGACTAAAGGCATGGGACTTGTTGAAGGATTTACAATTGTTCCACCTGATATCGAAGGACGAATACCATTACGAAAAGCCAGAGTGGGCAATTTATGCGGGCAGAATTATGCTTTACCTTTCTCACATGAGTTTTAGAGGTGAGGGGCTTTCTGAGCCTGATTATGAGAAGGCCTTAGAATGGTCCCAATTGGCTAAGAAGTTCACTTCTTCTAAGCTATTCTCCACCGATACGGCGGTAATGCTAATGTACGGCATAGGAATCTCAAAAGATCATAACACAGGGTTGAACTCCATACAAAACAATAGACAAACAGTTGCACAGTTATACCATTCCACATTGTCGAATATTTACTCAAATGAGTGGAATCTCAATGGAAAGCAATGGGCCGCATTGTCTCAGGCTGCTTCATATGATTCTCATCTAAGTGAAAGGGCGATGATCAAATTCTGGTTGGAGGGGAGATACGGTGAATGTGAAACCGGGGAGATTGTGGCACATTTAGCCAATTACTTGAAATTATTCGAACCAATCTTCTTTAATTTCAGAGAGACGTTTTTGGCCAGCATCAATGGCGATAATTGGAAGTCAATCATGGGGTTTCTGATCCAAAGTGAGTTAGGGTACGAACACGCTCAAAATTCGTTGGGTACCCTCCTTTATCCGACGGTGGGCGCCTTCAATGATAAGAAACTCAGATTTGATCCCGAAATTCACGAGGTGGTGTTCACTCAAAATAGATATTTGGAGGCCGTGAAATACTTGGAATTATCGGTCAAACATGGCAACCCAGACACCATGAACCATTTGGGTGACATCTATTATTGGGGGTTGCCCCAATCTCCAAGGGAATTGGTTGGGGATTATAACATCAGGGATTACTTCTTCCCTATAAAAGGCAATGCCACCAATACAGTCCCCATGTTGGTTCCTCCTAACACCCTTCGAGCTGTGGCTCTTTATCATGATTCTGTCAACTCGGGAACTCATATGGGATGTTACAATCTAGGGTGGTGTTATGAATTTGGTGTTGGCGTTGCTCAAGACTTACATTTGGCCAAGAGGTATTATGATATGGCTTTGAGTAAATCCAACCATGGGTATGTTTCTGTTAAGTTGGCTCTTTGGAGAATCTGGATAAAGGTTCATCTTTGGGATTGGATTGGTGTGGATGTTGAGGTGTTGAAGGTTCACAAGAATTGGTCCAACAGATTTATGGATATCATTAACTGGACAAAGAGTGGGCCTCATGATGAGTTATAGAGATTAAGTAATGATATGAGATAACGCGACTAGATAAGAGAACGATCGTGTATTGGGAGGATAAAAGCCGATCTCTGTTGTAGCTTGAAAGACTGCATTGTGGTATCATTTAATTAGGCTAGGAATAGGAACTAGGGGGGAATACCCCCTTGCGTCTGTTGATTTCATCTGGGTATTTGTTTAACTACCACGACCAGAGATGGAGAAGAGTGCGCTTGAAACGCATACACCACTAGAAGACAGCAACTCAATATGGGATTTCAAAAAGAAAACCGAAGGTAAAGCTAAAGAGTAATTGGTATTGGACCGATGAACCTATTGGGATCGTCTTTATCTTGCCATAGAACCATAGCAGGACTTCTCACCGAACAAGGACCGAATGACATGAGACCAACATTCAGTGACGAAAAAGTTGATTGTCTTGATTTGCCACGGATGTTTATCATTTACAAATCCATTTTCTTTTATTTTTCTGCACTTAAAATGGGGATACTTCCCGCTTGCAACCGTCGATTTATGTGTTTATGTGCTGAGCATATGAGCAATGCCAAGTGAGTTGACAATAGGTGAAGTATCGGATCTGAATTCCTCCGCCACATGACGATAAACTTCATACTTTCAATCTTCAATGTTGAATCAAGTTGCGGGTAGTTCTGTTGGCAGTTTTGCTAGTCGACTGGCCTCTCGATTTATACCAAAAAGCAAAACTGGTAAAATCATACTTTGTACTCTCGTCATATTGGGTATCGCTGATGAAGTGTATGCCCGCACACGAAAAATCGACCCAATAATGATTCATGACGAATTTTTGAATGAATTGATGGAAAGATTTCCTGCAAATCAAATAACCACTGGTAAGTTGAAGGATACAAGGTACGGCATACCAAACACAATTATATGGCCAAGATCCGTATACGAAGTGAGCCAGTTCTAGACGTTATCCACAAGCATAGAATACCGTTTAAAACTCACACCAAGAAAGAAAAGGTCACTGAGGGAGTGAACGTAAATGTTTCACATTTGAATAAACTTGTGAACGTTGAGAAATGTTGGGAGAATGACAAGTTTAAAGTCAGTGTTGAGTCAGGAATGTTGGTTTCAGAATTGGGTCAATTGTGTCAACAAAAGGGTATCTTTTTCCGAGCAATTTAGACTATGATTGGTGAACTTATTTGGTCCCCAGTTTATCGGAAGGGTCTGGAATCGCTAAAATATACACCATCAAGGGGGTATCTTAAGGAGTTTGATAGTGTTTCTAACGATGGTAAGGTGGTGGGTAAGTGGGATCTGGAATGCAGCATGATTGTGAACGTCCTACTTGGTTTAGGGGACAACGGAGGTATAGTGACACAGCTAACGCTTTCTTTGCCTCCACTGCAAAAGTTTCACACATCGTTAGTTTTGGACTGCGAGGATGTTAACCAGGGGGTGTCTGTGTTGAAAGACAGTGTGATCCAATTGGAGATATTGGAAACACATGAGCACTCGACCGTAATTGCCCAATTGGGTTCTGACATAAACCAGGACTTTGAAGTGATGAAGAGGGAGCTTAGCGGTTGTAAGAGAATCCAAATTGAATCACCAGAACTTGATCAGCAAGCCAGAAATCAATTTTGGAATGACGCCATTAATTCTTCAAAGAAAACCAGACCTATCCAAGATCAGCCTCTGGAGCTTGTTCACCAACTCAAGGACTTACTGAATGAGGAGGGCATCATACCAGTTTTATTCCACCCCCATTTTCCAGGGCCTCCCTAGTCATAAATTACACACAGGATCAGAATTCTAAACTTGAGAAGGCCATTGGAAAAGTTGAACTTGAAAAGCTTGGAAGATTGCTTTTATCACTATTCTGCGAGACTGGTCTTGGTACCTAGGATCGTGATTGCCGTGCATTCCACATCTTCAACACTTGCGAACACGTGTATCAACTTTAGCATATTTTTTAAACTGTAATTATAATCAATTATCTAGTATGTAGAGGGAGGGGACCTCGCAGATCAACCAGGGGATCCCTCATAAGTCCTTAGCTTAATGTTTTTGCAATTTCCTTTTGGTAATGTTGCTTACGGTTAATGATCCACCTCACTCTCCAATTCCCATTCCCCTTGTAAGTTCTCCTTCCATAGGGTGATCTTATTGTCTCCACCGGAGATGGCCAATATGTTCCCACTCAATGACCAGCTGGCCCTCCAGCAAACATCCGGGAACTTGTCATTCTTCAATAACTGTTTCTTCCATTGAGTCTCCCCCTCACCCTTGGTCCAGATTAGAACAGTTCTATCTTGAGATGCTGTGGCAATGTATGATTTGTTCAACACAGTTGGAGACCAAGCCACATCTCTCACCCAATCGGTGTGGCCAACAAGTACGTCTTTTTCAACCCATTCGTCCTCCTTTTGAACCCAAATCCTCACCAAATTATCACAACCACCCGAGAGAATCTCACCCTGAGGACCCCACGTTGCTGCATTCACACCGATGTCGTGGGCTTTGAACACAGTTGATTGGGTTGACCCGTCAGGACGGAATTCCAAAATAGAACAAGATCCGTCCGATGAAGCACACACTAACTTGGCCCCAAATTCTGGTGAGCACCAGCTGATGGAGTTGACTGACGCAGTGTGGACCTTGTGAGTGACAATGATCGACCATTGGCCTGAATCATCCTCCTTCCAAACAAGAACGGTACCGTCGTAGGAGCAGGAAGCAAGAATAGAACCAAACTTAGGATGACCCCATCCGATCTGCCAGACTGGACCCTCGTGACCCCTCAAAGTGTCTTGTAACTGAGGCTGTTGATCTCCTTGATCCAAAGTGAACACCTTCACGGTTCTGTCTGAGGAACAGGTGGCCAATCTTCTACCGTAAAAGTCCAGAACGGCGTCATGGACAAGATCGTCATGTGCGTTGTTCAATGTCACCATCGTTACACCAATTGAGAGAGAGAAACAAAGGCCACCGGGGACAAAAATGAAAATTGAGACGAGAACGACGGAGGATGAGGGTTACGTAAGACCCACGGTGGAAGGTTTACGTGATGTTACGTGATCTTACATAATCTTAAGAATTTTACGTGATCTTATATAATCTTAGGTAATCACTCTGCCATATTGAATCAAAAGACGGACTTGGAATTCAACAACAGAGTGTAAACCTGGATCCTCCACCTCGTTGATCACTTTGGTGTCCCCCCAATCCATTGAAAGCGCTTCAAGGGCATCAAGTAACCTCGGAGAGAAAAACTTGTACCATTTGAATTCCCAAGCCAATAACCCTAAAGTCAACTTTAAGATGGCCCCATTGAATCTCATAAAATCGCGCGTCCTCAATTTGTGATGACTGACAGATGAACCATTGTGTGGTGGAGGCGGCGGTGGTGAAGTGGTTAGTGACCTTTTCGTTTTGATTCTAAAGTCACCATAGATATCCAGCAATTTTCTAGCGGATCTAACACTGAATCTTTGACCCAAAGCGGATTCAAAACATCTCTGAGAATCCCTTGGATGACCCAACCTGTCACACACCAACCCTAACATTTCCCATTCCAAAGCAGACTTATCATGCTTATTGGAACCACCCCATTGGCCCAAGTTGTTGGGGTCAAGAAATTTGGTATTGTCACCGTTGATTGCATCCTGGTATTGTTGATTCTGTTTAAACAGAGTGTAAATTTTCAAATCCTCATAAAGAAGCATGAATAGATTGTCCAACCATCTTTCACATAATCTTTTACCAGTACTTGATTTTCCTGATTTTAATTCCTCCTCCATAACAAAGACCTGGGCTCTATAATCTAATAATTGTTCCCAATCCAACTTTTTGACCAATTGAGCCAACAGTCCATACGCAGTTTTATAAGTACTCTTCAAATTACCGGAGGGTGGATCAAGCAATTCGGGAGGACATTGCGATTTTTCCTTCAAGACCATGGAATGGTCCAAATCTGTGACACCATCCAATTGGACCAATTTTGGCGTCGGTAAATGGATATCCGATGGTGGTGGACCGTTAGCCTGCGAAAAGATGGTGATTCTTTTCAAAGTATATTTTTCCCTATGAGTCACCATTGGACATGAATTTAGAGTTGTCAAGGCTTCTTTAAACATCCCCAAAGTGGTATAAGTTTGCACTAGATGGGACCAATTGGCAAATGTTAAAGGTGAACAATTGATTGATTTGATTGCCAAAGGTAGGGCCCATTGAGGTTTACCCTTATTAAGAAGATATTGGGATTGGGTCAATAACATCTGAGAATCCCAAGGGTTTGATTCTAATTGGTTTTTCATGAATTCAACAGCTTGTTGTTCATGTCCACCCAGTAGTAACACCTTGGCAATTAAGAAACCCATCTCTTTGTAATCCTTTTGTAATCTTGTTAAAATCGGCAAAACCAAATCGGTGCAATTTGTCAATTGAACGCATTTCATGAGGGTATCCACCAAGTAATTGTCCCAAAGGGTTGCTTGTGATGAGTTATCATTTGACCCCAATTGAGGGCCTTTTAGGAACAACTTTTCAAATCCTTTCAAGAACATTTCTAATGAATTCTTCTCAACAAATGGATTGAGTCTTCTCACCTCAACAATTGGGGCAAACTCTCCCTCATCTTCCGATGTTATTAAACTTCTGATCACTCCAGATGTGAATGTCTCCAACCACAGTTCTTCCAAATCTATAGCCAGTTCTTCCCCTTCAGTTGCAACACCTTGTTCATCAATCACTTCCCAACTCACTCCTCCGGGTATATTAACCTGGACCCTAATATCCACATTAGAAAAACAATTGAACGTCACAAACCTTGTCGATTTAACATTGAAATGCTTTTGTTTACCGAACCACAATTGGTCTCCCAGTGCTGAGGATATTTCAAATAGCCCTGCTGCAACCGATGAAACGTCCATTGTGTTTGACCCTGTTTGGTAGAGATACGTTTCGATCAATGGCGAAGAGGCTGATTCTTGTTTCACCAATTGTATTAAATCCGGAGGTCCCAGGTCATCAATCGAGGAAAGAAGAGTTGTTCTCCATTCCAGGATGTTTTGCGGAGGATGCTGAACAATCTCCGGGATCGTGCTGGAGTCCAAAATCATCGATTCGTTCGAGAGGTGAGAAGAAGAGAAACGAAAAATGGTCAGGGGCTGAATGAGAAGGTATAAAGTAGGGTATTTTGTTGCAGATGCACTGGGAGAGAGGGGTGTCACGTGCAAAAAATGCAGGGATATGATGTGTGCAGTATTCAATAGTCGGAGCACTCTATGGATCTGTGACTTAAGGGATGATTAGGAGCAGTGGTGAGCTAATGGTGGTTGTCCTTAAGGGGTAAGAGAGTGTGTCGGGTATTCGGGTGTCGGGTACTCGGATGTCGTATGTCGTATGTCGGGTGTCGGGTGTCGGGTGTCGGGTGTTGGAATGCTCATGTATAAAAGTCGTATTCGGATGTCGGATGTCGGGTATCGGGTGTCGGGTGTTGGAATGCTCATGTATTTAAGTCGTCGTCTAACTTTGCTGAAATAAAGCACCCAGCAGTGGATAACGATTAACTAATAAAAAATCATGGCAATTTTAAATAGTGAGGAGTAAGTCCTTTTAATAGGAACCTAATTCAAGGTTCAGAAATATTTATTAATATCAAGCATAAATTAGTGAATATATGACTGAATTCTTAACAATATAAAGCCATTTTAATCCAAAAAAGTATCCAGTATCTCCCTTTCAAGTAAAATCCAATCATACCGGTGCGTGTCGATTAAATTTTTTTTTTTCACTCTCATTAGGGAATTAAAAATGTACCTGTTAATTTAAATCGAAGTAATGGAAATATCAATGTACTCAACCCAGTAACCACCACAGGGCTTTAATACGAATCCCTAAAAGAATACAATAACGATATGAGTTTATTATCCATTCCAGCACACACTCAGAATTAATAACTCACCACCATAGTGGTTTAAATTATGCACGAAATATATGGCGTGCTGAGGTGTGAAACAACATTTTTAAGTTGGTACAAATGTATCCTTCAAATTATTAAAATAACTGTTCAACATTTTAACCACATTAAGGCAATTTTACTGTGATTCTCAGCAACAAATCCAATAAAACGCAGTTTGCTGAGCGGTTGAGCACATGAGCAAAAACGTCTGGTCACGTGACTTTTACGCGCTTTTTACGTAACCGCTTAAAATTTTCAGCGGAAGATCACATCTGAAAATGGTTCACTATCAGAATACTTCATTTAATGCACTGCGTTTTTGGCTTCCTTTTCCCTTTTATGCTGGCCGTTGTGCAATGTCATTCAAGCATACAGCAAACCATCTTGAGATAAATTTTGGAAAATTTTGTATGGTGACGAGGTTTTTTTTTTCGAAATATCGTGTACACCCCAGGTGAAAGACAGAAGATGGGGTTCAGCCAAAGAGTGGCCTAAGAGTGACCAATGGTGGCCAGGGGTGGCCCAAGAGGATTCTGTCTTAATCAAAGAAGCCTGGTGATCAAAATTACGGAAATCACTCCAAATATTGTCGTACAAGTGCAGCTTTTCAGTTCCAAACGTTTGGCTACGAGTGTGAGTTCATGAATGGGTATTACGGGTATCCTATCTGTTTAGGCAGTGGACATCTTATATATGTGGCCGCTTTCAAATCAGGTAACAGGTAAGCGGTTATACCAAATTTTGATCCAACATAGGGTGAACCGGGCGTAAAAAAATCACCTAGGGAAGTTACTGGGAGACAGTGCGAAGGATTTGTGACCACCGAGATCATGGGGGTTTTGCGTGGCCATTGGGGTCATTGGATGAGCCCGGCATACAGCTATTCTACGGAGTTATCGGCATCTCAAACGGATACACGGCCATCACCATACCCCGATGAACCCGAAATGGCTTAATGACGCTATGATGAATGACGATGTTGAGGCTGCACGCGGCCATTGGGATCATCCGATAGCCCCAACATACGGTTATTCAATGGTGTTACCCACATGTTGAGCCGATGCATGACCATCACGATACCCCGATGAACCCAGAGGATGACCCGGGTGCGAAAAACGTGCTGGGAAAATTACTAGGGAACGTACAGCTGGGGAATTTAAGCCAACTGGGGAATAATTCAGTGAACCACCATATTAGAACCACGGTGGTGAAATATGAAATATCAAAGTTTTCACATGCGGATGTTTTATGGATGGCTTTAGATGGTTGGTTTTGTTCTTATAGTATTGTGGAATTGTCCTATTGTCCTGTTGGTGCAACAGGCACAATATACCCCCATATATCCGAACAATATTCACCTTATCCATCATTAGTCAATGAGCATAAGAATGCGCTGAAAACCATTCAGATATACATTAAAGTGAAGAATAAATTGCTTTACAGTGAGATGTTATGTGTTTTGAAACGATATAATTTAAATCTGTTTCTGAAACTTAAAATGATGAGTAAGTGTATATGCTCAGCTACCCATCATTTTAATTTTTAGAAATTTTCCACAATGTTTTGTCCCTATGTTCCAAATATTGGATATTTTCTTAAGTTCAAAAACTAAGATAATTTTGCACAAAGAAAATGTGCATTACTTTGGTCTAGAAATTGATTTTGTGATCAAGGGGCAGATAAATATCTAATCTTGGAAAGGACAAGAAATGAATTTAAAGGAGCAAATTGCTACTTCTGGAATTGATGGTGTCCAGTTTTGTTTTTCTTTTAAATAATACTATTTGGTGTATCAATTTTTAAAACTATTGTTAGGGTTTGGGATTGTTAAAATAGACGTATGGATCCATGAAATACGCCTACCCTAAGATATATACCATTTTCATGTTTACTGTCGAGTGTTCCTTTTTAGAAATCTAAACAAACCTATTAGAACTGAATCTAATACTTAATGTTCATTATTTATTTTACCAGAGCAAGATATACAGATGAAAAGCGTTTTATCTTACCACTTAATATTTTTTACGCTTGAAAACATATCGGTTAGCTATATTTACTGCAGTGGTTGAAGGAACGGTTGTTAAATGCATAAGAGAACCCAATTGGAAAGAAATAAGTGATTTCGGTGGCATCATTATTCTCTATTTTATAAATGAATTGGAGCCATTGGCAAATTTCCGCAATTCCTTTTTATCTTTAGAAAGGAACACGTTTTTAGATTTTTGTCGTTAAATTTGCAAAAAAACCGCTTCTTTGTTTTCCTTGCCGTTGCTTCGTTTCTTTTGAAAAGTGGGTGGTGTTTTCAAGTTCAACATGACAGAGAATATAATATAGCACCCTTTGCAAGTTTTTGGAGGAGGTATTCATGTTGTTCCAAAAGATGACAGTAGAAGGGAGGTTCTTCTAATAAAAATCCCTTTTAATTAAAGCGGTCGTTCAATTCAACCTTTCAAGATGGATTATTGGGTAAAATTATTAACTTTCGTTAGCAGAATCATGTTTATTAGCTTTTTATGAGAAGATAACCCTATTCTTGACGTCGGCATCTTATTTTATACCTCGTAAGTTATCCTTAACGGATATTTGTGTGGTCTTTCTTTGTCATCATCTCCAAAAATAGCTTTCTTAATTACAACTGTCTTGGGAGAGCATCTTTCCCGGGTTGCTTGGAGTGTCCAAAGATTTTCCCTGGTTCCAATGGTGGCTGGCATAATCTGCTCCCCAATATAACTTTTTATAAGAATCCTTTCTGTACTTAAGTAGCAAAATCCCAATCTGTTCTTAATCACTTGACATTGGTTTCTGACAAACACAGGTGTGTTTTTTTTTTCAGGAGCCTGCCCATTCCGTGATTCAAAGAGCCCTCTTCTGAACTCTTCCCACTGAAAAAAAGTTTCCGTATATCCAGAAAGATCTTTACTTCTCAAGATGGATCCATAATTCTCTTTTGGCTATGAATTTGAGTTTTTGGGCAGCCACGCCACTATAACCCTGCAGGTGGGATTGGGTCGCCATCTCTCGGCAGAGAAAGACGTGGTTCAATTTTTTTAGAGCCGAAATAGCGCCAAAAAGCCCCAACAATTGAGGATTGCATATGCGGACATAAAAAAACAATGAAAAAAAGTTGCGTCATGATGCATATTGGCGTTTCAAACAACTAAAAACCGGCAACTTCGCAAATGCAATCGTAATGGCTTACCGAAAGAAGATGGAATTTGACGCAGCTTGAACCAGCGTGCATTTGCACTATTTAAACCAGCCCTTATCCTCCCATAAAGCAAATCGATTATAATTCAGATTTTTATGTTCGATTTTTACAATAAGGATACAATGGATAGTTTTACCGGTCCCCTTGGAGATTCCATGGGATGCTCTCTTGATGACCACCTTCAAGAACACTTTGGAGGTCATTCCGAAGGTCCGCTTGAAGGTTCGTTAGTTTATGACCTTGCGGGGACTTCTCAATGGGACGGCCAAGGGGAGAAATGGTCCCAATGGTCTCCCCATAACGAGGAGATGAAGGAATACACATACGGGCCGACGCCACCGGAGGACGGAGGGAACTGCCATGCGGAGATAGGGGAGCTTGCAATAAAGAGAGAAGAAACAACGATACTCGTCCCACATCCACCACGGAGGAGGAGCACGAGGAGCACCGTCAGTGAGGACAACACGGAATGTTCCGGATCTCCAGGATCTCTAGAAACCCCGGAAACTCCAAGCGGGGATGGCCGGCGTTCCAGGAAGCCTATGACCACAACTCAGAGGAAGGCCCACAACCGCATCGAAAAGAGATACAGAATTAATCTCAACACCAAGATTGAGGAGCTGCAGCGACTTGTGCCCAACCTCGATGGTGGCATTGCTTTTAATACAAACCAGAGCAGACCCACTACCGGGACAAAAGGAAAAAAGAGGTTGAATAAATCAACCATTCTGGAAATGGTGACTCAATATGTTGTGGGGCTTAAGGAGGAGAACGAGCAATTGAAGAGGGAAAATTGCGCTTTGAAGAAGGGTTTGTAAGTAGGTGTTTGTGTGCATTATAATAATTTTTTTTTTAAGAGAGCTTTAAGCAAGAGTTATAAGGATTCAGGAAGCGCTGGCTCTACCACAACACATGTATCTGTGTATAAGGAAAGACATGGTTAGCAACCCAAGTGTTAGCGGCCTGAACTTACCGGATTGGACAATATTGTTTTCTCATTAACTATGGGGCGACGGGATTGTGGGGTCTCCCCATAGGATCCCAAGGAGATCATTGTGTTCTTTAGAACTTACGGCTTGGGAAACCAATATTCTGCGGGTGATTTCTGGACCACTTTACAGAGAACATGTGAATAAATCTCCTTACCAATAGCTATGTGAACCGGCCAGTTTTATCTTTCAAGAAAAGATCCAAAAGGAGATCCTGTCAACTGTTCTCTAGGCCACACCCCAGGGATCCCACACGTGGAAAATCCAAGCTTTAGAGTTATGAAGGAGAAATCCAAGCTCTTTACTCTATGAAGAAGAAATACCATCGTATGGGAATGAAGGAATCAATAAAGGTGCCTCGCATGACATGTTTCATTCTGGTTGCTGATAGAAATATGTTAACAATGGTTAATAGCTGGTTTATGTGAAAGAATGAGAATTGATAATATGAAAACCCGATATCAATATCTAAGGCCGCAGGTATAGCAACAAAATTAGCTCTGCATAATCTGTTGGCTTCACGTGGCTTTTTAATTCAAGATTCGGGTCACCAACACCTTTGAAACCTGGCTCTATTTTCAATCATATGGGTTTAACACAGCAATGTATCCATTGGGGAATCCACTGTTTGGATGCATATATCCCTAAATTGTGATCTTTGCGCCATCGATTTATCATTTCATCACCGTCAAAGATAAATCATATCGAAAAAAAGGCACCTCCTATCGCTCAATCTCCCGTTATCTGGCGGCGCAACCACAATTCAAATCACACCACCAGCTCATACGACTTCCACATTGGGAAACTCAAGCAACCACCTTCCTGATTAGGACGGTATTTTCTGAGGCATCCACCTTCCCTATTAGGCAACTCAATATTGTAATCTATTTGCTCATGTCTGGGAGCAATATAAAAAGCCCCCAGTTCCCCCTAAATAGACCAGAACTTATTTCTTCTATCAATCATTCATCAAATTTCAATATGACTAAAGACTCTTACGTTTTCCAAAGAATTGTTTCCGATGTGGCCCCATTGGTTGTGGGGGGTAATGGGATGGAGATGACGATCCTGGATCCAACCACCGGTGTGAAGAAGACCGTTTTGGACGCCATGGGTGGTGCTGCTGTTGTTTCTCTAGGTCACCAAGACTCGGAGATGCAAGAAGCCATGAGCAAGGCTGCAAAGGACAACAATTACACCTTTGGTTACTATGTTGGTAGCACCTCATCCGAGGAGCTTGCTGAATACATCTGTCAAAAATCGCCAAAGGGCCACTTCTCTTCTGCTTTGTGGGTTGGATCTGGGTCGGAAGCAAATGAAAACGCCATGAAGATTGCCAAGCAATACCACTTAGAGAAGGGTGACACCAAGAGATACAAGTTCATCTCTAGAAAGAACTCCTACCATGGGTTCACAATCGGTGCCTTATCATTGGGTGATGGTATCAGAAAGAACGATTTCAAGGATATCTTGTTAAGTGCAGAACAAACACCAAAGGTTTCAATCACAAACCCATACAGACATGTCTCAGCTACCAAGACGGAAGAACAATACACACAAGAGATCTTGCAGGAAATGGAAGACCTCTTCATTAAGAACGATCCTGAAACCATTGCTGCCGTGTTTTTGGAGACGGTCGGTGGATCCAGTTTCGGTACAGTGCCACCTCCAAAGGGTTACTTGGATGGCGTTAAGGCCATTTGTGAAAAATACGGTGCTCTTTTCGTCCTAGATGAAGTGATGGTTGGTCTTGGTAGAGCCGGTACGTATCACTGTTACGAAAAGTTCATGACTGAAGGCAACGGTCCACATTTGATGACTGTTGGTAAGACGATCGGTTCTGGTTTGGTCACTTTGGCCGGTGTTTTAATCTCACCATTGGTCAAGGATACGATTGTTGCAGGTTCCAACAGAGTTAACGGTGCTCAAACATACCACTGCCATGGTTTCAACTGTTCTGTGGGTTTGGCCGTTCAAAAGAAGATGGAAAGGGACAACTTGATCGAGAAGGGTGCACAAGTGGGACAATACATGATGGACCAATTGGCCTTGAAGTTGAAGGATTCCAAGGTTGTTGGTGATATTAGAGGTTTGCCATTGTTCTTCTCGGTTGAGTTCTGTGATCCAAAGACCAAGCAATGGTTGGAACCTTCATATGGTT
The DNA here is from genome assembly GCA_030584985.1 of Saturnispora galanensis. Classification (NCBI taxonomy): domain Eukaryota; kingdom Fungi; phylum Ascomycota; class Pichiomycetes; order Pichiales; family Pichiaceae; genus Saturnispora; species Saturnispora galanensis. The sequence continues at coordinate 111,727 of JAJMCD010000024.1, read as the reverse complement.
TTGCATATAAGTTGGGTGATAAATGTTTGGAAAATGGTATAACCACCATGGGGTTCCAAGGTACAGCAGGTGCCATTGAGGGTGAAGACGGTCCAATTGGAGTTGGTGATCACATTTCTATTGCTCCGCCTTACATTATCACGAAGGAACAGGGTGATTTTGTTGTCGATGCCCTGGTTAAGTCAATTAACGAGCTTGAGGCTGAATACTTCAAGACACATGAGTCCTTCAATTAAGGAGTTCCTTTTCAATACTTTACTTTTCAGATCATAACTTGAGGCTCATAAGTCGTTTAAATAACATGCCACGTTTGATATTCTGTCTTTTATATTATTAACTTCAACAATTGAGCCACTTAAACACAATTTTATTTTCGATATTGCTTTTTTAAAATCAATATGCTTAACTTAAATTGGTTTCGATTATAGACCAGATTGAATCCATCGAATCTCTTGGTATTAGGAACCATTCGTGGTGGATCCCTGATTTGCTGGGATTGGATTTACATCCATCACAATACATTTTTCCTGTGCCGAACTTCGAACGCACAATTTTGTGGATCTTCTGTTCACTCTCATGGGCCCTCATTGACCAGAATCCGTCTTTCTCCTTGTTCAGATGACGATATTCGTGTTTATCTTTGATCTTCAATTTTGAGAATAGGTTCGATAAAGAGCTTCCTCTGCTGGGAAAGAGCGTACCTGGAGGCAACAATACAAAATCAGACCGGCCGCATGTGGTTTTCCACTGCTGTAGTCGCCTAGATGGCGTCTGAGTAGTGTAACCGATCTTGATCAGCACAGTTGATTTTGACTTGAATTGGGTCGAGTTCGTGGAATTTGGCCTTCGTTTCAATTCCGAATCCACCAATCGCACACTCCCAGTGTCCTCGCCTTTCTTCTCCAGAAAATGACCGAAAGTAAAGACGTAAATTGAACCTTCCGTTTTCGTCATAATGAAGGAGCTTGACACCTGAGATGCGCTGACGTAAGCATCATTTCATACGTAATCTCTCTCCTTTTAACGATGTTGCTATTACTGGCCATATGGCTTTTTCTGCTCCAGGGACTTTACAGATCACCCCTGCAGGCTCTTTTGAATGATCCGGTTACGAAATCCCGGTTCAAAGGCCTTCCACCGGTGAAATCCAATCCTTCTCCGGAGGAGAGAACGCTAAAAGACGGCGAGATCCCTCAATATGTTGTGGAGTATGCGCCGTTGGTCCATCTTTACTCCGAGGAAAAGTATCTCCCCTATGATGTCAGGAAATATGTGAAGAAATTCAGACCAACGTATAGAAATGGTACAACGGTTTTATTAGAGAATAAGGATCCGGATGACCCACTGTATAAGCGACAGAGGTTGGAATTGACGGATTTGGCACAGCTGTCCAATATCACAAACCCTTCCGAAGAATTGATCTTTTTGACTGCGTTGGAGGACTTTTCAACCGATCCAGAATGGATAACGGGAGAATCCAACATTCCGAATTATTACAATGGAGGTATCGATGACGCACCAGCAACGCTAATAGTTGTGGATAAAGGTAACGGCTGGGTGGATGCGTATTGGTTTTACTTTTATTCTTTCAATTTAGGACCATTTGTGATGGGATTGGGACCATTTGGTAATCACGTCGGTGATTGGGAACATTCTCTTGTCCGGTTTTATAAAGGAGAGCCTGTCATCCTCTGGATGAGCGCTCACGGTGGTGGTGGTGCATACCTCTACCAGAACGTTGAAACGCCCAAAACTTCGGAATTCATTAAGCCGTCGAAAGACATTGGAGATAACCAACCCTTGATTTTCTCGGCTAGAGGCACCCATGCTAACTACCCCTCAACGGGACAACACTCACATGATTTGCCCTGGTCCATTTTGAGTGATTTTACCGATAGGGGTGCGCTATGGAACCCGAAAATGAATTATCTGGCTTACACGTTTGATGCTGAGCAAAGTAAGTTGCACTATGGTAATGGATCACAACCGTTTAGAGAGGCCCAATACGGTGATTGGTTGCTCTACGACGGCACATGGGGAGACCCTCTGCTAAACAGTAGTGATCCACGGCAGGTTTGGGCACCGGCCCCATTTGAATGGAGATTTATTGATGGGCCGACTGGACCATTGACAAAGCATTTAGAGAGGGTGTCTCCATGTCAGAGGTCGAAATGGTGGAACTTCTGGAATGGGTGCAATGTGCGCAGATATATCCAATATGGCAAGGGTGTTTTTGATCAGGAGGGCGATAATAGCTGTGGTCACCTATATACCAATATCTCAAATAAATATTTGAGATGGATTGTTGAATTGGTCACGTTCGGTGGCTGGGTTTGTTTTGTTACGGATTTGTTTTTAGGGTGAGTTGAGTGTGGGCGGATGTGGGTCTTAGCCAGTTGATTGCATGAGGTTATCAAATTGGCGAACTGATCCGGTGAAGTATGTGGTTATTAACAAATTGATGGCATAAACATACATAGGTTTGGATGAATTAAATATTATTAATGAGTTAACGAATTTACGAACAGACACATTGACGAGTGACGTATTGACGCTTGACATATTGACGAGTTGAGTTGACGAGCTACTGAACTACCGAAACACCGAAATGCCGAGATGAGAAATCAATCCAATTCCACGTGGTATAGGCAGATTAAAATTGATAGTTTGGTCTGTTGGCCCAGACTGTACCTACATGCCGAATAAGAGGTGAACTATCTCACACATTTCATATGATTTCCAGTTATTCCATGGAGATGCAATTAGCATATTGACTCCTGACTGCTCCAATCCTTGCTCCATCACATGTAATTATTTACAAACTGATCCCATGTTTCCCAGTACCCGTTCATCACTATGGTATCGTTATGATGAGAAGGAAAATCCCTCCACACCTTTTGGCCTCTTTTCAAATCAAATAGCTCCTTCATGTGGCTTGGAGGAACCACCTCATCTTTTGTGCCGGAGAGAAAGAGCATTGGTATCTCGGGGTTGATTTTGACGATTTCCAAGTGGGAATGCCATTTCTCCCTCACCATCACTGAGATCAGACCCTGGCCCAAATACCCCAATAGGGGCAAGATGTGGGGCACAACATGGGGCAAATCTGTGAAGGTGTTCTCGACAATGATTGCCATTGGCGCCTGCTTGAGCCATTTGTCACCAAACTTGCTTCCTATGTAGATGGCAACCGCCCCTCCAAGGGATCTACCGTAGAGGATTAGGGGGGTATTTTTTAGTTTAGGATGGCCCATGATGAATTCCATGGCGGTATTAGCGTCCGTCTTCAATCCTTCCTCGGAAGCTACCCCGGTTGAATACCCGTAACCTCGATATTGGTAAATAAAGACATTGTGGCCCAAACCGTTGTGAATGTAATTCACAACCGGCAAGAAATGCCCTATGTTCCCCGCGTTGGGGGAGAGAACCAACACAGTCTTGCGTTTTTCTGCATTCTCGTGGAGAAAGAGGTAGGAATGGAGCTTCTCCCCGTCGAGGGTAGTCAAGTATATCTCTTCATGAGGAAGTTCGGGAGTATCCACGAAATTTCGTGCGTTGTTAAGAGAGGATGGGTAGATGAGGGACCTCTGAAAGGCGTACAATGCACCCAGTGCAATAGCCGTCACCGAGGAGGCCGTCAACAGCGACATCTTCAGATAATCCATCTGATCACTAAGGAAAAAGTGGTGAGAAGGTGGGAAGAAGTGGCTTCAAAAGGAGATAGTATGACATTGCAAGGATTAAAAGGAAAGTGAATGACGGGATTGGATCCCAGAAACCTTTTGGTACCCGGTGTGATTTTGCTGATGAACGTGGGATGAAAAACGCCAATTCTAAGATTGAATTTGTCGATATCCAAATCAAAGTCGACCAATTTGTGTCTTTTTTGCGCTCCAAAAGCGCAATCCGTACACAATCGCATTTTGAATGCTGCTCTTAATATATATGTGGCCTCCCATAGTATAATCGGTCTGGGTAGTCACGTGATAACGCTCATGTGCTCAGCATCTTTTGTCCTTTTGACGACCTCATAATTTTACAAGCGCTCAAACCCCCTTTGTTCATTTATGCGATATAATCACACTTTCCCCTGCTCCACTCACCCACAAACCCTCTTTGTTTGCTTCGTTGCTTCGCTTGTTGTACTCGGTGCGCGTTCAGTGTTATTGTTTTTCTTTCTTTTTATGACGTCTTCCTTCTTCCAAAACAACAGATTTGCACATTATGTTGCCAGTTACGATCCTTGCTTCACTTGCGGGCCTTCTTCATGGCACTGTCGCCATGTTGCCGATTTCCACGGATTCCAACAGGTTCATCCAACCTTCTTTATCGGGATCAAGCGATAATTCGGTGATGTTTATTAACGGTGTCGATTACCAGCCGGGTGGATCCTCCGGATACACGGCAGATTCCACAACGGACGTCTTGACCGACGCCAGTGTTTGTGCTAGAGATGCAACCGCATTGCAGAATTTGGGCGTCAACACGATCCGTGTCTACACAATCAATCCCGATTTAAACCACGATGAGTGTATGTCTATATTCAATGCTGCAGGGATCTATGTGATCCTTGATGTCAACTCCCCATTGGTTGGGGAATCTCTCAACAGAGATGCGCCTTGGACCACCTACACCCGTGCCTACCTTGAGAGGGTCTTCAAGGTGATTGAGAACTTTAGAGGGTATTCCAACACGTTGGGGTTCTTCATTGGTAACGAGATCATCAACGACGACACCTCCGCCAAGTACTCTCCAAAGTACATCAGAGCAGTGACAAGAGATGCAAAGAACTACATCAACGCTAGAGCCGCGGACGGTGGTAGAGTAATTCCTGTGGGTTACTCAGCAGCAGATGTTGTCTCGTTGAGACAACCAACATTCGAATACTTGACCTGTGCGATTTCAGGTAATTCTACCGATCCTTCCAGAATCGACTTCTTTGGGTTGAACTCCTACGAGTGGTGCTCAGGTACCTCCGACTGGCAAACCTCGAATTACCAAGAGACCGAGGACACCTTCGCAAACGCCACGGTTCCTGTCTTCTTCTCAGAGTACGGATGTAACAAGAACAGCCCAAGAACCTTCGACGAAGTGGACGACGGTCTCTACGGTGGGTTGCAGAAATCCGTTTCCGGTGGGTTGGTCTATGAATACAGTGAGGAGGACGCGGGATACGGGTTGGTCACAGTCAATTCCGACGACTCCATCTCCCTCATCGCCGATTTCTACAACTTACAGAAGCAATTCGCCAACGCCACGATCCCTTCAATCAAGCAATCCTCTCTCACCAGTAGCGACATCCCAACTTGTGAGAGCAAAAACAGCACCGTCAGCTTCGACTTCAGCCTACCTGATGCTCCAGATGGTGTTGCTTCCTACATCAAGAACGGTGTTTCTGTCAACCACACCGGTGCGTTTGTTGATGTTTCCAAGTACACCGATTTGTACGCCAAGGGTGCAGATGTGTCCAACAACGACGAATACCACTCCATCTTCAACACTAAATCCTCAGACGCCTCGATGTACCTTACCGTGCCGGCCTCCAACTTGATCGACTCGATCAGCGGGTCAACCACGTTGGCAACATCCACCACTTCCTCCTCCTCCTCCTCTTCTGTGGCCACTGTTTCCTCCATCAGCTCCAAGTCCAAGGCCGGAGCAGGTAAGATCTTGGTCAATGGTGGTGTGGGTCTTGCTGGCTTGCTTGCCGCCCTTCTTTAAATTTGACACCTTTTAGACACCTTATTTTATACTTCTATTAACTAGACAAGACATTGGAACACGCCATGAGCAGAGTCATGAGCATTTTTACACTTTTTGTTCTACACTCTTCTTTATGGATCATAGGGTGGTCGTTATAGGAGCAGGTATCTCGGGGCTTGCGGCTGCACAACAGCTGGACCGTCATGGGATTGATTATGTTGTTTTTGAGGCAAGAAATCGTGTTGGAGGACGAATTAGAACCGATCGAAGGGGTCTAACGGCATATGATTTAGGAGCCTCGTGGGCCCACGACACGTTGAGTAATCGGTTGTTTGATGAGGTTTGCAGAGACCCTAATAAATACGGGTTGTACTTTGATGACCAAAAGCCGTTCATGTTTGGTCAAGAGAAGACATCGATGGACTTTGAGAAGGGCAAAGTGGACCAGGTTGTGAGGGAGATTGAGAAGTTTATTGAGCTGAAGTATTTTGAGGAAATTGGCAGGGAGGATGTGTGTGTTCAGGATGTGTGCAATGAGTATTTGGCAAAACACGGGAAACTCTTGACGGATTTTCAAAAAGCGTATGCACCCCAAGTACTGAGGGGGTTAGAGCTCTGGCACGGTGTTGGTTGGAACGAGATGAGTTCTAAGTTTGGTTTAGTAGATAATGTAGGAAGAAACTGTCTTTTTTCCAATGGATACGACCTGGTTGTTCAGGATATACTTGCCGAGGTGAAGAATGTTAAACTAGGTACTGCGGTGGGCAGAATCGACAGATTAACAAAGCGGAAGGAGGGAAAAGTGGTGGTAACGCTGGTCAACGGCGAGCAGGTTGTTTGTGAGCATGTAATTTGCACGGTTCCCCAGTCGATTCTCCAGTTGTCGAACAAAGAGGGTGGGATTGAGTGGGTTCCCGAATTACCCAGAGCCATGAGGGATTCCTTGGACAATATGTCCTGGGGGAAGTTGGGCAAGGTGATCTTTGAGTTTTCTAACCCATGGTGGTCCTCAATCGACACAGACCGGTTCATTGCGGTTGGAGAACCCAATGATATGGAAGCTAATGATCCAGACACCCCAGATATTCCTCCCACCTGGTCTTTTCCTCTGCTGATCCTCAATTATTACAAAAGCAAGGGGGTCCCGGCGTTGCTGTGCTTTACACAAGGCAAACTCACTGAGTACATTGAGCGTCACCCTGAAAGAGCTTGGGACCACATGGGTCCGATTCTGAAGCGACTGTCGCTGTTGGCTGGGGGTGACGGACACCCCCAGCTGCCTGTCAACACGATTGTCACCGACTGGACTGTCGATCCTTACTCCATGGGGTCTTATGCGGCCTGTTCTCCGGGCGACGACCCCACCAACCTGGTGATCCAGCTGGAGCGGGGACTCGACTGCGTGGGGTTTGCAGGTGAGCATACCATTTTGGATGGGGCCGGTGCAGTCCATGGAGCGTGGGAAAGTGGCCGTAGAGAGGCCCAGAGGGTGCTTGTCCAGTTTGGCATCGTCGAGGGGAGTGCTGAGGACATGAGCATTCTTTCTTGAACTTTACACGTAACATCCTTTCTTACCAATGACGAAGGCTTCTGAGACAGTGCTATACGCCATCACTGCTGTTGCGGTGTATTTGGCCCTTTACGTTGGTGTGATTCCATTGGGCGAGACTTTCCGGAACGATGTGCTTCCAGTGGTGCCATGGTGGGGGTTGGTGAGTTTTGGGTGTTATGCTCTCTTCTCCTTGGGGTACGGCGTCTATACGTTGAACGACAAGGAGGACAAATACTTTGAGTTGAAAGACCAAATCAAGGAGGCCAAGGCTGCATTGAAGGCTAAGGGTGTTGACGTGTCGAATTGAATGTGGACGATCTGCGTGGGGGAGGATGTGCGTGGGGGACGAATTGAATTGGTGAGCGTTGTGGTTAATGGGTGTGTGATAGAGTGTATTTGCTGTCACATTTACCCAATTCCAGCCTCGTATTCTTATCGTTGTTGATCACTTTATAAACTGATTTTAGTTTTTACTGATAGTAATGATTCTGGGTGTTGCCTGATGTGACTGTGTTTATCAAGGTGATATGATAGATTCCCTTTGTAAGATGATTAGAAGCATGATGTTTTTAACACTCTAAACTTATCGTAACCGAGTTGGCATTAAGGGTAATTAATTGGCACTCATACATGTTGATCGGTTTTAACGCTAATATGTTAGCGTATTATATAATAGTTCCATTGTAGTATTTTATCTGTCACCTTTGTAAATGCATCTCTCAACATATCTCTCAACACATCTCTGAACATATCTCTCAACACATCTCTCAACACATCTCTCAACACATCTCTTACTATTTCCTTTACATTATAAAACAGAAGTGATGGTTCTATTTGTTATTCCATCTTGTTGACTTGTTCTTTAATTTGGAATGCCGTCATTGGTAGGGATTTCTTTTTAAGTGTCTCCAGCATACATTAATCTACCTGTTCATTGAACTTGTGGTCTTATTCCTGCTTTCATCTTGAATAATATTTGCTGCTATGAACTGCTGTCATATTGTGCTCTCGCTTCAGATTTAACTATTCTGCTTAGAATCTCACATTAATGATTTATTGTGTGTCATTACGCTTGAATACAGATGTCTTTCAAAGCTCTAGTAATAGCTCAACGTCATCTTGAATTTATCATAACATCCACTTAGATAATCCTCTATATGAAAGCATCAAATAAAAGTATCCATAACTTACTGAATGGCCTTGATCGCGACAGATTCTGATCCTACCCTAATGGAATGTTTGCTTTGAAGGGTGTCAAGAGAATATTCCGGTTCATTCTTCAAAAGCAAGCTATTTCTTTCTGTTTAGCAATAGATACTGCTCCACTCAACCTCATATAAATAATTGCTGTGTTTAGAATTAATTTCTTGACTCTTACTTACCAGCTATCAGCTATAACTATGAGTTGGTTACCGTATCCATCTTCCCTTTACCTTCAATTCTCCTGAATGAACTCATTGTTACACTTTATTCATCCCCCATCATCCTCTTACAAACACAAACCATCGCTCCTCTTCCTTTTCCTCGTAGGTAGTCCCCTCTCCTCATCTCTCCTTGAAATTCCCGTCTTCATCTCCTAACCCGTCAGTTGCTTTTGCTTGGTCTTTACTCCGTTAATCCGTTCGTTACTCCGTCTTTTACTCCGTCTTTTTTGCCTTTACTTTTACTTTTACCTGCGGAGGTGAGTTGCAGTGAACTGAAACTCTACCGCCTCTTCACTGTAACTCTACCTCCTCCCATATCCCAATACCTACGAATGTCTTAAAATATATACTTCTATCTACGGAGCTCACGCTTGGCTCTGAGCTTCTTTTCAAACGCAGTAAAGACGGCCATTCCCACGGGCATCTGTGCATTCTCGTTGATGCTCTCCACCTTGACATGGGAGTTTATGGTCTTATAATCATTGGGAACGTACTCCGCCGGTAACCCCTTGGGCGGAGCCTCCCAGTTAGACGGCCATTGTTCCTCAGATGCAGGCTTCTTCATCAGCTCTCGCATTGCTGCATGACGTTTGAACCTCCAGTCCTCCAGATCCGCATTGAATAGCTCCCAAACACAATTCACACATCCAGACATACAGCAGTCCTTATCTCCCGGTTCCTGCGGTCTGGTAGGCACCTTGATACCCGCAATTATCTTCATGTGAATACGGTGCGATAGGTCCCTCCGGGAGGATTGAAGAGCTGTTTTCGTCGGTCCGGAGAAGATCTGACTGAACTTGGTTTTGGCCGCCTCAGCGCCGCTAGTGTTGGCTTCAAAGACCCGGTTTTTTACAGCAAATGGAGACGACGATGGAGACCGTGAATGATCAATCATACCCCTCGTACACACTTTGCCGATGTCGTAAAATGAGTATTTGTTCGACATGGATGGAAAAAGAAGTGATGAATTTCCGTTTCCAGACAATCACCTTCCATCATCTTAAATATGTCGCAGATTGTGCGTTTCAGGTCAAAAGACGGTCTTTTTCGTCTGCAGACGGAGCCTGGAAGGACTTTATCATCTTTGCTTGACGAACTTGTTCAAACAAAGCTCCCACCACTTGATTCTACGTCTTTAAAGGCAATTGTTAATGGGACGCCAGTGAGTGATTGGTCTGCCACGGTGGCCCAGCTGGGGTTCAGAAACGGAGAAATGGTAACTTTGGAGTATTCTGCCCGTGTTGGAGGCCAGAGCATTTCAGGAAAGAAGAGTGAACCCCCTATGGCAAAATCGGTGGCAATCGCAAATTCACCGCTGGTAGCCAAGGTGAAACAATTGGAGGTGGACGACATCTTGGACGGCGAGCAGGGGCTCATTTCCAGACCCCCATCGGATTTGTGTAGACATTCGGGCAAGGGAATGTGTGAATATTGTTCTCCTTTGCCACCGTGGGATTTGGAGTATCATAAAGAGAAGAAGATCAAACACATTTCCTTCCATTCCTACTTGAACCAGTTGAACTCCGAGACCAATAAAGATACGGGATCGTCTTATATTCCTCCGTTACAAAAATCAAACTTTAAAGTGTTGAATCCATGTCCAGGTGGTCATGAGCCGTGGCCTAGAGGTATCTGTTCCAAATGTCAACCCAGTGCCATCACTTTGAAGAGACAACCATGCCGGATGGTGGACCATGTGGAATTCCAAAGTGGGGAAATGGTCAACAAGTTCATAGATTCTTGGAGACAGTCCGGAGTGCAAAGAGTGGGACTTCTATTAGGAAGTTACGACCGGTACGATAAGACGCCCCTGGGGATCAAGTCCAAAGTTGAGGCCATCTACGAGTTCCCTCAGACGGATTACGACGACGGGATCATGCTGAACGAATGGGAGGAGGAATCACAAGTGGTGGAGTTGGCAACCAGCTTGGGCCTCATACCGGTGGGGATCATTTTCACGGATTTGAGTGATGCTGGTAATGGAGACGGGTCGGTGATCTGTAAGCGACACAGTGACTCCTTCTTTTTGTCGTCGCTGGAGTTGATCTTTGCGGTGAACTGGCAATTGAAGTACCCCAACTGGACAAAGTTTGCAGAGGGTGACGGCCACTTCTCGTCGAAATTCGTCACCTGTGTTGTCTCGGGCAACCTTGGGGGGGATATTGACATCTCCACCTACCAGGCTTCAGAGGTGGCAGAAGCATTGGTCATGAGCGACTTGATCTCGCCCAGCACCCATCCAAATCAGGTCTTTATAAAGGAACAGACCAAGCAGCGATATGTTCCCGATATCATGTATCAGATGGTGAACGAATATGGGTTGGAGGTCAAGCGGGACGCGAAGCCAAGCTTTCCTGTTGAGTATCTTCTTGTGTCGTTGACCCATGGTTTCCCAGAGGTTGAAAACGGGTTGTTCTATTTGGGTGAAGGATTGGAATGGCCCATTGAGAACAGGGGCTACTTAGGCCAAATTGCCACGGTGGCAATGCTTGACAAGAGGTTCCAGTTGGGATTTGGAGGTTCTCTGGACGCGGAGGGTGTTTTGAAGGAATTGAACGATTTCCACCTCTTGCTCTTCTTGGTTAAGAGTGGTCTTCTTTCCGAATCCGAGAGAACGGTTCTGATCAACGCTGTGGTCACAGGAGACACAGGTGAAATTTACAAGCTTCTCAACAGTCCGGGGTGGAAGACCCTTGTGACGATTTCCAGGATGTGAGATACGGATCAGGGATTACCAGGGAATGGAATAATTGCATATCGATTAAGATCCTACCCTACTAACGTAGCCTCAACTTAAAAACATAAGAGAAACTCCCATTGACCAATAGCCATCAGCATTCACTCAAAAGCTCACGGGTTCGTTGTATGTAAGGCAGCCAAGAGAATAGCCATCAACACCAAGCAAATACACCGACCATTAACATAACAAGAATTGGTGTTTGGCCAGCCGAACGCCCATTGATAGTCACTAAGTAAGTACCAGAACTATTGACAATCGCCTAATTGGCACTTACAACAAGGTCATTTGTTCATCGCCGATAGCAAGGCAAATTCCAGTAAATTCTTACTCTCCCAGATACAAATTTAGCCGTTCACTAACTGACCTACATTTGTGATCATCAATATGCTTGCGATCTGTTACTTGGATATATATCTGAACAATTATGTATTGTTATGCTGAGCCATATTTTGCTCAGCAAGATTTTAGTTATAAATCGCTCAGATTTGTCTGGTCTAAGTCGGAAATCATAGGTTGAGTAGCCATAATCATTTAACCAGCACTTTGAATAATTAAATATACAAGTGAGGTACAAAACGGTGAGGACCCTGGTTCCTTTTATCATAAAAATAGAGTCACCGCCACCAACTTAGGGACACTCTTTGTTCATCCAAGCGAACTCTGTTAAGAAGCAATAGACATTAAAATCTAGCTTGGTTTTCCATGCCAGAACCAGTGGTCACTGTGTTCACGCCTGCTTAATTCATGCTGCAAATGAACTCAATTCGTTCATTTGCTCAGTTAAGAGCTCGCGCTGGCTCAACCCACGCTTTACTTCCAAGCTCACTTCGTTCTTTCCCTCGTCTTGAGCGATCACGCCACTGGATAATACCCACAACATGCTCACTGCTTGCACTTAGGCCTATTAACACTCACCAAGTAAATAGCCATTACTATTCGTTCAAAACCTCTAAGTTCATTTGCTCATCCCCGGTACAAAGGCAAATGCACTTAATAGTCACTATTTTGCCAATTCAGTCAGCCAAACGGTCGCTAACATTAACTTACAGACCTTCATTGTTTATTACAGCAAATAGCCATTGCTAAGCAAGTGATGCTTACGATGTAAACAACCATCATCACACGTAAAATGGTCATTGCATTCACACAAAAAGTTGGTCAGATCCCCTGTTTGACATTGGTAGTCGATGGGATACCCGCAAAAGCATTGCAGACGCACTTTGTCCCACCATCAGAAGGTGTGTTAACACTAGCTGAGCAAATAGCTATTTACTCAAACGTCCATTAAGATTTACCTAAAAACTTGTTACTAACTCACAAACTCACTTTTGTTGGTCAAGTAAATGTCTATTGACACTCAGCAAGCAAATAACAGTTGTCATTTCACCTACAAACGCACAATGTCAGTTGCTCAGCGTAAGATAGCAAGGCAGTTCTTCGGTTAATACTCAAACGCTCACATGCTCAGCAAACCAAATAGCTATTAACACTAACTCACAAACAATCAAGGCCTCATTATCACCCTGCTAAAGCAATTACCATTTACCAAAACATGACGTCAGTGGTATCAGTGTTCTCTCTTGCTTGACTTGCTTTTTACTCGCAAAACATTCTCAATCACACACAAATGGATTTGACTAACTCACCAATAATCAAAGCACTCCAAAGCCGTTAAAGGTCATCAAAAAACGATACCTGTGGTATTGGTGATCGCACTTTCTTGAATCAAGCTTTACTAGCAATCCCACCCACTCACGAACTCACAAACTCACTTCGTTCGTTTTTTCGTTCGTTTGTTAGCTCGTTAGTTTGCTGAGCACCCCTATTCCTTCTAGATCCTTCCGTCACAAACTGGAAAATTTTTCAAAATTTTTATAAATGAAGTGGCGAATTACGTTTCTCCTTGAACTCACTAAGTAAAGAAGCATGTCCACTCCATTTGGTGTCGATTTAGGTAACAACAACTCAGTGATTGCAGTTGCTAGAAACAGAGGGATTGACGTTGTTGTGAACGAAGTTTCCAACAGAGCCACTCCTTCCGTTGTTGGTTTCACAATGAAGAACAGAGCTATTGGTGAAACTGGTAAGACTCAACAAACCTCAAACTTGAAGAACACTGTGACCGGTTTGAAGAGATTGCTTGGTTTGAACACTCAATCGGAAGATTTTGAAACTGAAAAGAAGTACTCCACCGTTCCTCTGATTGAAACCTCCGGTGACGCCGGTGTGAAGGTGAGATTCCAAGGCGAACAACAAGAATTCACCTCATTGCAATTGGTTGCTATGTATTTGAACAAGTTGAAGCAAACCACCGAGAAGGAAACAAAGTCCCAAATCACCGACATCTGCTTGGCCGTGCCTGTCTGGTACTCGGAAACCCAAAGAAGAGCCGCTGGTGATGCTTGTAAGATTGCTGGTCTCAACCCTGTTAGAATTGTCAACGAAGTCACCGCTGCCGCCGTTGGTTACGGTGTCTACAAGACCGACTTGCCAGAAGATGAGCCAAAGAAGGTGGCATTCATTGACATCGGTCACTCTTCCTACACCTGTACAATTGCAGCCATCAAGAAGGGTGAAATGAAGGTCCTTGGTGTTGGTTTCGACAAGCACTTTGGTGGTAGAGACTTTGATAGAGCCATCACCGAACACTTCGCCGACGAATTCAAGGCCAAGTACAAGATTGACATTAGAGAAAACGGCAAGGCCTACTCAAGAGTCTTGGCTGCAGCTGAAAAGTTGAAGAAGGTTCTGTCCGCCAACACTGCCGCACCAATCAACATCGAATCCGTCATGAACGATGTCGACGTTTCCTCCCAAATGACTAGAGAAGAATTGGAAGAATTGGTCCAACCTTTGTTGGCCAGAACCGAGCTTCCAATCAAGCAAGCTTTGGAAATGGCCGGTTTGGAAGCCCCCGAAGTCGATTCCATTGAATTGATCGGTGGTACCACCAGAATCCCATGTTTGAAGAACACCATTTCCGAAGTTTTTGGTAAGGCTTTCTCCACCACCTTGAACCAAGATGAGGCCATTGCCAAGGGTGCTGCCTTCATCTGTGCCATGCACTCCCCAACCATTAGAGTCAAGCAGTTCAAGTTCGAAGATATCAACCTCCACTCCGTGACATACTTCTGGGAACAAGGTAAGGAAGACACAGACCACTTGGAAGTCTTCCCAAGAGGTGGTTCCTACCCATCCACCAAGTTGATCACTCTCTACAGAACCGCTGACTTTGAAGTTGAGGCCAAGTACACTGCCGACAACCAAGTTGTTGGTAAGTGGTCAATCACCGGTGTCTCCATCCCAGAGGGTGAGGAAGATGCTACATGTAAGTTGAAGGTTAGACAAGACCCATCTGGTTTGTACACTATTGAATCCGCCTACATTGTTGCTGAGAAGGAATTCAAGGAATTGGTTGAACCTGAACCAAAGGCTGCTGTCGAGGGTGAAGAACCAGCAGAAGAAGAGGAAGAGGCTGAGCCTGAATACAAGATCGTCAAGAAGTTGGTTAAGGTTGCCGACTTGAACGTCGAATTCTTTGGTCAAACCCTGTCTGCAGATGTTCTCAATGAATTCACAGAGAAGGAGTTGAAGATGGTTTCCAACGATAAGTTGATTGCCGAAACCGAGGAAAAGAAGAACGCACTTGAAGAATACATCTACACCTTGCGTGGTAAGTTGGAGGACGAATACAAGGACCTTGCTTCCGAACAAGAGAAGGAGACCTTGAACAAGAAGTTGATGGACACCGAGGAATGGCTTTACGACGAGGGTTTCGACTCCACCAAGGGTAAGTATGTTGCCAAGTACGAAGACTTGGCTTCTATCGGTAACTTGATCAAGGGTAGATACAACGCCAAGCAACAAGAGTTGAAGGAACAAATGGAAGCCAAGAAGAGAGCTTTCACCAAGTCTGCTTCCGGGTCCAACTCCGCTGCAAACGACATCTTTGCCAAGATTGCTGCTCAAAGACAAAAGCAAGACGCTGAAGGTGATGCTTCGATGAATTGATATAATTTATTGATATAATTTAAATTAAATAACTTGTAAGTGCAACTCTTTTTTTACCAAGTCATCAGTCATATAATGGGTGAGGACCATCACTTTGAGAAGCAACGCTTGGTTGTGGACGATCAACCTAGTAAGCTCTCGCTGGCCTTGGCAACCAATCCTTCACTGGGTTTAAAGCAGGACAAGGACCAGCTTGAGATCGAGAGGGAGGTCGATAGACGGCTAATCCATTCAAATGAAGAGCCACATGACTCCCACCATCTTGTGACCACTACGCCCACAATCAAAGACGTGGGAACCACTGTCGGAGGTATCCCCGAGGTGGTGGACTTAAGCACGATCCCGCATTTGAAGCATACAATCAATCAGCCCTTAGACAAGCATGGGTTGAGTGTGGTGACGTCGTTTGAGGTGGGACCCCTAGCAGAGGTTTCTCAGGCCACGGTTCATGTGGACGGCACGATACTTGAGGGCGGGACCCAACAGCGGTTGAAGAAGACGTTGAAGAAGTTGGATCCGATTTCGTTCGAACTGGGTGCTCCTGAGGAGGAGGACCGAGACGACGCGGACCAGGGACACATCAGCATTGATGACAGTATATTCAATGAGGAAGAGTCGGAAGAAGAACAGC
The DNA here is from genome assembly GCA_030584985.1 of Saturnispora galanensis. NCBI lineage: Eukaryota > Fungi > Ascomycota > Pichiomycetes > Pichiales > Pichiaceae > Saturnispora > Saturnispora galanensis. The sequence continues at coordinate 95,666 of JAJMCD010000024.1, read as the reverse complement.
GGGAGTCGAACTCGAAGATCAATTTGAAGCATGAAGAGGATATGAACGATTACAAGGCTGGAGGGTATCATCCCTGTTTTATTGGTGAGCAATACAACGAGGGCAGATACGTCTTGGTGAGGAAGCTAGGCTGGGGGTATTTTTCCACCGTTTGGCTGGCAAGAGACACAAAACTGGATAAACACGTTGCAATGAAGGTGATAAAGAGTGGGAAAAGCTATCGGGAAACAGCGATCGACGAGATCAAAATCCTCTCCAAGGTCAACATGACCGATCAGGACCATCCTGGTCACGCCCACTTGGTGAAACTGCTCGATTACTTTGAGCATGAGGGAATAAATGGGACCCACATTTGCATGGTTTTTGAGGTGTTGGGAGAAAACCTGTTGAGCTTGATACGTAGATATAGACACAGGGGATTGCCAGTCAAGTTTGTCAAGCAGATCGCAAAGCAGTGTCTATTGGCACTCGATTTCTTGCACAGAAAATGCGGCATCATTCATACCGACATCAAGCCGGAGAACATTCTGATCAAAATCGAGGATATCGAATCCTTGGTGAGTTTTCTTGAGGAGTCAGAGTGGGAAAAGAGGATATTGAGGCGAATCTCCAGTCGGATCCTAAATTCCAACTCAAAATCCCAAATCATTGATACAAGCGTATTGAATGCCAGATTGAGAGAAAGCTCCAATTTCAGAAAGGGTCGAGTGGGCAAGAGAAACCCTAGTATCATCACCGGGTCCCAGCCCTTACCCTCCCCATTGAGATCTCAGTCCACCTCCTTGTTGGCGTCGCCGTTATCATCGTCGTTCGTTAGAAATGTGAACATCGGCCCACCGTCGGCTCCTGAAACCCTGAATAACAGCTTTTCGAGCTCGTTTCCTAATAGAATGTCGTTCCAGGATGTCCAGAATTTGATGAAATCCAAGGAGCAAACCGAACACACGCTATTCAACTACGATCCACCCATGGATTCCGATTTGGCGGATCATGATGTCATCAATGTCAAAATCGCCGACTTGGGGAATGCTTGCTGGGTCTATAAACACTTCACCAATGATATCCAGACGAGACAATATAGATCTCCTGAGGTGATCTTGAGATCCAATTGGGGGGCATCGTCCGATATATGGTCTTTGGGGTGTGTCATATTTGAATTACTAACAGGGGACTTTCTCTTCGATCCATCCGAAGGTCAAAATTTCTCAAAGAGCGACGACCATTTGGCCCAGATAATCGAATTGCTGGGACCAATACCGAAGGAGGTTGTCAAGGGAGGTAAATATTCTAGGGATTATTTCCATTCCGATTCGAAAACTTTGAGAAGAATAACAAACTTGAAACCATGGCCTCTAGAAAGTGTTTTGCTGGAAAAATATAAGTTCAGCGAGCAGGACAGTTTAGACATTGCTAACTTTCTTAAGGGTATGTTAAGTATTGATCCCAAATTTAGGATGGACGCCGCAGGCTTATCTAATCACTATTGGCTTAATGATTCTAACGTTCAGGGGCATATAGATCATCCAGCAGGCACAAGAGGAGAGGATATAGGCGCGGGTTGGTACAAGGAGGAATCAAAGAGTGTATAATTAAATAGTACTGTAATGAGCATATTTTAATTTTTTAGCGTAGAGAGTCTTTTTATGAACAATTGGCAGCAGTTGGCCGTTACGGCGAGGGATTTCGAGTTTCGAAAACAGCTAGACCCAAATGTTATTGAGGTTGTTTTAAATCAATTAAAAAAAGGAGATGAAAATGAGTTAAATGGGTTCAAATTATTGGCCAACTATGTTGCAGATATTCCTGCAAATTGTCAAGTTGCGGCGCCCAAAGTGATTTCTTTGCTCTTTAAAAAACAAGAGGATGAACAACTAGTGTATGTTCAATTGGTTTTATTGGGGAATCTATTAAAGACTGCTCCAGAAAGTGTGATCAATAAAATTGAAGAATTAGTAGAAAAACTCTTGACCTTGGGCTCCCAGCACGCGGAGGATGTTGTCGACATTTTGGACGACCTGTGTAATGTCCAAAGTGAAGATACGAAGTTAAACGTGTCAATTGAGGTCTTCAAAAAGGCTTACGATTCATTTAAGAACGTTGTTGACGAGGAAGATGAACCAATTGGATCCCGATTGTTGTTAAAGTTATCATCAAAAGTCCAAGAAACCAAGGGTTTACATGGTGACTTGTTTGAGTTCTTTATGAATCAATTGGTCACTATTATCGATGACCAAATTTTGTTGAATTTGGCATACAGTTTGAATCAGCCTGATAAAAGTACGATTAGACCCACTTTGGATAGATTAGAGAATAGTGGAAGTCATTTAAGTACTTTGATGCTACTCATATCAAATTCAATCACAGATAAGGAGATGATGAAGACGGTGTTGGATTATTTACCTATAGAGTTCATTGACGATTATTTCAAGAATGTTTATCCTCATTTCACGATTTCTAAACCGTGGGAGTTTCAATCCATTGTATTGCTTAAGAAGCTGCCCTTTGACAAGTTCCAGATAGAGGAGGAGGCGATTTCCAAATTCATTGATAGCTTGAAATTGCTGATAAATGAAGCAACACTACAAATACGACCTGAAGTGGTATCCTTGCAAGTTGATGTTCTTTTAAAGATAGGGGAGTATTGTATTGCAAACAAAAGGGCTCTTGGAGTTGTCCAGGTTCTGGATTTCTTAAAATCTTTGGATAAGTTTCAAAGCGATCAATTGGAGGCAATTGTTATTAGATCATGGCTTGATCTCTTATTCAGAATGGAGATTGAAAATTACCCACTAGAAGATCGACTGGAATTGGCAAAAATCCATTTGGAAGCCTTCCCATTCAATAAACAAATTGAGTCAAGAATGTTATCCTCTTTGAGCAAAGTTCTTGGAGTGTACTGTGTTCAATTCAAGAATGAGGAATGGTTTCTGGATATTGTTGGCCAGTGCATCAACATTTCGGGTTTGAATGAAGAGGATCCAAACATCGGGGTATTTTTGAATAATTTAAATTATACGAAAAGTATACTCGGTTAATCCGATTTCTCATTTGATTTCAATTCAACCTGTAAAAGGAACCCCCATCTCTTCAATTGGTATTTATCGCCCTCGCCCCTCATGAATGTCGACAGCAACATGTTATAAATGATGAAATAATAAATGCCCAACCCGGTGAAGATATGCCACCAGCCGTGACCCTCCAGAAGAAAACCTAGGGGTAACCCAAAGACTGTTCTCTTCAAGTTGGTCAACGTTGAGCAAAAGATGTTGTCGACGTTCCAAATTAAAAACCCAAATGCAAATAATGAAAACCCCAAGATAAGCAACTTATACTGTCTGATTCTCAACTCCTTCTGAGGTATCACCTCTTGAATCACCTTATATGTTTTGTAGATGAGTAAAAAGTTCAAAACAGCATAATATACCTGATGAAAGATTGGATCCCTGAAGATGAAGATGTAAATGTAGGTGAATAGGCAGGTGGCTATCAAGTTGCCCACATTCCACATCATGTGGTATGGTTCCGGCTTATTCCAGCCGTAAATATAACCAAAAGGAATTGCTGTCACCCACACCATCGGTAATTCATCCATCAATTGATGTTCATATTGTAAAGTGGAATGAAACATAAATGATCCAATTCCAACCGATGCAAACCCAATTGATATAAAAATGTACATATATCCATGTTTGTTCTTCAACGTAGAATAGATATGATGACACGCCAATAAAATGAACAATAGATTTGTTAGTGAATTGATCAATTCAGCAATGTATGGGGTGAATAGGTAATTTTCCTCACACCAATCAATTGTTGATGTTGGTGGCCCCCAAAAGGGTTCAAACGGTGTACTGGGGTATGAGATCATTGGCCTCTATGAAGAAAATAGTAACTTGATGAGGGAATATTAGATACCCGGATCCGGGGTAATTTGAAATTGAATAACCGTGGTAAAAAAAAAAGGAAAAAAAGAGCCCACGACCGGGATTGAACCGGTGACCAACAGATTTGCAATCTGCTGCTCTACCACTGAGCTACGCGTGCTTCTTACTTGCAAATGTTGTTTCAGTGCAATCTAAGCATACAAAGAGTGCAATATTCTTATTTTTTTGAGTTCTTTTCTTGGGTGTCAGTAATGATCAGAATAAAAGTTGATGAAACCAAAAAGTAAGCAATTTCGATGGTTTGCAACCAGCCGAAATTGATGAATTTTCCGGCCAATCATGGCAATTTCATGCATTAAAGAAATGGGGATACAATTTCGACAAGACAGTTACTGCGGAATGAGGAGATAAGGGGCGTATTACAATCATAAAACGGCATAACTCACCTAAATCAGTGGTGGAGGCGGGCGAAAACAAATCCCGCATACCCACTGGCAGTGATTGGATGGCCCTCAAATGGGTGACCTCTCACGGCATTCATTGACGAGTTGATGGGCGCCAAAACTTGGAATCAAAGACTTGGCCGGGAAAGAGGTCAAGCCGATTTCCGATGTGAATATGGCGGGCGAGAACAATGGTGAAAAGAGAACCCACAAATCTTGGCGGGAGGGCCTCGGATAAGACCCGTAGGTGCGGCATGAGGGTGCGCTGTTTTCATTTCGGCTATTATGGCAACCACCAAACCGGAATACGGATGTATCGGACAACTTGCATATGAAATTCTCGCGGCAATAGGGTAGAAAGGACCAACATCAACAGGATCCGTATAAGGAGCTGTCCCCATTTTATCATCAAGATCAGGTTATTGGATTGAGTCAGTCACGTGACATCGTTGTGTAGATCGGGTCTCAACGATTCACATTTCCAAGTGAATATGCAATCCAGCCACCAGCCAGATGGCACGAGTATCTTCCTCGTATTGTGGGAGAGTTGTGTGGGATCCTAGGGAAATAATCCAAGTAGCAATCTACTACTCACTCAACGGTAACGGTTATTGTTTGAGCCTTTGTGTTTGGTATACAATAATGTTTCAACTGGCTGTGATTCAGATCCCCGTTCTAATGTCCTTGAAGACAAAAAAAAGACGACCATTTGAACAGAGTAGGAGCAGGGAGTGGACCCGGTCAAACTCCCCACTGTGTAGCAACTAGGGGAGTTTATCTTACGCCCCACATCGGGTTTATGGATAGCAATAATACAGATCATGCAAGCATTTTTTTCCCCCTTGTTAAGGGGTTAAAAAGGAGTACAAACGACTGGTGGTCCGTGCATATGATTTTATCAGGAGCCACGTTGCTTGTTGCACAACGGGGTTTTGGGTGGATCACTCGGGATAATTGTGGCTTTCTGATGGCTTTCCTGTTTCACTCATTAAAGGGGGACGGGTACTTTGAGGATGCACCTCGTCAATTTATCGTACCACTTTTTAACTCCTGCATGTACCTCGGTTCTTTTTAAAACGAAACCTAATTCAAAGGGGGGCGAAGGTTGCTGTTGCCGACGTTACTACCAGCTGGGTGGCCCACCTCCAGGTGGACGGCGTGCAATATGCAATGGACGATGGTCGCCATATGCGTGGCACATGCGTGGCACATGGGTGGATCCTGCAAGCACATCCTTGTAGCTCTTTTTTCTTTACAAAGAGGTTTCACTAGGGTATTTCCGAGAAGGGACAATTAGAATTGTGGTTGTAGAATGGTAAGGTAAGAGTTAGGTGAGCGCAAAGATATAAAAAGAACTGGTATATGAATTGTTTGGATGAACAATGTTTGAATGATAGTGAAATGGAGATTTGAAAAGATGGATGTATTTCGTCTTCTCTTCGATACTTCCGTGGATTAATTAAGGGGACCTTTCTGGGATCTCTTCTTCTCCCGCCGTTGCCTCCTCAATTTTCCTTGCATTATCGAATAAGATGCCCTTCTAACAATGGTATTGTAGATTTCCTTACTGTAGCCGAACCGGAAGCGAGCCTCACTCAGGGCGTATAAATCATCTATTAATCTGACCCGTTCATTTGGAGGCGTATCCCTTATCCAAGTCCTTTCACCAAGGGGGAAATTCAATTCTTTGGAGAATATGTCCAAGATCATCTTTTCTCTACGTGTTGTTTCTTGGACGTCGCCTTCAAGACCTAGGACTTTTGCAAGTTGATTGAGGGAGAGCCTTGAATCGCTTATCTTCCTGCCCGTGTCAACGCTTAATGGGGTATCTAATGGGGTATTGACACAGGGGACGTCCAGAACCCTTGGAATTGAGACGCCGACCGCTGTTAGCTGGGGAGGATAGACGGTGTAACTGTACATGGGGTCATAGATTGAAGAGGACGTTACCGTGGACGATGCCGTCAACGTTGGGGAGGGGGACTTCCACTTGATGTTTTGTTGGAACCACTCGGCCATGGGATTGGGTGATTGGTTTACCAGAGGTGAGTAGCGGTCCAATGGGTCGATCATCTCTTCGTCAAAGGCTGTGATTGAAGAGGAACCGCTGAATGGGTCCACGTTGGACCATGGTTTTATCACATCCGGCTGGCATTCCATCTCAAAGTCTTGAAACTCCATTAAGGCGAATGGAACTTTTCGCTATAATAGCTGGGGGATGAGGGGGTTTATATAGACACAACTTAGACAATCGTAAAGTCGGGTCACAACCTGCATATCGCTGCGGGAGACAATTATACCGAAATGATAGGCCAAATATTAGCGGGGTTTAATCGTACGGCTTTCTATTGCCATTTCACAGGCCTACAATGGGGGGACCATTGAGATACCTCTAGCATGGCAAGGACGCAACTCTAATTCCATTCTGACCCTGTTGAGACCAAGGATCCAACTCTTGATTTGCGTCGAACGTGTATTGCAATTGTTACAGATTCGCCAATTTGGTGGTTCTTTTTCGGAGATATTCGGAGTTTGTTTTTCGGAGATATTCGGTATACATCCCACAGCCTGCATGCTTACTCATCAGCAAACCACCACTGCTCGTGCGATAATTTAAAGGGATCACAACTGGGTTTCACCGCGGCTAAACCAATGATGCTTTTACGTCAAGTTTTTCCAAGAAAAAGGTACCATTTTCATCACGTGTTCTTTGGGGTGTCATCGATAATATGCAGATAGTTTCATGGATCTCAATAGCCACTGAACGTGGTAGAAATGGTGTGACGGTGGTTCATTTCATCGGGTTTGGAAGATGAAACAATTTTTGCTTTTTTTTTAAACACCCCTTGTGGGTCACGTGACCGTGTTTGGAAAAGTTCCGATTTAAAAGACCCAAAAAACCCACTCTTAACACCTAATGGTTTGCTATTGATCTGTTCTTTCGGAGCAAATGTTATTTATTCCTAATACCCCCGTATCCAACGCTGTTTCTCCACCAATCATATTGGCTCTAAGAAATTTATCACCAATTGCGCGATTTACAAATGGGGTTTGACAATTCACAGAATTAGCCTTACGTCGTTCTTCTTAAGGAGTCTAAAGATGGTTTTAAGATCGTTTTCTAATTTCACCAAGGCCAAGACCACCTTCAGTTCAAATAAAGGATCATACAAGTTTTTTAACCCCAGTTATATCCCTCCAAATGAGTTGATGGACATAACAAGAAACCCAAAGGGGAAGAAGAACCCGTTCAAATACCTCACCTCCGGGTTATCAGTGACAAAGAACTATGTGGTGCTGAATAATAACAACGATGATCGAAAGATCATGCTTAAGAAGACAAAAAGTTGTAATAAAAACAACCATTTGAATTTGAAGATCGAGTTGAAAACTCCAAATTATACGGTGATCAATGTGAGAAGATCAAACTCCTCAAATGTAAAGAGAATCACACTCCAGAATACCAGAAATTATTCAACAATTGGGAATCCGGTTTCCACGTTAGAGAAGGATTTGATGAATTTGAAGTTAGATCAAGAACAAGAAGTTATTGATAATTCCTTGGACGAATTTCTTCATGAGGATAGATTGGACTCGAACTTTTCAATCATAGATGAATTATTGACAAATGGTAAACAGAACGAGGTGTTACCAGTTTTCAAAAATTTGAGAGCTAACGAATTAATACCATCAATTGATACATATAATAAAGTGTTGAGATCGATCCAATTAAGATCAACAGATGAATCAAGTGAACAGAAATTGACACATTTGTTGGATATTTATTCAGACATGTTATCAAATAACTTGAAACCCAATGAATTGACCTATGAACTGGTGATTTCTTCGTTATTTAAGGGAACGAAAAAATCATTCATAGGTAACAATTTCCAAAATGGATACGATTTCTTCAAAATCGGTTTAGAACTATTCCTGATCAGTCATGGCAACGAAATGATGAAATTTCAAAACCAACAACTTTATTTGGACCTTATCAATGGATTGGTCAATTATAACATCACCAATGTCATCCAGAGTGAACAATTATTCAATAAATTAAGCGGAAAGATCGACTCGGAAAACTGGATCATGTTCAATTTGGCAATGATGAAATTTGCAGCAATAGAAAAGAACGTTGATTTTGTCAAACACATATATTCCCATTTGCAGAAGCTACCCAATGAGGAACTGTTTACTAATCAGGATTTGATCTATATCACGGTTATTGAAAGTTTGAATTTATGTGGAGAATTTGACTCTTCTTATCAAATGTTGGAAAGTGTGATATCACAATCTGATAACGACATATCAAATGATAATCAGGAGATGATTTCGAATTATCTTTCAATTTATTTGAAATCTCAAGCCAACTGCAATCCCAATTTGGCATTCCAAACATTGGTCAATTTCAATTCCAAGACTTGGTTGCCGGATGTTTCAATCGATTCTTTAATTTATCTAATGTCGAGGTTTTTAAAATTGCAACAATTGGACCAAGTGAATAAGATTTGGGATTTCACAATAATTAGAAAGGACTTTGATGAAGGATTTCATAATTTGAATCAATTCAACCAATACTATCCATCCATGTTCATGGTTTTCGACCAATATATGGAATTATCATTAATGTCAAATGATAAGAATCAAATCTTGAAATCAACAAGAGAGTTAATTTTGAAGAAATCGTTGATTTTGAATGATTCCACGTTGGTTAAGGTGTTCCAATATTTGAAATCCATCAATGGTATTGATTTATCAACAAGGTTACTCATCAATCAAGGTTTGAAAAGAGAGAAGAATCTCAACAATTATCTTTCCACGATTGTTGATCATTTGACAGTGGAGCAATATGCCGATTTAGTCACGACCAAGTTTTTCAAAAAGGTTGTTGAACAGTATAGATTGATCAATGATAACATCTATGGTCTTATGAAGATCATCAAGAGTCTATACATTCAACCGGATTTGGATCACGATTTAAAGTTGACCCTCATTTATTATGCAAAGGTTTTAAACTATGAGTTCAATGATTTGGACAATTGTTATGTTCAATTGCCCTCTGATCTTATTACTTTTAAATCCCAATTTGTTAATAAATGGAGTTGATTTAATACTTACATACCCCCCCCCTATTTAAGATTCTAGAGAGTATATATTTAAAGCGAACAAACGAAGCGAAAAAACGAACGTAGTGAGTTTGTGAGTGTTGCTTCGGGCAAACGATGCAGGCAAGCAAACGAGTAAGTTCACTTGTGGGCAAACAATGCAGAGCAGACGACGAAGGGTAAACGACCCAAGGAATCAACGCTCAAAAACTCACCTTTGATCTGAGCAAACTACGCAGCGTAAACTGCGCTCAAAAGCTCACCTTCGATCTGAGCAAACGATGCAGGCAAACGATGCAGGACAAACGACGCAGCAAACAACGCTCAAGGAATTAACGCTCACACAACAAGATAACATGCCCACTCACTTAAATTCACGTTGTTTGCGGCATCAAGTACAATACACTCACCCACTCACTCACCCACTCACTCACCCACTCACTCACCCACTCACTCACCCACTCACCCATTCATTAACTCACCCACTTATCCACCCACCTACTCACTTTGCTTAACTACACCAAACCCTCCTTTTGGTCACGTGCAACAACTCAGGGCTTTTTACCCATTAATCACGTGACCCGATTCTGTGACTGTCTTTTTTTTGGTTCCGCCTCCCACGCACAGGATGAAAATTTAACCAATTTTTGTATTTTCCAGTGAGAGTTCGGTTAAGACCTTAGTCAGTTTTACAGAGATGGGTATGTTTAAATCGTTACTAGATGCAGTGGATAGTGTGAACAACAAGATAGACGTTATCATTAGTAGAAGATCGAGAGTGGCTGCGAATTCCCGGTCAAAAAAGGTGGATTTAACACCGTAACAAGTGGTTGAATGAAATTAATGTGAAAAGTCATGTTGAGGGTTAAATAACGTGAAACAACGTTACATATCGAAGATCAATAGGGAACAATATGAATGAACATATCCATTTGTACCTGTTGTCCTTTTTTTCTTGATTACAACGATTGATTTGATCTTGCTATCACCATTTTTATTTTTATCTTCATGTACACCTTCATCTTGATCAAATGAATAATCTTATCAACTTTGTCTATTACATCTGATTGCGTCATTATCATCATTTCCATCATCATGCTTTTTATCCCCTTCACCCAAACACCCTACTAACACTCTTCCTCTCACAGTTAACGTTCCAAAGACCAGAAAGACTTACTGTAAGGGTAAGCAATGTAGAAAGCACACTCAACACAGAGTTACTCAATACAAGGCCGGTAAGGCTTCTCTCTTCTCTCAAGGTAAGAGAAGATATGACAGAAAGCAATCCGGTTACGGTGGTCAAACCAAGCCTGTCTTCCACAAGAAAGCCAAGACCACCAAGAAGGTTGTTTTGAGATTGGAATGTGTTGTCTGCAAGACCAAGCTCCAATTGGCCTTGAAGAGATGTAAGCACTTCGAATTGGGTGGTGACAAGAAGCAAAAGGGTGCTGCCTTGCAATTCTGATTGTTTTATACTGGATTATGTAATCGCCATAAAGTTTCAAGAATTAATGTTGTGCTGACGTAAGACCATCGTATTGATCCATCTTCTTTTGTCAATGGAAGGGGGTTTCAATTATCACCAGCAGCAGGCCCCGCAGCCGGAGCAACAACCACAGTACCAGCAACCCATGACACCGTTTGGTGCCACCTATATGCGTAACCAATCATCGCTTACCAACCTTTCACAGACATCGTCCCATCACTCCCTCCAGTTCAACAACATGCCTCAGATGTTGCCCCCAGGAATGGAATATCCACCCCAATCACCAAGCAGATCACTGCTTTCAACAGGGGCAGAGTCCCCACAACACTCTGCAGGCATCTACAGCAATCCCTCAGGTCCTAGCAGCCAAACCAATCTTTTGAATCAAAAGTATCAACAACAGCAGTTCCAGTATCAGCAACAACAGCAACAACAACAGCAATACCAGCAACAGCAACACCAGCAGCAACAACAGTATCAATACCAGCAACAACAACAACAACAACAACAACAATCGCTTTACCAACAACAAACTCAAATACACGCTGGTGATGGGAACCAGCCACCATTCCCAGGTTCTCCCCTTGTTTCTGGTCACACATCCTCACATGCATCCACACCTACACCAGCACCTGTGGCAAAATCCGGAACCGAGACCCAATACGTCTATTTCGAACGTCATCCCGAATGGTTCTCAAAACAATCCCAGGATCGGGCCGCAGCAGTGAAACTCACTCTGGAACATTACTACAAGACCTCGATTGAACATGCAATCGAGCGTAATCAAAGAAGAATTGAATTTGAACAGAACTTGAACAACAAGGTGAGTGTGGAAAGACGCAATCGGGAAACCCAGTTATTCGGCAAGAATGAATCCCAATTCTTGCGTCTCCGTCGTACCAGATTGTCCCTCGAAGACTTCAACACCGTCAAGGTCATTGGTAAGGGGGCCTTCGGTGAAGTGAGATTGGTCCAGAAGATCGATACAGGGAAAATCTACGCCATGAAGACTCTATTGAAGAGTGAGATGTATAAGAAGGATCAGTTGGCTCATGTCAAGGCCGAAAGAGATGTCCTTGCCGACGCAAACTCTCCTTGGGTGGTCTCCTTATATTACTCATTCCAAGATTCCCTCTATCTTTATTTGATCATGGAGTTTCTACCAGGAGGAGATTTGATGACAATGTTGATCAAATGGCAGATCTTCACCGAGGACGTCACCCGATTTTATATTGCAGAGTGTGTTCTGGCAATCGAGGCCATCCATAAGTTGGGGTTCATCCATAGAGATATTAAACCCGATAATATCTTGATTGATAGAAGAGGCCATATAAAGTTGAGTGATTTCGGGTTGTCGACCGGGTTTCACAAAACTCACGATTCAAGCTACTATAAAAAGTTACTTCAACAGGAGAATGAAAAGGTCAAGAATACCAATGGTATGAATCAAAGAAATAGTGTCATGATCGACCCAATCAATCTGACAATGTCAAACAGACAACAAATGCAAACCTGGAGAAAATCTAGAAGATTGATGGCCTATTCCACCGTCGGTACCCCCGATTATATTGCCCCGGAAATCTTTGTCAACCAGGGGTATGGTCAAGAATGTGATTGGTGGTCCTTGGGCGCAATCATGTTTGAATGTCTTGTTGGTTGGCCACCCTTCTGTTCCGAGACTCCAACCGAGACCTACAGGAAGATTCTGAATTGGCAGGAAACTTTAGTTTTCCCTGAGGACGTCCATCTATCTCCAGAGGCAGAAGATTTGATTTTGAGACTCTTGACCTCCTCAGAACATAGACTGGGTAGACATAACGGTGCAGATGATATCAAGAGACATCCTTTCTTTAGGGGGGTCAACTGGGATGATATTAGAGAGGTTGAAGCACCTTTCATTCCAAAGTTAAGATCAATCACTGATACAAGGTTCTTCCCAACCGATGAATTGGAGAATGTTCCTGATTCTCCGGCTTTGACCCAGGCTGAAAAGGAGAGGGAGAAGTTGAAGATCCAAGGTTTGGACACCAAGGCCGATTTGCCTTTCATTGGGTATACCTTCAGCAGGTTTGAATATTTGACAAAGAAGAATGCCATTTGAGCGTCCGAAAGAAGCAAACGAGCACAGCAAACTCACGCAGTGAGTTTGTGAGTTAGTACGTAGGAAAGTGAGTGGGTTGACGGGTGAGTATCAACGTTATTCAAGCGAATGAGTAAGCGCACGCAGTGAGTTTGTGAGTTGGTAGGTAGCAAGGTGAGTGCGTATGCTGGTGAGTATCCTTTTGATTCTACTGCTCTGATCTAACTGGTCACATTTATCATTAAATAAAACTAAAACGACATTCATCTATTGATTTATCCACGTAATTCAAGTGAAGGAGCAAATGAACACAGTGAGTGGGTAGGCTAATATCTGCGTAATTCTATTGCTCTGATCTAACTGGCTACAAAAAACTACAATGACATTCATCTATTGATTTCAGCCATGTGATTGAGCTAAACTCAACTTATTTCACCATATTAGTGAGTTGTGTGCCATTTGTGTTACAGAATCTCTGTAAAGTTAGATGTGAACCCCGTAACTGTGAGGTTGATGGTATGAGAACTAGGGCCGAATTGAGAGTGATAATTACATCTTTAATTAAATGACAAGGAAGGCTCTTCATATAAAAATTCAACATAGTGTGATATTAATGCGGAGCAGAATGGATTTAGGAACTAAGGAAAACCCACTTAATTCATGTTTCAATTGATAATCTGGTCTTGTCTATTTGTTGCTGAGCAATTATATGCTCAGCAATTTATTACCGGGACTTTGAAGTGATGTTATAAAACGGAGCCCCCCCTGGACTAAGATGGAAAATCATTCTCATTGACTTCAATAAACTTTGCTAAAGTGACTAAATTGTGCAACCGATTTACGTTTGGCAATTAATACCAAATGAATGCTAATAAGATTATGGCTAATGTCAAAGCGCATATTGGCTAAACATCCCGTATAACTGCCCTTGGTTAATATGGCGCAGTAGAGGGGACAATTTTCCCTTATTTTGCAGTTGTAACAAGTGCCTTCCGTTGAAACTATCCCTCGTATCAACCATTTCCTTACATACGTTTTGTAACACGTAAATAGCTTGATTGAAGGAATACAGAACCACCTCTTGCAGATAACCTCTATGACGACCCCTAGCAGGAGGAGGGATAATTTTACCTTCTGAGAAGGCCATTTAAGTTTGATCTCAGAATGTAACCCCCATCAGCGAAATGGATTCATTCAAAGACCCACTTCCTTCCACTTCCTTCCTCTTAACTGTCAACGTTTATCATTAAATAAAATTAAATAAAGATCAAGCTTCATCTACTTCTATCCACTCCATCATCTATTGCATCATCTACTTCTTTTGACCTTGGGCGGCAACGGCAGCTGCACCTGCAGCTGCAGCTTCTGGGTCCAGGTAGTAAGCAGGCTTGATTGGCTTCAAATTGTCGTCCAATTCGTAGACCAATGGGATACCGGTTGGGATGTTCAAGCCGGCGATGTCGGCGTCGGAAATGCCGTCCAAGTGCTTCACTAAGGCTCTCAAAGAGTTGCCATGAGCAGTGATCATGACGGTCTTGCCGCTCAACAACTCGGAGGAGATGGAATCTTGCCAGAATGGCAAGAGTCTGTCGATAACCAATGCCAAGGACTCAGTCTTTGGCAAAACGTTTGGATCCACGTGGGAGTATCTTTCTTCACCGAATTGGGAGAATTCAGAGTGGTTCTCAATTGGTGGTGGTGGGATATCAAAAGATCTTCTCCATGTTTGGAACTTTTCAGCACCGTATTGTTCCAAGGTTGCAGCCTTGTCCTTACCTTGCAAGGCACCATAGTGTCTTTCGTTCAATCTCCAGGATCTGGTGACTGGGATGAAAAGTCTATCGGCCTTTTCCAAGGCAATGTTGGCGGTTTGGATGGCTCTGGAAAGCAAGGAGGTGAAGAGAATGTCTGGGGTCAACCCTGATTCCTTCAACAATTCACCTGCTCTTGCAGCTTCTTCTTCACCCTTTGGAGACAACTTCACATCAACCCAACCGGTGAATAAATTCTTCTCATTCCATTCCGATTGACCGTGTCTGACTAAAATTAACTTGTGAACCATTGCGTTTCTTTGGAAAGAAGAGTGTGGTGGAGAAAAGGGTAGAATTGGTGAGGTGAAATGGAGTTATAAACTCCGGGTCAGCATGTGGCGCAGTAGAGGACAGGGGAAGTCCGGAGTGGCGCAGATGGTGAGGAGTAGACTGAGGAGATGTAGCGGTAGATGGACCGAGAGAAAGAGGGAAAAGAGGTGAGGGGATGGTAATAGGGATGGTGGTGTATTGTCTAATTATTTGATTAATCAAAGTAGCAGTTCAAACCGTCAAGATGGGAGTATCGTATATTAAATGAGCACATGAGCATTGTTATCATGTGATCTTTCGATCCTGAATACTCCGGTTCACGCCACTTCGTGGAATTTGATGTTGTAAGAGGTGTCAAGGTGGGATCTGGTTGGGTGAAATAGTAAGGTGGTGGCGTGGAAAAGGGGTAGAATTTCATTGAATTAGGGGGGATATTTCCACTGAGGTCCGGCGTGGCGCATGCGCATGCGCATGCGCCATGGATGCCTGCCTGCGATGACGTGAGTGGGTGAGTGAGCGAATGAGTGAGTGACTTTGTGAGTGAGTGAGTGAGTGAGTGAGCGCCGTTGCGAGTGAGTGCCCTTTGTGAATGAAGCGTAATGCCACTTTAAGATGGCTCATTGGTTGTGGTGGAAGTGATGAGTGTCACCCCCCCCCCCCCCCGCAGTAATTTTCCCACTGGCGGTTTGATGTGAGTATCACCCGCAGTAAATTTCCCAGTGGGCTTTTGTCCCAGTAAATTCTCCCACGAGTGGCTGTTTCACGTGACCCAGTGCTTAAAGTTGAATAAATACAGTAAGAGGTTTAGGAAGGGAGGGTATTAACATATGATTTTGAGTATTGAGGTTTGGTGTACACGATAGGGGTTGTCTCTGGATAGAAATTCAACTCTTTTGAGACAAATGAGTGAGCGAACAAAGTCACAGCGTCCGTTTGTGACCATGTTAGCCAGATGCACCAACGAACCAACGAACAACCGAATTTAAAGGCAATTATTACCAACAAAATGCAATCATGTTAATGCGCCACGGTTGTCTTCAAGCCAGAGCGATGGGGGAGATAGTTGATAACTCAATGAGTGATGGGCAATTGGCAAAAGCAAGAAGAATCGACTATTGAAAATGCGTGGGTGTGTTTGATGTATATTTAACTCAGAGTTATTCCAGAGCAAGTATTCTCAATCAATCTGTAGCGATTCTAGATGAATCACATATATGATTTAAATAATCATATTAGCATACTCAGGTCACTCTAAAATAAGCCATTTACCACGTTAAAAAAATATCCATTGTAAAGCCTAACGTTAGATTCTAGCCAGCTGCTCCAGTCGTCCCAATCATTGGTTTTACAAGATAAGAAACAAGGTACAAGGGGTCGTTTTAGTTAGCTATCAAACAGACATATAAACAAATTCACACATTAAAATGCATGTATCCTCTCTTTCTTTTGGCTTAAAACGGCCCGGGTGGTGTATGAGCACATGAGCGTTATCACGTGACTTAGAGATTAGAGTCCTATACCTCAATCAATGGTTGCTTTCTCACCTTTTTGTTAAAGAAATCACAAACATGATACGTACATCTACCTCTTTGGTCCATTTGGGGGTCAAATATTAAATCATTTGGAGAATATACTGGAGGTAGACAGTGGCGCATGAAGAATGCGCCACCTGATGCTTCCATTACTCCCACTAGCAGGCTCTTCTTGCTGCTGGCATCCACTTTTAAGCAGCTCGACTATTTCTTAATAATACCGCTATTCAAGTGCTTGGAGTGGAGGTTGTTGATTTTGAAAGCTAAAAGTTACCTGAACACTCTTTTATATGTGGACTCATCGTTCTCTCATTCTCTCACAGGAAGAAGGGATTTAACTGGATGATAGGCTCAGTCATCTCAATTGCATCCATTGAGCATTTTGTTAACATCAAAGGATTCTATCCATCAAGTCTGATCGTTCAAGATGTTAAAAACCTTTATTTTTCACTCCTAACTCCAGTTTTTGTCCACTGGTAAATCCACATCCATTCTTCCCTCCCTTGTTTCTTCTTCCAATTTAGCCTCATCGTTACCCCATCTTGGGTAAAACTAACCCTTAAAGATAGCATTTGATGAGATGGAATTGATGTCCACTGTTACACATCTGCAGAGATCAATCCACCTTTCCGATTATTACGTGCCAAATAGATAACCCAATAATCTCACAGATTACAATTTGCCGTCAACAACTCCATTCTTCACCTTTAAGCAATAACGTTTCTTGATGATTGCAAGCAAAGTAGACCCAATACCCCCACCTTCAAATACCCCTCCTTCCTTACCACCATTGTGAGCCCATTTATTTCACTGGTTTTAACTTGAAAAAGCCCTCCCTGTGCAAACTCCACCAATTCATTCATATAAACTATCTCTTTCTAAACATCTTAATGTAAGAAATAATACCATTTACTTGTTCACAGTGTAACTTACTGCGACCGTTAGTTCGTTAATGAGCATATTTACTAATTTCTTTTATAGGTAACTAAACAACAACACCATTTGTCCATGCACCCACTCATTAACTAATACCACCCTGCTACTATTTCCTACAAACAGAACCCATCTTAACCTAAAAAAAACAAATAAGCCGTTCTAGTATAGTGGTGAGTACAAGTCGTTGTGGCCGACTAGACCCAGGTTCGATTCCTGGGAACGGCATTTCTATTTTTACCCCCTTTTTTTTTTATTCATCTCAGCTATTCTTACCCCTGAATCTGTGCCTTTTTTTATTCTTGTTGTTCTCACCATGGATGTCTTCAAGAGAGCAAGTGACTGCGTGGTGTGCAGCACAGTACCGCAGTGTCCTGTGTGTGCCTCGGACGAGCAATGTGCAGTTTCAACCCAAACTTGTTCGAAATGTCCCGAAACATACTGCGTGAAGTCATCTTCTTTGAGCGGATCAACAGTGAGCAGCGGGTTATCCACGGGTCAAATCACGGGAATAGTGGCATCTCTTTCTGTTGTTGTGTTTTTCATCCTCTTAGCGGGGCTCTACATGTTGTGGAAGAGGTATAAGTCAAGAATCCGTCTACAGAAATATAAAACCGTTGATGAAGAAGAGATGAAATGGTTGCGGAGGACCACCGATTACGATACTGATCCTGGTGTTGAACAGAAGCGGATGTCCCAAGTGACGATGTCCACCGTGGCAGATTCGGTCTTTACCAAGGCTTCGAACGTGATCAACGTTGCATATATTCCAGGGGTGACGGCACCTCAGTTCCCGCTGGCATCGTCGCGTGTTTCGGTCACCAGCAAGCCCCACAGTGTTTATTCCAAGGACACGATGATGTCAGACCTCGAAAAGGCCTCGTTCCACGACGGACTCATCGCCTCAAGACCCACAAACACGACTCTGGTGGATATTGGGAAGGACGATTACAACTTCGACGACCAGGGCGACCAGGGCGACGAACAGCAGACGGGTGATGGGGGTCCCGGGCCAAGCAGCCAGCGAAACTTCACATTTAAGCTGCAGAGGTCCGGATTGGTCAACGGAATGCAGGGTGAGGTGATCGAGGAAGAAAGTGAGGCAGAATCCGTGACGCACCACCAGGAGGCCAGAAAACCTCGTCTGCTCACCCGGTACGGGTCCCTGAAGAACAAGTTCGGCCAGGGCGGATTCAACGTCGTGGCAAACTCTTCCTCCGACGACAGTGACAGTGATTCCGATTTGGAGAACATCGAGTATATTACGAAAAGGCACGAAGAGGGTAAACTTGATCTGGACTCCCTGGAGCTTCCTCATTCCAGGTCGGGCACCCTCGAGACTGCCACCAGCGGTACGCTGAAATTAGGTGACAATGAGTGACACCCAGTGACGAGTGTAGTGCGTCACTAAATGGGTGGTCTGCAGCGAGGAGTGCAGTGAGTCTCTAAAAGGGTGGTCAAATCACTAATTTTAAACCATGTGAAGACAGAGATTTATCCACCGTTAACGCGTGGAAGCCGGGTGCAATGTATTAAGTGAGTGATTCCAGCTTCAAAAAACTCACGTTGTCACCTCCCCTTGGACGTCTTTTCAACTTAGATGCATCTATTAGAAACACAATACATTTAGTGGCAGCATGCCTTGCTTTGTACGCCTATATTGTTTAATATACCTTGTTCATTTTTAGATCAATAATGGTGATTTTGATTAACCTTTAAGCAAAGGAACACAGTTGAGCAACTGAAAGATGTAAGTACGAGGAACCCGTGCTTCAAACCATCATACCATTGGACGTAAAGTCATCATGCCAATACACCTCAGGATCGCCTTTCTTTGACCCAATGTGCTATAAAAGCTAGCATTGAAACCTCACAACCCCTTTTTAATCGCCGCTGTCCAACTTCAGCAAACGACTACCCACCGCCTCGTACTGCCTCGCACTGCTGAGCTGAGCTGAGCAATTTCAATCTTCTGATAAGCGCTTACGTAATCTCCGGCCCACTCAACTTGACACCCTTCTTTTACATTCCGCTGAAATGGACACAAGCAGTCCTAAAACAGCGTCCAAAACTCATCCACTGGTAATATTAGGCGAGACATATCTGCCTCTCTCTTTTCCGAACCAAAAACTGCCTGATTGCGACACCCACCAGGGATTTACTGATAATATCAAATCGATGCTCCACCGGTTCCAGATCAACCCTCTTGGAGCAGAGGACGTCCAATACCCCCCCCAGTTTATTGAGGATGCTCACACTCGCGATTGGTTTACGTACCGAACGGGATTTCCATTGATTGATAGAGATAAAGATGGTCCCAGTGGATTGAATTTGGGGTCGTTGTTGCGTGGCACGTTGGATTTGACAACTTCAACAAAGGGGTTCAGTACAGATGCCGGTTGGGGCTGCATGATACGCACAAGTCAGTCGTTGTTGTCAACAGCGTTGATGAATTTGCAGCTGGGAAGAGGTTGGAGATACAATGAGGAAGGTTTTAATAAGGACCATTGGCAGGTTTTGAAGAGATTCAACGATTCTCCAGAGGAAGACTACTCGATTTTTAAATTTGTTGAATTTGCTCGTGTGAATTGCAATAAGAAGCCCGGAGAATGGTTTGGACCCAGCGATGCTGCTAAAAGTATCGAGGGTTTGTGCAAACAGAACACCAAGAGGGATCTTGCGGTATACTTGACCATGGATTCTGGTGACATTTACGAGGATGAACTTATTCAGTCGGCAACGAAGGAGGGGAAGTTCCAGCCGACGTTGATTCTTTCGGGGATCAGATTGGGTGTTAAAAACGTGAGTAAGGTGTATCGTCCATTTTTGAAGCATTTGCTTTCACTGCGGTGCTCAGTAGGAATAGCTGGAGGAAGACCGTCGTCATCCCACTACTTCTATGGATTTCAGGGCGATGAACTTTTCTACTTGGACCCCCACTTTCCGCAAAAGTGTCTAGAGGTGAGCGAGGAGTTGACTGTGGAGGATATCAAACAGTACATTACCACACTTCACACGAGGAAGGTGCGAAGGTTGAATTTGGACCAGTTGGATCCATCGATGTTGATTGGATTGTTGGTGAAAAGTGTTGAAGAGTATGAGCAATTGAAGAGCAGTATCAACAAATTCGACCCCATGGGCAGATTTTTAAACATTTATGAGCACAGACCCCTTGTTCAGGACATGGAAAGCGATATTGATGAGTTTGGAGTTGAGAGTATCAACGAATTTGAGGATGATCATGAGCACACCGGTGATGGTTCTATGGTGGTAGTGGAAGAAGGGGGGCAGGGGTTTGAACAACCAGGTGATGACTCTATGGTGGTGGTAGAAGAGGGAGAGCAGGGGTTTGAACAACCAGGTGATGACTCTATGGTGGTGGTGGAAAGTGGGGGTGATCATGTGCAGGCAAGAGATGACTCAATGGTGGTGGTGGAAGAGGATGATCTTCAGGTGGTGATACCTGAAGAGTTGGAGGAGGAACCAATAACTGTATCGAGATCGATTGGCGAGGACCCCAATGCAAACGAAATGGCATGCAATGATGCAATTGATATCACGGAAACAATGATCCATAACGGGAGAAAGTACTCGGAGACCGTTTTGATAACACCTAGGGGGTTGTGCTAGTAGACTAGCAAACGAACAAACGAGCAAACGAACGCAGTGAGTTTGGGAGTTTTGGTAATCTCCAAACCATTGTCTTAAATGAACAAACACGTTTAGTTTGTTTGTTTACTGGCTTGTTTGCTGGCTTTTTTGTATTCAGCTCTATTACGCCGACGATGCCAACCAAATTGTCGGTTATTCCACAAAATGAAGAGTAAAATGTTGCAGCTATCACCATTCAGCATCCATTGCCAGCTTAAAGTTTGCCACTCAATTGTCGTCGAGTTATAATTTTACTTCTCAACCAATGATACCATTACCGAACTCTTTCTTCATTCAACAAGGTTACGATTGTCCCTCTCCTTAATTACTTTCATATTGGCCTCATGGATCTATCTGCCCCCGTAGCTTACGCGCTCTACAACTGCTCTTCACTTATCAACTTCAGCGCACGGTCTCATTAACTCATCTGTTTAAGCACAGGCAAATCACCTGTTTAAGCACAGGCAACTCACCTGTTTTAAGCACAGGCAACTCATCTGTGTAAGCACGGACAACTCACCTGTTTAAGCACAGACAACTCACCTGTTCAAGCACAGGAAGGTCACCTTTTTAAGCACATGCAACTCATCTGTTTAAACACAGGAAGCTCACCTGTCAGGCAACTCATCTGTTTAAGCACTAGTTATTATGCGCACCCAATCATAAGCAAAGACAGACATCCTCACAGACTTCTGCAAAGATTATGATGTCCAAGCGGTTACAAGATAATGCAGTGGGTGCCTGCTTACAAACTCATACAATCCTACTTTACTGCGTTTGTAAGATCCCAACTCTCTAGGATCGATGCTTGTGCTGAGCCTAGCCGAGCAGCCGAGCCGACAGAATTGAGATCATCAACTTGCTCCCAATCACCTCACTGATCGAGCACGAGCTATTTACCCATTGCGATCGGCTATATAATCATTACAATCAAACGCCTACCATTGTGATTAACCGTTCACTTGGTGTCAAACTCACTACGTTCTTTTGCCAGCTAGCCGAACACCCGAGCAGGCGAGCAAATGGAACTCAGATCATCAACCTGCTACCAATCACCTTACTGGTCAAGCACAAGCTATATACCCATTACCGCTCAAGTATACTCATTACAATCAAACGCTAACCATTACAATTAACCGCTCATGTGCTGTCAAACTCACTACGTTCGTTCGACAACAACACCATGCCTGTCGCACCTGATGTACGGATGCAACATCAACTTTTCAGCGACGCGTAACGTCGCTTGACGCGTCTGCTTCTAACCTTCAACTGAAACCAGGATGGATTCTCATGAGGAAGAGGGGTTTGAGGAGCTGATGGAACGTCAAGGTGACTCCATTCTTTTAGAAGAGGACAGTGATTTTGAGAACCAAAAAGCCAACTCTGACGACGAATTGGAAGGAACTCAATTGGAGGAAGATGAAGCCATTGATCAGACAGAGTTGAAGCTCAAGGGTTTGAGCGCAATGCGTCGAAACAACCCTGTGATGGATAGAAACGATGAGAGGGTGAAGAGTCAGATTTTGATGCTCTGTTCGGCCTTAGGTGGTGTCGATCCTTCTACAAATGAATACATTTTAGGTACAGATGCTTATGGATGCTTAAAAGACATCAAAACATGGCTGAAAAGGTTTGAAGAGAACAATTCATGGCTGGTGGCCTCGTTTTGCCACGACATGGGTCTTTTCGTGAACGATTTAGTGCCGATTTTGGTACAAATGGGAGACATTGTAGTTAAAGACCCTAGCTCCCACTTGATGCGAGTGGTACTGATTTCGTTGGAATTGATGGTCAAATTGACAAGTCCCATTGTGGTGATTGAAGACGAGGATGAAAACGAAGAACAACTCATCTTTTACATGAAGATGAAGCTGGCTCAGGTGGAGTATAAGCACAGGTTGCTCAACTACAACAAGGGTCAGATCCTTAAGAACGTGATTGACCTGGCCAAGCCGATCTTGAAATTGGACAAGAAGGATCTGGCCAAGAGAGATAACATCATCCTTAACCTATGTTTGACGCTCTTTGTGAACATCCTCAGAATCGAGCCCTCAACAACGTTCAAGTCAAACACATCCTCAACAAAGTCGATTGACGTGATTGAAACCATCCCAACAGGAGTGACCCGAGAGGATATTTCGATGGACAAGACCCTCAAGCTCTTCGACAAGTTCAAAGTCTTGACATTGGTCCAAACCGTGGCGTCCAACTTGACATCAGAGTTTGAGACATCAATTCTCGGTTACGCATGCATGGACTTCTACTACTATCTATATGTGGGGCTTAAACCCGAGGTTCTGGTCAAAATACACCAGAGGTCGGTGGGATCCCGCCATGAACGACAAACCACACCGTCCCAATTAAGCTCCTCGGGAAAAACATTGAAGGACCTTCTCAAGAGTGAGGATACACGAAAAAGGACCATCTTTGCCAACAAATCCACCCGTCATGCAAACTTTGGAACGCTGCTGAAAATCAAAGACGGGTCAAATAGATACAGGACGGTCTCAGGACAGTCAAAGTTGACCAACGCCAGTCTCTTGGATGTGATGGATGACAACACAACGAAAGAAACAAAGAGAATAGGCTCCCATATTTACAGGGAGAAAAAGACAAGTAGGGATGATAGATTGAACGAGAGGACAACGCCAATAGATAACCAATCCATCGAGCTCTTGAAGACGTTCACCGAGGAGTTCCTGGAAAACTGCTTTAACACCCTCTGCAGGGAATTCGACAATAAGATCTTATCAGCTCCTGATAAGGACATTGGCGAGACAATGGTGGCCAGATTCCACTATTTGTTCATCATTCATTGGGGTTTGAAGTATCAGCGGTTGGCAATTGACGTCCAAAAGACCAAAAGTGTCACCAGTATGAAGAAATACAGATACATCATTCACGCAATCTCAACAAAAGTCATTGACAAGCTCTTCATTGTCTATTTGAATCTCTTTCAAAAGAATTACCCAATGATGAGAATGATCACCAAGTGCATCCAGGAGATCATTCTTTGTTCAATGGATTTGCACTCGTTCAATCGGCTATTGAATGATCCTAAGGATTCATTACTGGAATCCGAAGTCAAGGACGTCAAGGCCTATGTTATCTCAGCAGAAGGCACATTAAGAACCATGTTCAAATCAAAAGAGAGACTGAAAGTCCTCTGTGATTTGCCAAGAGATGCCCAAAAGGTGTCTCTGGCCCATGCAGAGGTTGCCATCGAGTTTACCGGTGTCATCATGAAGTTCTTCAAGTATTCTCAATCCTTGAAGATCCCCTTGATGCTTATCAAGAACAAGGACCCGGAGAACGAAAAATTGGAGTACATCTCGTTTGACTCCACGCTAGCCAACATGTTTAGAGACGTCCTGCTACAGGAGAAGATTGTCAATTTGCACGTTTGGTACTTCATCAGATGGGAGAACTTCGAAGAGAGTCGAATAACGAGATGCCTCAATTATTTCTCTCTCTTGGTCAATGAACAGTGGGAACGACACATCTTGAAACTCATCAGATTGGATTTCATGTTGGCCTTGTTCAACCTAAGAAATTCAAGCTTCTCCAAGGTTGCCATGCTGGGGTTCGGTAGATTATTGGATCGGTTTATGCATTTGCTTGCCAAGTTGCACGCAAATACCAAATGTGTCCTGTTGGAGCCGATGACACTGACAGCCACAACAAATTCTAACATCATTGATTACTACCTGACAGGGGATCCCTTCTTGGATACTCAAGAGGATAGATATAACGAGCGGTTTGAAAGCGACAAGAAGTTTAAGGATGTCAAGTTTAAGGAATCCGAAGCCATGGGACAAAGCCAAAAGATCGCTCTTGTTGTTACTAGGCTGATCTATGATGATAACGAACCACTCATTCGAGAACTGATCCAGAACCTAACTCAATGGATCAAGGAATTGCAAAATGATCCAATATTGGACGAGGAAAGGGTTGTTCGAATAGGCTCCTTCAAGCTTAATGACAAAACTTTGAAGGGCGTCAAGAATTCTCCCTACTTTGGACTACTCTGTGAACTTGTTGGTGTTAAAAACGGTAGATTGTTGGATAAATCAGTCGATAGTTTGACTACAAATCGTGATTTGGTCCACTCATCTTTAGAAACCCCTCTGGATCAGATTGATCTCGAAGGGAAATTCGATGATCCAAATGCAGGCTTAGGCTCAGACGGTGAGGACCGTCGTGGATACTATGGTGCGGGTATTGTCAATGATTCCGACGAGGAATCGGACAATGATTTAGCCGGCGGAGGTGATTTGGATGATGATCCATTGGCATTATTGGAAGCCCAATTGAACACTCTGGAACGCAGGCCGAAGGGTAAAGCAATGAAGAGGACCAATGATGGGGATTTAGTGGAACTGGGTGGCAAAACAAGGATGAAGAAGCCAAAGAAGAGCAAAAGTAAGGAGAAGGCCACCTCAAAGAAGAGAAAACGGAAGAAAATTGTCGATGATGAGGATCTCTCCGATGTGGAAACCGAGCGCACCAAGAGAGGTCCACTTTCCAAGTATAGGGTTGAGGATAGCGATGAAGAAGAAGAGGATGGTGCTTTCTTTGAAAGAGAAAGAATTCTACAAATATACCTTCAAAAAAGAAAGGGTAAGATCACTGGGGAAGATTATAAAAAGCTGCTTGACGGCAAACTGGATATCGTTGGTCTAGAGAGCGACGACGAGGAGGAGGAGGAGGAGGAGGAGGAGGAGAAGGAGGACAAGGAGCGGGAGCCAGAGGATGTGGGACACAGACCACAACCTGTGTCGAATGAATTTGTCGAGGAGAGTGATGAGAGTGATGAGAGTGATGAGGGTGATGAGGGTGGCGAGGGTGATGAGGGTGACGAAGAGCTGAGAGAAAGGCCCTCACATGTATCGAACAAATTTGTTGAAGACAGTGAGGAGAGCGAGCACAGTGGTGACAGTGGTGAGAGTGATGAGGAGATGGACGAGCGAAAGGACAGAGCAAGACACCCAACTGCATCTAACGAATTTGTTGAGGACTCCAGTGAGCAATCCCAGGGTGTTGATGATGTTGATGATGGCAATAACCTGTGGGACGTCCTTCAAACCTTATCAAAGAGTATTAATGGCCAATCCGATGATTCTCAACAAGACGAAAATGAAGCTGAAGATGACAAGGTGACAGGAAGACCTTTGTCTGTGTCTAGTAGGACTGATGAGGAGTCCAATGAGCAGTCAAATGATGGTGATGATGGAAACGATCTGCGCAATGTGCTTCAAAGCTTATCGAAGAGTATTAACGATGATTGATTTGACGGTGTGTTGAATAAGCAGCCGGCAGCCGGCGCTTTGACATGCATTCATTCCATCAGACATCATAACCATTTCGTTGATTATTACTGACACTGTTACTAATATATCATGGAATATTGCGATTTCCAGAGCTCGCTATTCAAGCTCACTGTTTGTACTAATTTATAACGGCAATTTAAGGTTGAAACCAAAGACCAATTACTTCTCTAGTTCGCTTTTGACAGTCGAACAGATCTGTTTCATCTTCCATACACTTTAAAAAGCTGGCATAAATATTTTAATCGCTTGAGTATAGCCAATTTAGATCCAAAATCATGCAATCGCGTGTAGGAATCTTGTGTCACGCTTGTCAGTGTGTGGTCATGAGCACATAAAAAAGTCACGTGACTTTTTTGTATTCACACACCAATCGCACGTCTTCGGCCCCAATTGATTGATTATAGAGGAGTTAACATGTGCTTATTATTATGTTACCCTGAGAATTCAATTTGGTGGTAGGATTTGGCGGATTTGGAAGAATTGAGGGGGTCGTTTCCTGGCGGAGGAAGCAGTGGCGCATGTGCTGACGTGTCCTCATGCGCCACACCTTCACTAACAAATAACTAAGCAATAATTAGATTAATTCTTACTTTGTAAGCAGCTGGAAAGGTAAGAGGGGCTCGGGTGGCGGTGCGAGGGATAGCTGTGAGTTGAAGGTGCTCTTAGCTCTTTGAGTTTGTTGAATTGAAAGGAGCAGTGGCGCATATGCATGCGCCACTGCTCATCTTGGTGAACTGGCCAACAGGCAAGACAGAAGGGCCAGTTAGGCGGGTGATTCACTTGCAATTAGGAATGATTCATTTATTTGGACACTATCTCTATAATAAAATAATTGGCACGCAGTTTTCTGCACATAAAACGCAGATGGAGAAGTCATATCGATCGGTGCGAGGGGTAGTTTCAATGAAGTATGAGGTATTTGCTGTCAAGGTCAATAAAGGTATTAAGGGGAAGGGTCAAACGGAACTACCCCCCAACGCAGTGTGAAAAATACGCATGGCTGGTCGATGTGTTCGGTGGACTGAAACTACCCCTGCTAGGTGGACTGAAACTACCCCTGCTAGGTGGACTGAAACTACGCCTACTGGGTGCATGTAAAACTACCCCTACCCGGTGGTGTTGAAACTACCCCTACTCGGTGGTGTTGAAACTACCCCTACTCGGTGGTGTTGAAACTACCCCTACTCGGTGGTGTTGAAACTACCCCTACTCGGTGGTGTTGAAACTACCCCTACTCGGTGGTGTTGAAACTACCCCTACTCGGTGGTGTTGAAACTACCCCCACTCGGTGGTGTTGAAACTACCCTACTCGGTGGTCCTGAAACTACCCCTGCTTGGAGGACTAAACCACCCCATATCTACCTTCTGTTAGATCTTTCTTGGTTAAATTCACGAAAACTATCCCTCACCAACTAATTCAGATGAGCACATGAGCACAAAACCAGTAACCACGTGACCCTCATTTCAAGTGTCAACATACCAACTGTCACCATGTCTAGCGGGATTTTCATCAAAGAGACCACACAGAATCACGCGTTAAACAAACAAGCCTCATTTAGTGGGCAAAATTCGCTCCATTTGATTCAATTGAAAGGGGCCATCTCTGCTGAGGTTTGGAGTGGCGCATGCGCATGCGCCACTGCTCAGTCTAATCGAACTAAAATCAGATCATACTACCTTCTGCTTGAGTAGTAAAACTGCCTCTGCGCAGTGTTTTAAATGAATACTGCTCAGAGTATTAAATTGGGCCTTTTTGAGTGCAAAAATTCTTCTGGAGGGTGCTCGTGACATTGGTCAACAAACATTGCCAAAGCATCATAACATCTGGAGATGGCTCACTGTACTATCTTGTTAACCAGAATCTATGTGACTTATGATCTTCACCCCGGTTTTTGACTGTTTCAATGTGAGCAAATTGGCACAAAACACCCTCATGGGCTCTAATTGGTGTTTGAATTGACTGTACCAGTCAATTAAGAACGTTGAACAGCTAGCCAATCTATGGGGCAAACGCAACCGACTCAATTCATCTGTTCACTGTAGAGGTTTCACGAAAATGATTCCATGACCATATCCTGATTGCTCAATCTGGGAGGTAACATTGGATCTCAAACAGCGAATCCGTTACTTAGTCACTCGGGTGTTTGTTTCGTTCACTCACCTACTCACTCACAAGCTCACTCACCCACTCACAAACTCACTTCGTTTGTTTGTTCGTGTGTTCGTTTGCTTACTCCACACACCTCCCCCCAGACCCCCCTTTCAACGCATCCATGATCGTCTGCGTCGAAGAGATGAACATCACCAGAAATCCAAACACAATGCAAGAGAAGATCCCCACAGCATGCCATTTTGACTTGTTTCTCCACGTCATTCTATAGTAACACAATGGGGGCAGAATGTAGGCCAGAGTTGATCCTGAGGTGGCTCCCACCAACTCCAAGACCGTCCCCAAGTTGCATGTGTACAACGAGATCACCATTGGCACGAGAGATGTCACGGTTGTCACCCAGAAGTGGAGTTTTGTTGGCAGATGGTCCAATGAATAGCTGGGGTCCTTTCTTTGGTTGTAGATGATGATCAAATCCTTGATGATTTCTCTGAACACAAAAATCTCCAAGGGAAACGTTGTGAGCATGTTCAATCCAAAGCATAACCGTGCAATATTGATCACCCAATCGTCGCTGGGGAAGTTGTTCAAGATGTTTCCCTGTGTGAGGGAGCCGAAGTTGAGGAATCCCGACAGTCCCATCATTCCGCAGACAAACCCCGACAGGATGCATGCCATATGGGTCACCGTGTTGAATCTGTCCAGCGTTGGAGTGGAGATTGAGTCATAAATGAACGTTGTGTTGTGGTGACACACCAATGCAAAGGAGATCACCGAAATGCCCTCAAAAACATCAAGAGAGATAAACCAGTTGGACACGGGGCCCTTCAGGTCCTGGGAAACCATGGGGCCTCGGATCACAACAATCCCAATGATAATACCCATGCTAATTAATGCCAAACCGCTTGTTTTTGCTAGTTTCGACATGTCTCTAATAAGTGAAAGCGGGTAGGAAATAAAGACAATGCATATCACAATCACCACGTTTCTGCTTACCAACCAATCAAGCCATTCATGCGATTTGGCCGATTCATTCACCATTGATCGTAGAACATGTGGAATCGAATCCCCAATGATCACTGAAAACCCAATAGCGCCACCAAAGGCAAATAGACCCTGCGATAGCAACACCACCACCTTTCCTGGGGTTCCAAACGAGTGCGTGACGAATCCCGTGTAGGTTTTCGTCCCGGAAAGCTTTGTATTGACGATAATCAACCGTAAAGTCCAGTCATTGACCCAGGTAAGAGCTGCCATCAAGAGCAAACCCGTAAGAAGACCCGAATGGCGGAACGCCGCCGGGATCCCCACAATACCGGCACCGACAATTGAATTCGTCATATTGAAGAACGCCGAGTCAAGTCCAGAACGTCCAGTTTGGGTCGATTCTTGCGCCAAAAAACCCTCCAGGGGTTGGCCCTGCAATAGCAATTCACTGGTAAGGTCCCCGTCTTCAAAATCCTCCTGGATCCTGTCATTAAATGGACTTAAAGTGTCCATGTGGCTGGTATGTGTGGGGTCAACGGGGCGAAATTTTTATTCTCAAGATTCTTGCAGCGTTTCTTCTGTAAAACACCCCGAAAATCGCGTCTTGACAGTCCAATTCACTTGAAACCACTACCATTGGAACCGCATCAACTATAGCATCACATTGGTACTTTTTTCAGATCAATTGAGCCAGAAAGCGATGAAATCCGGCAAGAAGTCAGAATCGGGGTTGATGAACACGTTGATGCCAGGCAGACGGTCTAAGAGCGGCCAAAAGGCCCCGGAACAACGACTGGCATTTAACGATACCATAGACAGTACAAATTCCGCCTCAAAAAGCTCACCGTCCAAGACAAACATCTTTAAACGAAGAGATTCTGACATGACGGACCTTTCAAGGGTATCAACAAACCAAACGGTCCAATCGATAGGTTCCTCCATTTACTCCTTGCCTCAGTCCCACACCAAGAAGATTTCCGCGTTTCAAGGCTATCGAAAAGGCCACAGACACACGATTTCAGACGATTTCCACTTGGAGAAGCCGGATGATCCCCTCATAATCGACGCAATGTTCAAAGAGGTGATGGAGACGAGAGACTTCCAGAGTTTGCCAGAAAGCGCTCGCACGGTAATGTTGAATTACACAGCTGATAGAAAATGGATGTTGATTCACCAACAAAAATTGACGGAATTCAAACGACAGGTGTCTCGAGACCACCAGGAACGAGGTCTCTCTCGACAGGCCAGTATCCAGAACTTTACCCCCACAGCTTCTGCGGAACCCCGCGTTTTTATCGATCTTTTGTTGAACAACACCCTCACTTCCGATCAGTTGAAGGAATTGGAGGTCTACTTGACCTCAGAGGACTTGAACTGGTTGGAGGAGTTTGTCGACAACGACGGGGCGCTATGTCTTTGCAACGTCTTGAACAATCTCTACAAAACAAGACCTTTGCTGCCGTCACCGTCACAGTTGGCCCCAGGGGTCCAGGCCGGAATGCTGAGAGGTTCAAAGCCGTTGAGGTTCACAAATATCGAGGAGGTGTACGACTCCGTCTTGGAGAAGGAGTTCCGTCTATTTCGGTGTATCAAGGTGATTGCATTGACATCAATTGGATCCTCGAAACTGAAGTCGATCCTGAACCTCTTTATACCGTCCATTTTCGGAGGAATGTTTTCTCCAAGACCGTTCGTGAGAAAGACGGCTACAGACTTGATTCTACATTACTCCTTCAATTCCTCCAACTCCAGATATCTTTATTCCACGTTGAGAAAGGAAAGCAATGAAAACACTCATTTGATCTTCATTAAGACCCTCTATGACAACTTCCCTCCCAATACAAGGTTGAACGACAAATCCGTGGCCTTCTTGACTTCAAATCAGCATCTCACACGGTTGGACGCGTGGATATGGAGCGTCATCAGATTGTTTAAAGGTAGGGGCAGAATGGGTTCCCGTGTGGGGCTTTATCCGGAATTCCAATACAGCGGACCAATAGACGATGGGTTCTTGATTGATTACGCGGATTCCTCTCTTGTCCTCCTGAGATATATCATCTCCAACAGCGGCAAGCTCCAAGATAGGTTACATATGAGGAGACTCATTCAGACAGCCGGGCTCAACGATCTCATAGGACAGTGTTATTTCCTCAAGGTGGAGGCGTTGAATAAGGAGATTGAGAACTTGGAGGATTTGCTACGGGACGATGACGAGGAGTTGAAGAAATCAACGGAGTTTAAAGAACAGAACATCAATTTTCAGGATCCAATCTCGTTGTTTGGGGCATTGTGGAGAAAGAACAAGGGTTCCCAGGTGGGGGATCAATTGCTTTCGTTGACCCAGAATGTCTTCTTGAACACAAATGCCCTGGAGGACAATACGGAAGATCTTTCCCGGAATTTGAAGCTCACGAACGATTTCATCACCAATATCAACTCCTCGTCCAATGAAACGGACACCAACATGAACATCAGCATCAACAAGCTATTGGCGTCGTACAGAAGTGACGAAATTGCCCGTATGGCTCTTGAGGAGCAGAAGGAGGCCACCAGACGGGCGGAACGGGCAGAAGCTGAACACGAGCGGTTGAAGCAGCAGATGAATCAGGGCACCGATGGCGTTGTTGACACTTTGCGCAGGGAGATCTTGGAAAGAGATAAGATCCTGGCCGGGTTGAGGAGCACAATAAATTCCAAGAACAAGCAGCTGGGCGACTTGAGCAGAAAGAGACAGTTGGATAAGCAGAAGAGTGAGGAGGAGGTGAGAAGTTTGCTACTGGCTCTTCACAGCAAGTCCGAGGGCGAGAACATGTTCAAGGCAGAAATGAAGGCCCGTCAGGCCAAGTCTGCAAATGACGACAGAAAGTCGAACTTGAGAAAGAAGGTGACCGAATTAGAGGAGTTGGAGAAGCAAGCTCGTAATTTGGAGAACATGGACTTTGAGGACTTCTTGGATAAGATCCCCGACCCGATTGTCATTACAAACGGCGAGGATAACTCGAGAGACGTTGATTTGAGGTCTCTCAGTAATCTTAAACAACAGCTCGATGACTTGCAAAGAGATGCCAACAGTGTGATGAAGTTCCAAAACGATATGAGTGAACGAGACATCTATGCAAGAAGGAAGATGAAGGCACTGGATAGACTGAATCGACTGCAATCTCAAATGGCAACGCTAAGACTGGCTCAAGAGGAGAAGACGCTTGCTTCTCAACGGACACTGGATCCTCAAGCCACAGTGTCGACTGCTGACACGGAGAAGTCAAGGGAACTGCGCAAGAAACTGGACGGTATTGAGGAGCTATGTGCAAACCTCAAGTTCCAGTTCAGCTTGAGAGGCGGCGACAATGACGACGATTTATTCGATCCCGACGAGCTGATTTCATCGCTTGAGGACAAGTACATAAAGGGTAAGAAGATCCAACCTAAGGCTGAATTTGCGGCAGGCCCACCAATGACAGCACCTGTAGTGGGAAGGTTGGACGCCAAGACCGAGATGAGACCGTTTTTGGGCGAATTGGAGCAGAGGGTTGCCAAAGCGGCCCCAATTGATCCAGCACAGAGTGAGAAACAAGAAGGTGATGGTGGGAAGGAGGTGACAGCATCACAGCACTCACCATTAACGACGATGGCGACGACGTCAACGTCGGTTCCATTAAAATCAGCTTCATCAGTGACACCACCAACAGCGCCGACAGGAGGGATTACTCCACCTCCACCACCTCCTCTGCCATCATCAGGCGAGATACCACCGCCACCTCCTCTGCCATCATCAGGCGGGATACCACCGCCACATCCACTGCCGTCATCAGGCGGTATTCCACCACCACATCCACTGCCTTCATCAGGCGGTGTTCCACCACCACCTCCACTGCCGTCATCAGGCGGTATTCCACCCCCACCCCCACCACCACCACCACCGGTACCACCATTACCATCAGCAGGTGGGATTCCACCACCACCACCACCTCCACCTCCACCTCCTGGTGGAATGCCTCCACCGCCTGCACCACCGTTACTCTTTGGCAAGAAACCCATTACACCAGTGGAGTCTCCACTGCTATCTGCGGGACCATTTGATGATCTGCCAAGATCTCACAAAAAGTTGAAGCAATTGCACTGGGAGAAGATCGACGACACGGACAACTCTCTCTGGGCGGATTTGAACGTGAGCGAGTTAGCGAAGAGATTCCAAGATAAGGGGATCTTTGATAACATTGAGGACCTCTTTGCGGCCAGAGAGGCCATCAGAAAGGCCAAAGCTGCGGGTGAAGAGGAGGAGAAGAAGAAGGTGAGTTTCTTGGATCAACACATCATTCACGAGTTCAACATTTGCTTGCAGCCGTTCCACAAGTTCACTGACGACGAGGTGATTGAAAAGATCTTGAAATGTTCATACGACGTCATCTCAAGAGGTAAGGTGATGGAGGTTTTGGGCAAGCAAGAGTTGTTTGAAATACCAAATAAGCTGGGTAGGAGCTTTGAGCCCTATTCCACCGATTGGCAATCTGGTGGGGGGAACAAGCCTGATAAGGATGTGACGGAATTGGCCCGTGCTGATAGGGTGTATCTCGAGTTGTTCTACAACTTGAATCACTACTGGAGGTCGAGAATGAGAGCGTTGAACACAATCTTGACCTATCAAGAGGATTACAACCGGTTTATTACCCAATTGGACATGATTGAAAAGGCTTTGAACTCCTTGGAAGGATCCGACAAGTTGAAAGAGGTTTTCGAGGTGATTCTCTTGGTGGGTAATTACATGAACAGCGACGGTAAGAGGGCCTACGGGTTTAGATTGAGCACTCTTCAACGGTTGAGTTTCCTAAAGGACAAGAAGAACACAATGTCGTTCTTGCATTTCTTGGAAAGCATCATCAGACACGACTTCCCCCATCTGGAGGGTTTCATTGAGGATTTGAAGGCGGTGAAGGAGGCTTCTCGTATTTCGATCGAGCATCTACAAAAAGATTGTGATGGATTGATCTCCAGCATCAGAAACATCGATTCATCGTTAACCGAAGGTAATTTGAGTGATTCCTCGAAGTTCCACCCTGACGATAAGTTCATGAGGCTTGTCTTGAAGGATTTGCCTCTAGCCAGAACCAAGGCAGAGTTGTTGAAGGATAAGGTGACAATTACACTGGAAAAGTTTGATGATGTGATGAGATATTTCAAGGAGGATCCCAATGCAGATGAGTTTATCAGAAACAGCTTCTTCAAGAAGTTTGCAGACTTTTCAGATAGCTACCAGAGGGTGATGGGGGAGAATGTGGAGAATGAGAAGAAGAACGAGATCTATGAGAGAACAAAGAGACTGATGGAGGAAAAGCGGGCTGAAAGTGAGAATAACCCGGCAAACATCGACTTGGAGAAGTCGATTGAGAAGTTGAAGAATAGCAGTCAACCCGAGAAGAGGAGCAGAATCAAGGAGTTGCTGATGAATAGTATGAAGAAAGATGAGGAAGTCTCCTTTCAGGAATCAACCCCACCAACAGTGGATTCGGAGGTTGAAGATGACGACGAGAATATTATCAACTTTGCGGGCTCCTTGTTAGACGGACTGAAGAGCGAAAGCGAGGGATCGAGCGGAGATTTGACCGGTGGAGTCCAGGGTAATGGCCAGGGCCATTTGAGTGAGCGGTTGAAACGAAGGTTACAGAGAGGCAACGGAGGGAGTAAACGAACGGAGTGAGCCAACAGTATCACGGTCAATTTGAACCCGCCAGCTCATACCAGCGGTTTTTAGTGAGTTTGTGAGCGTGGTTTTCAGCTAACAAACGCTGCGAGTGAATCACCGTCAAGTTGAGAACGCCCACTCCATAGTCAGATGAACACCAGGGATGTTTGTACCGAATGGGGGTCGAAATCAAGACTCCACTCAAACGCTGCGAGTGGATCACCATCAAGTTGAGAACGCCCGCTCCACACACTGTTTTTGTCACTCTTCACCCAGAAACCCAGGAAATGTTTTATAAAGGCCATGGTTTGGCTGTGGTTATGCGGCCTCTTCTATGAACCAACTATATTCGTTTTGTCGGATATTAAATACATGTTTATAAAGGTTATGATTTGATTGATTATGGGAGGTCGGACGCAGTGAGATACTGAAACGTGTAAGATGATCGGTGAGGTAACAGAGTGCAAGTTGACGCTAGCATATGCTTTGACTTGTCTTAAGGCATGTCATCAACGGTGACAAAGAATATAAAAGTATTTGATAAGGATTATGAAAAGAGACAGTGGGTTTGAGGTGACTGAGTGTAGCATTGTATTCAACTTCAATCGCAAAAGAATCAATGTGTATGTTTCAAGAGGGTTGTTTCAAGAGGGTTATTGTAGCAGGTTATTCACTTGATTTGGTTGTTTTATAGTGGCTTTTTAATCACAATTGAGGGTTCAAACTCATCACTCGCTATTTCGATCGTTCACTGATTTGTTCACTCGCCATTTCGTTCATTAGCCCACTGCGTTCGCTCACTCACGAAGTACCCTCAACATCTCAACAGCCTTCGTCAACTCATCCATCGCAGTATCCAGATCCTCATAATTAAGTGCCCCAATAGCAAACTTAGCCTTCTTCTGCACCGCCACAATCACCTCATCCCTCTTCCAAACCTTTTCCACTTCCTCCATCGTCATCACCTTACCTGGAGGTAGAGGTTTACCAGGCTTTTGATTTCTGACCTCATGAGCACTTTCCTCTATCTGTCTCTTTTGTGCTGCTGGGACCCTAGGCCCGTCCTGCGGGACTTCTGTCGGTGTCTCGGGCACTGTGGGCAACCCTAAAGAATTCTTTTGGCCTTTAATGAGCGTTGGAGCCTGTGGAAGGTCCAATTCTCCCGCTATTTCATTCGGAGGGTTTGGCAGCTCCAGCGGTTCTGAATCGACGGATTTGATTGGTTCTTCCTGTTTTTCCTGTTCTGGTGGCTCGTGAATTCCCCTCGGAGTCTCTGGGAGCACAGCAGCGCTGTCCACATCCACTTCTACCGTCTCCTCTGCTGGGGGAAGATAATCGTTTGGATTCTCATTATTCTTGTATGCTCTCAGGATCCTGGCCGCGTGGAACTTGGCGTACTTCACCATCCGAGTGAGCTGATCCTGCTTGTCCTCCACAAACTGTGGCCACAGATTGAGCACCTTCACAAAGTCAAGAAACGCCTTGAATTGGACAACGGTCAATTTCGACGCCTTTTGAGCCTGGATTTCGTCAAAAGCCGTCTGGAAAAGCTGTGTGGTGAACGTCCAGTGATGATTAAACGCCTGCAAGGGGTCATGGACGATTTCCTGCGGCAAGAGCGGCTTTTCTGCCTCGATTTCGTTCATCAGCTCCGTTAATTGTGCCTCAACGTGCGGGTTTTCCATGTGTTGACCTGCTTCCAACGCCAATTGAATGGCATACAGCTTGCAGTGGTATGCGGCTAGGGGGTTGGCCCCAGCCAGCTCCCCAGACCGCTGCAGAAACACCTTTGAGGCCTCCATTTGATAAAGAAGCGGTGACGCGTGAGCAACCAATTCTTTCGTGACAATCTCTTCCTTTCAAGAGCAACATCTCGCGGCCTATGGACACCTCCGCGGAGCAGACGACGATTTTGACCCCGGCAGACGCCAGACCACCATCCGCTCTACCCATGGGGGAAGTTTCCCGGCTTCAAACGCCCCAGAGGGGCCCAAAAACCACCCTGCACGCCTTTTCTGTTTGGAAGGCCTCTGTCCAAGGTGTGGAGGTCTCCCGCAGGGTTTCAGACTCGTATTTTAACGTCAACCAAGTGGCCAAGCTGGTTCCCACGGAAGAAGGCCGGAACTCGCTCCTTTTGGAGGCCAAACGGGGCATTTTTGAAGAAGTTACGAGCGGAGACGACGATTGCATAGGCATCTGGATCCCCCACGAGAGAATGAGGGTCTTAGCAGGTCAATTCCACATTTACGATGAATTGAAACCTTTGTTGAAGTCAATACGGCCATCTAGTGGTCATTTAGGTCTCGAGTTTGTAACTCCTATCAAGAAGAGATCGACGAGTGTGACCTCTGTTGAGCCACTGGAGTCTCCCAGTAAGCGGCACAAGGTGGCCGTCTTTGATCACGACACGAAGCTGGCCAACTCCCTCTACCCCCACACGTTCAAACCCCTTGTGGAGACGTGTGAGGACGAAAAGTCAAGATACGTGCTTTCGAGCCTGTTTCTGCCCACGGTGGCCGCCTCTTCGTTGCGAGACCTGATAGGCAACACCTCTCAGCTGGACCAGCTCAATATTGACATTCCAATCGACGAAAAGGGACAAACCGCCCTTCATCTGGCCGCCACCTTGGGTAGACTCGACTTAGTCCAGGAATTGATCGAATTGGGTGCCAACAGGTTGCGAGGCGACAAGGAGGGTCAAACTTGTCTTGTTAAGGCCCTTTTAGCCACAAATTGCTATCAACAAGGCTGCTTCGATAAGCTGCTAGACCTATTATATCCGTGCTTGACACTAGTGGATTCAAGAGGCCGAACAGTCCTTCACCACATTGCAATCAACTGCGGCTTGAAGAACAGGGACGACTCCAGCAAGTACTACTTGGCCACGCTCTTGGAGTGGATTGTGAAGAAGGGCAACCAGACCGTGGAGGGAGAGAAGTACTCTTTGGTGAACTTTCGAAAATCGATCGTCAACATCAAGGATAAGTACGGCAACACGTGCTTGAACTACGCAACGTTCACAGGGGACAAATATTTGGTATCCCAATTGCTGGACATCGGAGCAGACCCTAACTTGGCTAACAAAGTGGGAGTGAAGCCCGGGGATTGGGGGGTTGAGATGGTCAAAAGTGGTGGTGGTGGTGGTAGCGGTAGCGGTGACCTCCACGACACTAAGGAGTCGGACAACGAGTCAGACGTCCTTACACAGGCAGACACAAATACGGCCGATCCGGCAACAAACCCAACAAATCCTGCAAACGCCCCAACCAATTCAAGCTTAAAGATCTTAGAATCGATCCAAACGTTTATAGGCCAATTGGGAGTTAAATACAAGGAGGATATCGACCGCAAGACCAAGGAAATTGACCAGCTTAACCCCATCTTCAAAGAGAAAACAACAC
This sequence comes from Saturnispora galanensis, assembly GCA_030584985.1. Lineage (NCBI taxonomy): Eukaryota > Fungi > Ascomycota > Pichiomycetes > Pichiales > Pichiaceae > Saturnispora > Saturnispora galanensis. The sequence continues at coordinate 56,963 of JAJMCD010000024.1, read as the reverse complement.
AATTGTCTCAAAAGAGAAAGCAATACAACGAGTTGGAGAAGATGGTGCGAAAGATCAACGAATTCAACTCCAAGATTGATAACCTTGACAGGGCAATCAACCACGAGCAGGTGAAGTTTGACGAGGAAATGAAACATCTCAATATCAAGCTTGACGGAGACCAATTGGGCAGCTACGATGCGGACCAACCCTTTATCATCAATTCAATATACCCGGAAATTGAGGCAAAAATCAACGACATCATATCCAAGAGGGGCGGCGGAACCCCCAACAGCGAGGAACTGCTGGCCATCATCGATGCTGTCCAACCGGAGGAGATGATCCCTAAATTGAACAACACCACGGGCCACGATTTGCCACCGGTGGCCGTGTTGAGAGCACGTATTGACGCATACGAGAAGAACAACCTCCACTTGTTGGACAAGTTGCGGGAGAAGAAGAAGTCGAGCTTGGAGTTGGAGGACCAATTTAAGAGAATCATCGCCCTGTGCATTGGGACCAGCATCGACAAGATTGATGATGAACTCTTGGGCAACCTCTTGATGAGTGTGGAGAACGAGCCTGATCCTGAGATAGGTGAGATCAAGAAGGTTTTGAAGATTGTCAATGATTTGGATAAATCAACGAACTAACGAGCGTAACCAGTGAGTTAGCGAACAAGGTAATCTAAAGAGCGTATCGAGTACGCTCGTTTCTTGGTGAGAAAGTAAGATCGAACCTTTCGATAGGACATTGGCCTAGGATCCCCATCAGTGTACTGCAATTGATCATAATCTTGGAAGAAACTGCTCGTGCCTACTAGCTGTGGAATTCTATTCCCTTACTTGATTCTTACACGGTGTTTATAATGGAATGTTATCTTATTAAATTCGAATTAACAAAACCAGAGTATACATATATTACAAGGCGAAGCAGACCGGCGAATCAAACCGTACAAACCCTCTCATATACCCAAGCTTATACCACACTACAAGGAGGTTATAACGCATGGGTCATGCTGACTTGGCAATAGCGTAGGGATCGTGCTTGAATGATTTACCGCTGCTTGGACCTTGTGCTTGCCCCTGACCACGACTCTGGTTATACGGCAAGGAATAGCCTGCATTGGGGCCTGGTGGAGGCTTTCTTTGCATCTTGTATTGGGGCCCACCTGGTGGACCCATCATGCCAGGATAACCCATCTGTGGACCCATTGGTGGACCCATCTGTTGACCCATTGGTTGACCCATTGGTTGACCCATCGGTGGTGGCATTCGTGGACCAGGACCCATGGGCCCCAGATGCCCCACCTGGGGCCTGTACTGGGGTGTGCCACTCTGAGGTGGAGGGAACTGGGGCATGAATTGGTTGACCGGGGACGTTGGTGCGTACTGCTGGTGTTGCTGGTATTGAGGCCGGCTTTGTTGGTAATGGTGTGGCGGAATGGACATTGGGCTTTGAGACCCCGCCTGCTGGTAGCCCATTGGGGGTGGTGGTTGCTGGTACCGCTGGTAGTTCTGGGGCATCTTTGGAGAACCCTTTCCGTAATATTGTGGGTTTGGCTTATTGAACTGCTGTCGTTGCTGGAAGGGCGGTCTGATTGGACCCTGGAGGGGAGGTACCTGTTGATCAATCGGGGTATGTGGAGAGCCTTTGTCTTTTGCGTACGGGTTGATCACAGGCTCGTCAAATAGAGACGTTGAGATCTTTTCGGTAAAGGGTTCCTGCTTCAACGAGGGACTGAAATTGAGGCCGTCGTCGTGTTTGGAACCAGGGTTCTTGAATAGGTCCTCGTCCTGGTCGTCCTCCTCATCACTGTTTGTTGGATAGAGGTCGATATCCATCCGGTTGTTTCTTAATGGAGACCCTCCTCTCTGTTTAGGCAGATTGTTGAGAGATGAGGTGGAGTTGGTGACGGAATGTGTGGTCCCTGACTGGTAATCGAGATTTGGCTTCATGGATTCGTTGAAGCTGTTGTTGAATGCCGAAAACGGCGACAGGTTCCTCTGTCCAATTGGATCCGACCCTTTCTTTGGTTTTGCAATGAAGACATCTGCATCGTCATTGTCATCGCTTGGGTAGAAATTCGACTCCACGGGCGATTGGGTGCGTTTATCTTCCAGCGTCACGTCTTTCATGAAAGACGACAGATCTCTTTGATCAGGCAATTGTGAATACTTTGTGTAAATGTTGACCAACTGGGGAGACGTTTCGTTGACATCTGGAGGGGTGACTTGATCCGGAAGCTCGAGCTTGTTCTGATGAGTTGGCGTCGACGGTCTTTGATCGTTATGGAAGACCAACTTCTCAGATTTAGACTCCAATTGACTGCTCTTCTCCGATACAGACGGCGAATCGTTGAATTTACCATTGGAGGCCATTGTTGGTGAGCTGATCAAGTACTTCAAGGGGTCGACAATTGCAGGGCCGTTTGAGAAGATCCTCTGGACTTCGTTTGAATTTGAAGACGGCGCCCCCGTTCCTGTGTAACCCTTACTCAATTTCAGCTGCAGCATTGTCTTGAGATGATCATCCCACTGGATTTGGGTCCACTGAATGCCTGTTGTACTCTCGGCCAACTCATTCAACTCCAAATAGTAGATGTTTGGCAAAACCGGAAGTGCAAAGAGAAGAGAGTCTGGATCCGACTTGTACGCCTTCAATTTCAACGGTCTACCGTAGAGTGCAAAAGAGTCCATCAAGGGAATAAGGAATCTGATTAGAGTGTCATATCCAGGCACTGCAGAGTGCTGTTCTGGCATGATGAACACCTGACAATCCTTGGGATCCTCCTTCTTATCAAACTGAATCTTACAATCAAGTTTGATCATTGTGGATTTGTCGATCACCAGGTAGTTGTTCGGATACACGGCGTAGACAAAGTTGGCTATCGGTATTGTTGCCATGAGGTTCTTCTTTTGCTTCTTTTCGTTCTCATAAAAGAGGATTCTACCCTTTTCGATTGATTTCTTCTTGATTTTGCTGGGCTCGATCACTGCATAACACCTCTTCCACGGCATCCCTGTTCCAAACCGGACTGAGGTCCAGTCTTCGTAATTGAACTTCTTTGGAGCCAGAATTGTCTTGATGTTCGATAAAAGAGATCCTTTTGAACTGAGTAAACAAGCGGTGTAGGCCTCCTGGAGGGATTTATATTCAAATGCTGCCAATCTGAAAGCACAGTACCAGCTAACAAACTCCTCCTTCACTGAAAACTGTAATAGAAACCTGTTCTTAAGTGTTGTTGACAAGACGATCACGTTTTCGATATTCGAACCCGAGGAGGGCAAGTTCTCACAGATTTTGAACGAGGAGTCACTCAGGTTGATATATGAGGGCTTGATCGACTCAAGAGAGGCATTATTCAGCTCTTGAGCGTCCCAATACGTCAATTGGTTACCAATAAGGATCCCAAAAACCTGGTTCCACGTTCTGTCGCTGGGATTACCGTCCGCATCCAAGTCTTTGAGTAGCATGAAGGATCCCTCAAAATAGCGTCTTTTGAACTGGGCTGAAAGCAGTGTCACAATTGGGGTTAACTCAGGCGGTAACAGATCGAAATTGGCCGAATCAATCGATGTAGTTGGAGATTGTAAACCAGCAGGTGGTGTCAACCCTGGAGGCGAGTCCATCTTGGTGAAGACCCTGAGTTTATTCATGTTCTACAAAGAAATGAGGGAACCAAACACCGCCGCCACTGTTTCAAGACAAACACGAAAAAAAGCGTGTCTGCTCAGCGAGCCTCGAGAAAGCCTCGTGCCATGGGCTCGGGGTGAGCCACGCGTGGTTTCTCGATGATATGAGTTGGACAGTGGAGCTGAGAGTGAGGGTGGGTAAAGCAGATACAGGAAAAGACCAGTACGAGGTTATCACAGATGGCCAGTTGATGATTCTAGCAGGATGGTAGTAGGGCGTAAGGTGCCGTAATCGGAGATATTCAGAACAGACTAGGGTTTGGTGCATAGTCTTGGTAACACATGGTATCCCGTGGCTCATCGCAACGCGTAGTGACATGTGGTGACGCATGGTAACGCAAGGTAACGTGTGGCAACTCGTGGCAACTGGTGGCACCGCGTGGTAACCCATGGTTCATCGCAACTCGTAGTGATATGTGGTGACGCAAGGTATCTCGTGGCAACACACGGTAACGCGTGGCAACTGGTGGCAACGCATGGTACCGCATGGTAACCCGTGACGCATCACAACCCATGGTGGTTCATCGTACTCTTGGAAGCTCTTCGCAACCCACAGTAACTCATACCAACTCGAACTCCCAGTTCCCAACCATCCAATTCTTGTCCTTCACCAACACAATGGCATCCTTAAACTTTGGTGCGTAACTCCGATTCTGCGCATATTGGGGCTTAAAGGGAGGAATTGGGCACAGCACCCTAAGCCATTGAATATGCTTCGACATCTTTCATGGGATTAAACTGGTACCACTGGCCCCAAACCACACTTGGAAACACCATAACCAGTATCAGCACAGGAACAACCATCGCCACCCCAACACTCTGGTTTGAAGTAAATGCCCGTTTGGAGACCAAAGTAAGACGAATCGCAGTTTCTACTACATTTGTAGCAACAGTAGTTGTAGCTACTCCGTCCCCCAGCACGGAAGTCACCGTTTTTGTGATTGTGCTGGTGATTGTCGTGGTGGAATCGTTTAGAGAGATGTCTATATTGCTCAAGAGCAGATTGTAACCCATGATAGAATCCAATCCCTCGAAACCCCTAGAGTGGCATTCTACATTGGCTCTTATATACCCTTTCTCACCAATCGCTGGAACCAAGGTGATATCATTGATGTTTCATCTGGGTTAGGTTTCTCGGCGCTGAGCCACATCCACTCCAGATACGCTCAGCATCCACCCCTCGCACCTAATTCTAAAGGTAACACGTTTCACTTCTCTTGAAAAGCAGCCAATCAGACACAAAGTACGGCCAGCAATTAATTATTACCGTATACGGATTGACCAGCCGGATACACGGAGGGTTACTCACGCTCCCCAAGATAATCGAAAAGATGAGATTGATCGGTGAATGAATAACCCCAACTGCTTTGGGATATAAACCCTGCTAGGCAGATGACCCAGGGGCCCTCTTATTTAACCCAATGTAGTCCATCGCTGTGGCGGTACCGCGGGGTGTCGCGCCGCGCCTCCATTACCCGACCGGGGTGCTGAGCCAGTACCCCCGCGGTGGCTCATTGCTGAGCAATTTCACGCCACCGCCTGTGTTGCCCAGCAGCCCCCGGCGCAGTGCTCATCGCTGAGCATGTTTTTACCTCCCTAGAATGTGCCTGCTCAGCACCCCAGTGACCTGGCAAAAACTATGCTGAAACTTATAGCATCTGCGTGCCACAAACCCGTGCTACAAACCCAACAAAAACTCCACCATTGAAACTGGTCCTCAACCTGTAACCAGTACCCACCATCATTTGGTGGCTCTACTGTTCAATGGGATGAATGTTGTTTACGTAACCAAAAATGGGTCGACGCCTCAAAGATTTTTTAAGCGCGCTTTCCGGGATAATATATTACATGTTGTCAGTCAGCAAACAACCACTTGGTGTATCATCGAGGAACTTTCACCATCTTGTAGAGCCAAGCTGATAGAGTATTTCTCTCTTTTCAGAAAGTGAATAACCCCAGTCAATGATCAGATAATCACTTAAAAACAAATTCTCGGTCTTTTCGCTCCTCGTTATTGTTGTTAAAATAGCCATAATACCCCTTTAAGACACGCTTGAACGCGCACGATTAAGGGTGAGATTAAGGATTGAGAATTTTCCTTCATCGTCGTCTTCATTCAAGTGCAAATATGGGGTATGGTCCATCAAAGAGGGTTGTGGCGCCTTACAGTTCCACACTAGAGTCATTAGAAAACTACAATAACATTATTGTGGTGAATGAATACCTCGGCGAGATCACGGGCCATTTAGCGGACCTGGAAACAAATAGCCAACCTAATTTACAGATGATGGACCTTCAGCCAGAGGTGAAATGGTTCATGAGACCATACCTGGTGAACTTCATCATCCAGATGCACACCAATCTTAGGTTGAAGCCACAGACACTCTTTTTAACGTTCAATATTATCGACAGATACTGTTCAAAGAGAATTGTCTTCAAACAACACTATCAACTGATTGGTTGCACTGCACTATGGATTGCTTCGAAATACGAAGACAAAAAGTCCCGTGTACCTACATTGAAGGAGCTATGTATGATGTGTTCCAATGTGTACGAAATGTCGATGTTCAAGGAGATGGAGTTGCACATTCTTACAACTCTAAATTGGTCCGTTTCATACACTTCCATTGAGGATATCCTCCAGCTGGCTGTGAAGTTTTCCGATCCCGATGGTAAGCAGATACTGGACCAACCTCTAGATAAGTACAAATCCAACTCACCAATAGTGTCCGCCATTCTGGCCGTGGGCAGATTTCTGGGAGAATGTACCCTTTACAGAAAGGAGTTTCTGGACTACAACCAATCTTGTTTGGGGTCTACAATCTTCCTCCTGTCCTGCTCAATGCTGGATCTCGATGTGGGCACCAATTATCTCAAGCGATTGGTGGACACACGAGGCTTTGAAGAGCTGACTCCATTTTTACAGGGCTTTTCCGCCTCAACTCTTGATGACATTAGACATATCGGGGATCTTCTCATTGAGGAAATGAACAACGTTTCCGAGGTGCTTGTGGAAAAGTACAAGCCCTTGGGGGTGATTTCCGTTGTTAACAAATTTAAGACTCTTAATCTCAGAATGGACAATCTTTTCAATTTGAACCAATGGGTCATGGATTCTCCTATAGATTATTCCCCATCCAACTATTCCTCCTTTTCTTCGGTGGACTCAACCTGCTTTTCAACCGCTACTAGAAATTCAAGTTTCTCAATAAACTCACCGGCTGATAAAAGGTTTGATAGTGGCAGCAGGGTAGTGCTGGCGAGTATGCTACCCTCACCGTGATGAAATAAGAAAAGGAGGGAGACGGGGAGAGAAAACGAGAGAGACGGGGAGAGAGAATAAGAGAGAGGCGTGAGTCAGATTTAGAGACTCAAATTAGGGTTTGATTAAATGAACATTTTTAGCATTTAGCATTCACTTTTGATACCAAACTGGTCAATCCCTGCGTTTGTATTTTTTATTATTTAAGTTAAAGTATCACGAATGAACCAGGCAATGTAGAGTGAGAGAACTAGTAACGACGGTTTAAAAGCATGACAGAGAAATGGCGGATGGAGTGTAATTTAATTAGTCAGCAAATATTGAGTGGAGAAATGACATTGGCTTAATAGATTAATAACTCGGTCAGGGACCTATACTACTGATCAACATTAACTAAAATAAGGAGTAGCACTGGATTTAAATTCACATTAAAAGACAGCGTTTTGTAAAAAAACTCCAGCTCTAACCAAGATTTAGGTTTATTAAAAAGTGAGCGGAACATCATCAGCAAATTAGTAAGTTCGTTGAAGTAAAAATTGATTAAATTAATGAGATGATCTGTGTACAGAAGTCCAAGGTGTGGCACAATCATAACTTCTCAGCCGGTTTGCGGTTTAATATGACCACCTATTAGCACCAATGTGTTCTGTGTCGGTGGTCAAACCGCACACGTAGGACCTGTTTGATCCAATAAAATCAATTCTCTATTGGTTATGAATAGTTCATGTTCCATTGATTGAAATACCTTACAACCACCGTTATTAAATCTTCTCATCTAGTCTTCATCTTTTCCAGCTCCTCATTTGTGATGTTCAAGTTCATATTTATACCCAAATCCTTCTTTGATTTCACCTCCGACAATTCAATCAATTTCGCAACAACCACAAGCAAGGCAATCAATTGAATGCCTATCATAAATTTCAGCCAACTGATCTCACTTCCTTGGTTCCTCAGCTTGGATTCCAATTCCTCGTTATTCAATGTGTTAATCTTCATGAGCTCATTGGATAACAATCGGTTCTTCATTTTGATCTCCTTTGAAAGCAATTTCAAAACTTCCAAATGGAATACGTGAGTGGAATTCAACTCACTGATCAAATTCTCAAACCTTCTCAACTGTTTCGTTTCAAAGTTTAAAAACGCTTCACTCAGTAAACTAGATTGCTCCTGTTGATAGAGTAATGACAGAGTCGAGTTCTTCTCCAATTCATTCAACCTCCTATTAATATTTTTATAAATTGAATCTTGCGGTGGTCTTGGCTGCTTATTCGTTATATTCAATAGACATTGGTCTTCGTCCTTGATGGTGCTTATGTTTTTTTGCTCATCATATTTCATCAAGATTTGATCAAAATTCAACATTGGTCTTGGGATACAATCTTTGGAATAATCAACACCCTTAAAGGTTAAATTATTTGGGTAGTCAATGATTGCCTCACCTACAAGTGGGGTGGAACCATTGTTTGTCTCCTCCTTCAACTGCTCAATCATCGTCTTACCGAAAATTTGAAGTGAGGTAATAGGACAATAATATTCGTCACCGTAATGATCCAGCACTTCCAATTTGATGAATTTCGACCAAATTTGAGGGTTATTCACCTCGAATCTCTGATTCAACCTCAAATTCTTAGCTTTGAATTCTCCCAAATTGATCCATTTCTTTGTGGGGAAGACATCACTTGCACTCAATTTGAACGTCTTAAACATGGAAGAATAAAACTCGTAATTAGAAACTTCGATCTCGTCAATGAGGATATCCTGACATAATTCGATGATAATAAATTGGTTCGAATTGCAGGGATTCAACAAATAAGAGTCCTTGTTGTCTGTAAGAATTGAATTAGGAAATTTCGCCTCAACATTTGTTTTGATGATACTAGCACCGCAGTCAATGGATGCGTAGTTGAATCTTTCCTTGTAAAGTTTGCCTTCATCACTGGGTATGAACATTGAAAGTTCAATCTCCATTTCTTCACCCAAAGACCCTCCATAAGATGGTCCCAGACCCAGCTGGCCATCAAATGCGTCCTGTGGCCCTATCTGGACACTCGCAACAACGCCAGCTGTCCAGAAAATCAGGTTTAGAATCCAAAACATGAACAACGTAATCATAGTGGGGTAGAATTTCTTTGCCATCTTGAATGAACGAAGTAATTTTCGTATAAAAAAAAGTTACTGGGAAATTTGGTCTCCCCACCAGGGGGTGGGGCGTTAATGAGAGCGGGTGTAAAAATACCCACGAGGAGTTTTTGTAGGGGATTATTCGTACCTCACCATCAGCTTTCATTGTTATGCCTGATTTGACCTTCTGCACGGTCTGTGCCAGTAACAACAACAGATCAATGGAGGCACATCGTGTGCTCTCGGAAGCAGGGTACACTGTGCGGTCCTACGGTACTGGTTCGGCTGTGAGACTTCCCGGTGTGTCGATTGACAAACCAAATGTCTTCTCCTTCACCACCCCCTACAAGGAGATTCTCGCCGTGTTAGAGAAGCAGATGAAGGAGTCGGGGGACCCCAAGCTTCATCGATCAAATGGTGTGCTTGATATGACGTTAAGAAACATAAAGATTAAAGATTGTCCTGAAAGATGGCCATATTTCAACCAACCCCCACAGCGGATGGCAGAAGAAAGTCATCCTGGGTTCAGGGATGAACTGGACTTTGATGTGGTGATTACATGTGAGGAGCGGTGCTTTGACTCCGTTGTGGAGGATTTCCTTAATAGAAATTACTGGGAGCCGTTGAATACGTTTAGAAGGTGCCATGTCTTCAATGTGGAGATTCGAGATGATCACGAGAACGCCCAGATTGGAGGTTCTGCCATCTTGGAATTGGCCAATGCATTAGAAAAGTTGAAGGAGGCCGGAGGGGCCTGGGAGGACCAATTGGTGAAGTTGGTGACCGATTGGCAGTTGAAGTTCCCGAATTTACCATTACTATACGCTTTATGTTTCCATTAGAATATTATATGACTAATCTACCATTGACCCACACATGGGCCACATTTCTATCGTCTCCGTTAAATAGCCACTTGTCAATTAAATCGGTTAACTTTTTGGTGCTGATTGCGAGGGGTTCTCCATCCCATAGGGGTTGTTGGAATTGAAACGTGTCGACATTGGAATCCTTTGTTTGTAAATCTATCAATTGGACGTCCCATTTTTTGCCAACTTGGAAGGACCCCAACGTCGATTCCAAACCCAACACCTTTGCTCCACCCATTGTGCCGAGATGGAGAACCTCTGCTGTGGTCAACTTGTCGCAAACTTGATTGTTTTTCATGACAAGGTGTCTGGAAACAAGAAGAGCATGTTTGCACACTTCCAAGATTGAGGGGGTGAATCCACCTGAGCAATCCGTTCCGAGGGACACCTTGATGCCATTATCCAACAACCATCTGATTCTCGCTTCACCTGAGGTGATACTAGAGTTGGAAGTTGGACAGTGAGAAACACCTGATTTTGTTGCTTTGAGAACATTCATCTCTTCATCCGAGAGGTGGATACAGTGGGCCAAGATTGTCTTCCTGCCCAGAATGTTTGTTTTCTCATAGATATCGGTGTAGTGGTCGAAGTGAGGAAATAGACCTGTTATCCATTCGATTTCCTCATGATTTTCACTCAAATGGGTTTGAACGTAATGGTCGCCCTCAACTCTGAGGTCACCAATCCATTCGAGTAGTTTCTGAGTACAGGAGCCTGCAAATCTGGGAGTCAACACGGGAGCAACGAGCTCACCATCTGGGTCTCTTGACTGGATGTGGTTGATGCACTGCAATGTGGACTGTTTGCTTGATTCGAAGCTCTCCAAATAATGGTCTGGGGCGTGCTGGTCCATGCACACTTTCCCGACAAGGGCTCTTTGGCCCAATTGCAAGGCCAGATCACAGAGAAGATTTGTGGCCTCAGTGTGGATTGTTGCGTAATAGGCTGCAAATGTCGTCCCGTTCTTCAAAGTTCGCTCAATCACCTTCGAGTAGATCTGCTGAGCAATTGCAAGATTCTTGAACGATGATTCAAGAGGGAACGTGTACGTTTCGAGCCATTCCAACAACGTTGTGGACCCAAAAATGCCGTTGTTTGGGAATTGCGGTGCGTGGATGTGGGTGTCGATGAATCCCGGGAAGAAGAAGCTGTTGGGGTTGCGGGAGATGTTTATCAATTCATACTCCGAAGTGGCAAATTGTGTGGAAATGAACGATTCAATCCTGTCAATGGGGGTGTCCAAAGGGAATTCCTTAATAAAAGTGATCACACCGTCTCTATCAACACCCACCACCGTGTTGTGGAGGATGTCGAGGGAGCCTAGCGTCGGGGTGTGAACAAAAGTTCCAAAATAACCGGTCGGCTTAACAACTTTAAGAGCAAGTGGTTCCATGAAGATGAGTGGTAAATCTTCACCGCGGAGGGGATGACTGCTTCAATTTATAAAAGGAGAACCCACAAATGTTATCAGGAAGCAACCGGTCCGGATCAGGTTTTGATCAAAAACCGGCGCGCCGAGTCGAGTCATCGAACCGCTGAGCTTTCCTGACTTGTAGCGACGATCGACGCGACGATCGACCCAATTCCAGACACCCAATAAAATTTGAGACTTTTGAACGAAAATTGTTCATCTTCTTACTACGTACAATCACAAAATGGCAGTAAGTATTAGGCATGGTGATGCCGATGTGAGTTTTTAAAGACGGATCCACTAACAATCATTCCAGTACGTTTCCTCCCCAGTGTTGAAGTCCGCATCCAAGATCTTTGGTGTTCAAACTAAGCAATTTGTTTCTTACGTTCCAATCTTGGCCTTCTGGGGTGCTGCCGCAGGTGCTGGTGTGATGACCTTCACCGAAAACTGGCCACTGTTCCAAAAGACTTTTTACCAATACATTCCAGTTTTGGGTAACCACTGGCTCAAACCACAAGATCCACAAGATTTACCACAATGATTTTTTACTTTTATTTATTTAAGAAATGATACTGTCATCGAAGACCTCATCGCAGCCGACCACCCCCCACTCCAAACCGGTGATTATGCGTAATCTCGTGAGAATGTCGTCCATTGGAGTGAAAAGACCAAACTGGCGATATTCTCCATCGTAGGAATGTAGCATCCCCAAGACACCCAATCCGGTTTCGTCGGGTTCTCCCCCACACACGGTGGCCATCTCCAGTGGATCCACCATGTCTGTGCTTGGCCTCTTATGGGGCAGGAAGCTTTCAATAAAGGAAGTGAAGAGATTGGATTGATCCCACCGCTCGTCGTTCTTCTTAAGATTCAGCTCATTGAGTTTGGTGAGAATCCACGACCCGGAGTCTCCCCCCGACGCAAAACCCATCTTAGCCTTGCTGTCGACCTTCTCGGAATTGATCACAAACTCAGAGGACCTCAAAGACCCATCCGACCAGTAAATCAACTTTGTACCGTTCAAACACCCATTCGTATACCCTGTGGTGGACCCATACTTGAAAACAGGAGTATTGGGGTGCAGAACATTGAAACTGCCCTTGTCCTGTAACGAAATCACTTTCTTGACATTCAAATTCGAGAGAATCAGCGTAGGATCATACTTGTCCAACTGGATATCCTCACCCAAATAGTTGATTAACTTCTTATCATGGGTATCAACCTTAATAATGGCCAAATCACTCAATTTGTTATCGTTCACCAACCTCTCTCCCCAGATGATGCTACCAAAAGTATCCTTGGGCAGGTTCTTGAAGACCTTCTTGCCGTTGATCTTCACCTCCTTCTTTGGGAATTCAACATCCAGCTGCTCGATGGCCTTATTGAAGGCCTGGTATTCTGGAGACGTAGTTGTCTTAAACTTGGTCAGCTCATTCACAAGCGCGTTTTTGTACATGCTCACAAGCACAGGCGAGGGTATGGAGACATGGGGGTGATGGGTAATTTCATCACCCTCACAAATCTCCGATTCCGACAGCACAACATGGGAGCATGTCATTCCAAACACCTGGCCCCTGTACTTTTCCAACTTTGGGTTGACTCCCTGAGGAACTTTTGGGTATATGTAGCCACCAAACGTACCTGAAGTCGTGACCGAACTGTTGCTGGAAATCGACATAGAAATCGGGATGTAATCGCTGTCCAAGTTTCTGAAGGGGGTATTGATTCCTGCCGGCAGGATCCAATTCCTTTGACCAAAGAAGTGGATTTCGTCCTCCTCCCTGGAGAAGAACTTGATCACATCCTGGTGCTCCCTATTCAATTCAGGAAAGCCGAAAACGAAGGTAACGACCGACAAATCGGGGGTTTGGAAGCCCCTCAACACAGGGGCAACAAAAGAACCCTCTTGGTCGTTGAAAATGCTGCTTTGGTTCTTAGAGAGCAAGTTTGCCATTATCGAGTTGATGATCTTGTTGGACGGGGAATCCAACGATGTGAGCGGATTGGATCCAATCGCAAACATCTGGGGCTTCATGTACGTCACAAAATTCGTCAGACCTTCTGTGATTGGCTTATCCACCAACTTCAAGATTATGAGCAAATCATGAAAGTTCTTGATAATCAGCGCCTTCGACTTATCGTACACCTCTCCTAGGAGAATGTTATCGAGGAGATTCAACATGTTCTTGATGATTCTTCTCAACCCCACTGAGTTGGATGTTGTGAACTGGTTGGGTTGTAGGGTATTCAATGCCTTTTGCTGACAAATCTGGGTCTTGATTGCATGGATGGAGTCACTGATGTAGATTGCGGCCTTGGTTAAACTGAGAACTGACTGTGACACCTGGACCAGTGTGTTGGTCATCGTCTTTGCTAGCTGGACCAACTTTCTCATAACAAAGTCAACAAATTCCAGTTCGCCGATTGTTGTGTTGGAATACGTACTCAAAATGGATGCTTCAGAAATAACAGAGGCTTCATCTGAGGTCATGATCGATTTGGTTCTTTTGCCTCGGCTTTGGCCCAGCGAGGACGGAGCAAATTCCAGTGAATGGTGATCTTCATCATCTTCTCGTAAAACCATCAATGGTCTCCCCACAGACGTAAAAGAAGTATCCCGCTTTTCCTTTGAATGTACTGTCTGCTGGGAAGAAACCCCTGTTGTCATCGTCTTCTTCGAGGAGAAGAGAGATGACGAATTTGAATTGTACGAATACTGGAAAGATTTTGCATCTTGCGAAGGATCCTTCACGTCCAAATTTTGCCAGCTTGGAGACACCCCATTTTGGGACTCTCTGGTATCTTTTGATTCCCTCTTGGACCGCAACTTGGTCCCTAAAGCCTTGAAACTCATTGCTAAGCGGGATGATGGAGATCTGAAAAATTTTCTGTTACTTTGTTCTTAGCAGATGCCGCCATTTAGAGCTCCAATTGGGTCCCTTGAGACGAGACGATCTGCGGGATTCTTTGGTAATTTAGGTCAGAATATGGCCAAGATTGTACCTAAGCCTCATCTCTTTTTTCAAATTCAAAAGCCTTTTGGGTTTGTTGAAAGACCAAAGAAAACTGTTGAAGAGACATCGAAGCCGATCTTCACTTGGCAGAATTTGAACCTTCCCAAGAGGTTATGGGATTTTTATTTTGATGGTATCACTAGAAGAACGAGAGTTGCGGCCATTCAGAAGGATTTGGCTTACGGTGGTATGTACGATTTTCATGTTTTCACAAAGACAAAGGGTAGACTTTTTGAGAGTCCTCCATCATATTTTCGTGCAGATAAAGCGCTTTATTTTCCTAATATCAGGGGAAGGACCCTTGAGGGAAATAGGGCGGATTTGTTGGATATATTTGATAAGTCGAAGGTGACGATCCTCAGAGTTTATTCGACGGATGCTGGGTTTGAAATGACCAAGGATTATTTCAATGTTCCCAATTCGGAGGATAACTATCTTTCCCAGAGCGGGATCCAAGTCTTCCAACAGGAGTTCCCCAATGCCCAGATTGTGGAGTTGGTTCTAAGTGAAAATGCGTCAAAGCATTTCATCCACACGTTTGTGACACCGGGAAAGGTGAAAATGACAAGACCGGAATGTCAGCATGATCGCTATTTGATTGCCATGAGAGATTCCGTCTTGAGCAGAGACGATAGAGAAAAGCTATTATTGACCAACGGTTACTCCGGTTACGTCTACGTCATCGACTCCCAATACAAGATCCGGTGGGCGGGTTCTGGTTGGCCTGAAGAGAAGGAGGTGAAGATTTTGTGGAAATCCGTTGCCCATCTCCTCAAAGAAAAGACGATCGGAATGATGAAATGACTGGCACTGAGCATATGAGCCACTGAGCATATGAGCGTCGGAGTCTTGCCTAAATAGGTAATTTTTACGTTAACCGCGCTCCCTCTTCGCCTTCCTTTGAGGCCCATTGCTATACTTGCTATACTTTGTATGATGAGAACGTGGAATCGTAAGATAATATACAAATCTTTAAGAATATTGGAAAAGTTATTAATCAGAAGATATAACACGACTGCCAGTTTGGCCTTAAATTTGAAAGTTCGTGAATTGATTGATAAATGGATGGTTATGATGGAAGAGAGATATGACGAGACTGGTCTTCAAGCCCCGACCAGTAAGGGAAATGCTAAAAAAGGAGAGCCAAAGAGAGTGGTAGGGAATTCACAAAGAAAGCAAAGTGAATGGTTCCAAGTATTGGGGACAAATTCACCGAATCTTGAGTACTGGGAAAGCAAATTGCGAAATATGAAAAGGTATTCCTGGTTAATCGATAGCTCACCCGAAAATCAACCAGGGACTTGTAAATCTTCGCAAGGTCCAATAGGCAAGTCGGATTCATTTCCTATCTTTTCTACCAACTTGGAAGAATTTCTGCTGTATCGTGAGTTGTCAACCCCTCAAAAAGAAATGGCTAATAGCAAAGGAAATGAACAGGTGTACTGGTCCTTGCATAATCTTTGTAAGATTCCAGAGAACCTGTTTGAACCATTACTTGTTGGTGAAATTGAAGAAAGTTTGGATGCAGAAGAGGAAAATGACGGTGGTGATGAATCCATCGATACGAAGAGCACTTATTCCCTTACTAGTTTGATTCATTAGCAAATTGTTTGGTTCACCATCTTCATTTAAGGGACCAGGGCTTGGAAATGTCATGACTTAAAACTTAAATGGACTTTAGACAACGTATATAATTCAGGTCGAGGCATTTGTAATCACCTCCCCAGCTAGATAGTTCTTACCGTCCTTACTCTCACCCAATTTACTTGTACCCTTTTCCTTATACGTTGAAACAGCAGGGATATCGGCCTTAATTCTGGTGACCTTTGTACCATAGGCACCGATTTCCAATCTGATCAACGTGTGCAATGGAATCGACATCCAAGGACTCTCCTGTTGAGAGACGTTCATGAAGTAAGCGTAGATGCATCTCAAAACGGCCTGATGGGTGATAACCAGCACGTTCTGTTGATTTTCCAAGGCCATGATGATTGGCTCCAAACGGGTGATGACGTCCCTATAAGATTCACCACCGGGGTATCTATATTCAAATTTATTATCGTCCCGAGCCTTGAAGTCCTCGGGGAACTCTTCAGCGATCTCTTCGTAGGTAAGCCCATCGCAGGATCCGGCGTCCAATTCATCTAGAGCCTTCCACGATTTCTTTGGGAAGGGTAGAAATTGGGACGTCTCCTTTGTTCTAGTCAATGTCGATGTCCACACCTGCAGTTTATCGTGACTTGGTATATATGTATCTGCTAACGACTTCAATTTCTTAGCGTATTGCTGGCCTCTTGGAGAAAGGGATGCATCACCACCGATCTTACCCTCCAAATTGTACATTGATTCACCATGTCGTGATAACCAGATGAATCTTGGTTTCACGTGAAGGTTCATGATGTAATAGACAATTCTAGACTTCATGTAGGAATCAATGTTATTAAGCAGTATCTGAGAGGAAAAGTTGATCAATTTGATGAAGGAGAAGTCTTTTGATGATTCCAGTGACAGTGGTTCGTAGTGTTCTTGTAAAAAGTCATGATTGATTGTGTTCACAGGGTTATTGATGAGTAAATTTTCATTGATTAACTTCTCGTCATCACAGAAAGATTCCAAGTAGACAGTCTCAATTTTATTTGATGCCAATCTTGATTGGATCATCTCTCTATCTTCTTTTGAGACGTTGGGACCGTCAAAAATAGCCACGGCTGGTTCATCCTCTTGTTGATCCAACCAGGCCAAAATATCATCGAGACATGAGTTAGAAGCTGATGTGGCTTCTTCCAACGTCAAAACCCTCTCTAGTCTCTCTTCGGAGAACTTTGATGTGAAATTAAACGACTTGGTTTGAATTGATAACCAGGAGAAGTACCGCACCAATTTGTTCGCAATAAACGATTTCCCCCTGGCAGGAACACCCACGAGTACAACACACAGTCTCAGTGGAGAATCCTTGATTACAAATGGCGACATTGTCTTAAAAAAACACTGTCATGGAAGCCATTTTGGCGTGTGAGGTGGTGAAAACGAAAAGCTCCGGGGTGCATAACAGGGGCGGAGGGGGTGATGTGGATGTTGTGCCAGATGAGCACAGTGTTGCTCATTTGCTCGGGGGGGGGGGGGGGCTAGTGGGGGATAGAACCCTGGGTGGAAGCCAGAGTGAAGCTAAAGCATGTTGATTGGACACAGGAAAGGACTTGGGGATGAGGGTTACATTTGAATGCATTTTAACAAGCACAAGATGGGAGCATGTTGCAGAGTATTTCATGTCACATACTCATGTGCGAGGAGGGTATTTACTGGTAATCTGTTCTTGTTTGGGTTATTGTTTAGTTCTCCTTCGTCTTGTGTGGGTATTGAACTTTGGAATAAAGGTCAAGAAATTGTATCTCTTCACTCAAGAATATACTTTGTAATATATTTTTGCGTGATACAGTTGCCCAAACGGTGTCATTTCCAACTACAAAGAAAACAATACTATTATCACTATACAGTTAACCCTCCTCAATCCAATGAATACCATCATTTTTTGTAATATGAGCACATGAGCGTCACTCACGTGACCGGAATTTCAGACTCAGATACATCGGTATTCTGCCGGTTCAATGGATTTTTAGCCAAAAGAACAGCAAATCCAAGTATTTTGACACAGTGGGGTTTTGGTTTGCGGCAAAATACACCTAATTTGAAAGAATTCAGAAGGGCCATTTCTCCTGGGGTACTGGGTGGCGCATGCAATCAAACATGCGCCACTTTTCATGGTTCCCCAAATACATGTTAAAAAGAACACCGACTGGTGTGTTAGAAGTCTATTTGATTGTCTTTTGGTACCCCATAGTGGGTTTATTATATGTGTCTATAGACTTTTTGCGATTGTGGAATTAAGAAGTCAATCTCCATACCGTTTGAGAAATGGGCCTCCAGAATTCAAGAATACGAGCTGGTTTGTCAAAAGCCTATTGACGTATCTTTTGGTCCCACATTGTGGATAAATATATTATAGATGTTTGCCATCGTGAACCTCCTTGGGTAGGGAATGGCGGATGAACACCTTGCGCCACAACCGATACCATTTTAAACATGGATCATAACCCACCAACCAGGCACTTCCATTGCTCACTGATTTGAAGGTAACTCACTAAGAACATTCCTAACGATCTTTTGGTCCTAGATTGATTATGGCTCCTTTATTTAGCGAGTTCAATGGGGCATTTCCTCCTGGGGTACTAGGTGGCGCATGTTAATGCGCCACGGATCAGTAGTCTGGATGCTTATGTCATTCAGTAACACAGGCATTCACCCATTCACGCACATGTACTCATGCGCTTACTAACTCGCTTTCCTCCTCAGTTCACTGACTCAAGCTCCTCTTCTTCCTTAAACATCGAACTTAAAATTGCATCTGAATTAACCACCTCTTCAATTAGTCCTCTTCTTTTTGCCTCATGGAGAACCCTGCGAGCACCTTCTATTGCACGAATCTCCGCCTTCTTGATACTTCCCGACACTCCAACACATGTGAATATACAATTTCTTCCGTCCACTTTAGTCACAAAAAACATCGCTGCTTTCACCATTTCAACCGCTTCTCGGTGGCATCTCAATATACCCGTGCCTGTGGATTGAGAAAAGTATCTAATGGCAAAGGAAGTCTGGGTTTGACCGCTGGCAGCGTCTCCAAAGTTTTTGGATATGGCCGCACGCAAAACAGCCACTAAAAGACCGGCAGAAACCCCTGTTTTCTTCCCACTGGATCCCCCACCACCTGCAACATCCTCAAACCCCTCATCATCAAGAAACCTCAACTGGAACAGCAAATACCTTGTCTTTAATCTCACCATGGTCACATGACAAAGAAATTGTTAGCTTGCTGAGGCCAAAAAAAGTTTTCGTCTCACAGTGACGACGTCTTCTTCCTGTAAAAGCTCTCATTTGGGGGGATTTGTATGCTTCATTTGGTGACAAGAAGATACCCCGAGTTTATTAGAAGAATGTCAACACATACAAGAGAAAACTGGCCTGCTTCCAAGGTCAGAGACACGTTTTTAGATTATTTTAAGGAGAGAGAGCACAAGTTCTTTCCATCCTCGTCTGTGGTTCCTCATGATGATCCTACATTGTTATTTGCCAATGCCGGTATGAACCAATACAAGCCAATCTTTTTGGGGACTGTGGATCCTTCATCTCCACTGTATGGGCTGAAAAGATCGGTGAATTCACAGAAATGTATCAGAGCCGGTGGTAAGCATAACGATTTGGAAGATGTTGGGAGAGATTCCTACCATCACACCTTTTTCGAAATGTTGGGTAACTGGTCTTTTGGTGATTACTTCAAGAAGGAAGCCATCTTCTACTCCTGGGATCTTTTGACCAGAGTGTACGGTTTGGATAAAGATAGACTTTATGTGACCTATTTTGGTGGTGACGAAAAGTTGGGTCTGGAGCCAGATTTGGAGGCCAAGCAATATTGGAAGGATGTGGGTGTCGATGATGACCACATCTTGCCAGGTAACGTGAAGGACAACTTCTGGGAAATGGGTGATCAAGGCCCATGTGGTCCATGTTCAGAAATCCATTATGATAGAATTGGAGGCAGAAATGCTGCATCCTTGGTCAACGAAGACGATCCAAATGTTTTGGAAATTTGGAACAACGTGTTTATGCAATTCAACAGGGAACCAAATGGATCCTTGAAGCCATTGCCTGCCAAACACATTGATACCGGTATGGGGTTCGAAAGATTGGTCTCCATTTTACAAGATGTCACCTCAAATTATGACACCGATGTTTTCCAACCCTTGTTTGAACAAATCCAAAAAATAACAGGTGTCAGACCTTACTCCGGTAAGTTCGGTGCCGAAGATACCGACGGTATCGACACCGCTTACCGTGTCTTGGCCGATCACGTGAGAACCCTGACTTTTGCCATTGCAGACGGTGGTGTTCCAAACAATGAAGGTAGAGGTTACGTTCTGAGAAGAATCTTGAGAAGAGGTTCAAGATATGTGAGAAAGTATATGAATTACCCAATTGGGAAGTTCTTCTCACAATTGGCCCCAACTCTGATAGAACAAGTGTCCCACATCTTCCCAGAATTGGCAAAGGACCCATCCTTCATCTTTGAAATCTTGGATGAAGAAGAATCTTCTTTCTCAAGAACTTTGGACAGAGGTGAAAAGTTGTTTGAACAATACGCCTTGATTGCTTCCAAGACCCCCGAGCAAACCCTTTCAGGTAGAGACGTGTGGAGATTATACGACACGTACGGTTTCCCTGTTGATTTGACGCGTTTGATGGCTGAGGAAGCCGGTTTGAAGATCGACGAAGAAGGTTTTGAAAAGGCCAGACTTGCCTCCAAGGAGGCTTCCAAGGGTGGCGCAAGCTCCAAGGATGGTAAGACTTTGCTTAAGTTGAATGTCCATTCATTGGCAGAGTTGGATGGTAACGATTCCGTTCCAAAGACCGATGATTCATTCAAATACGGTTTGGATAATGTCGATGCCACCGTTGTTGCCATCTACACCGAGTCAGGGTTTGTTGACTCGACTGAGGGATTGGAAGAAGGCGCCCAAATTGGTATCCTTTTGGACAAGACTCCATTTTACGCTGAACAAGGTGGTCAAGAATACGATACCGGTAAGATCGTTATTGACGGTGTATCTGAATTTAACGTTGAAAACGTCCAAGTTTATGCTGGTTATGTTTTGCACACTGGGTTTGTTGAAGAGGGTCAATTGAGTCTTGGTGACAAGGTCATTGCAGGCTACGAAGAGTTGAGAAGATGGCCATTGAGAAACAACCACACTGGTACTCACATCTTGAACTTTGGTCTGAGAAAGGTCTTGGGTGAAACCGTTGACCAGAAGGGTTCCCTTGTTGCACCTGAAAAGTTGAGATTCGATTTCTCTTACAAGAAGGCTGTTGAATTGAAGGAATTGGCCCAAGTTGAAGACATTGTCAACAAGGTCATCAAGGATAACCTCCAAGTTTATTCTCAACCTGTTGGTTTAGAGACTGCCAAGACCATCAGAGGGCTGAGGGCTGTTTTTGGTGAAACTTACCCTGATCCTGTCAGGGTTGTTTCTGTTGGTGTTCCTGTTGAGAAGATTTTGGAAAACCCATCCAATGAAGAATGGGAGAATTATTCCATTGAATTCTGTGGTGGTACCCATGTTGCCAAGACCGATGATATCAAGGATTTTGTGATCATTGAAGAGTCCGGTATTGCCAAGGGTATTAGACGTATTGTGGCCGTTTCTGGTTCCGAGGCCAAGGAAGTCCAAAGGGTTGCTAAGGAATTTGATCAATTGTTGGATGAGATTTCTTTGATGCCATACGGTGAAGCCAAGGAGAAGAGATTGAAGGAAATCACCACACGTCTTGGTAAGTTGTCTGTTTCAGTTTTGGAGAAGGATGCTCTTAAGAAGAAGTTTGCTGCTATTGACAAGGCTGTTAAGGATGAAACGAAGGCCATTGTTAAGAGAGATACCAAGGTTGTCATGGACTCCATCAAGACCCACTTTACCCAGGAAAACCCATCTTCCGTGTGCATCTTGAGACTGGATGTTGCAGCCAACGCCAAGATTGTTTCCGAGGCGTTGAACTACATGAAGAAGGATCAAAAGGATTCCAACCTTGTTTTGATTTTGGCTCCAAAGATTGAGGGTCAAAAGGCTGCCCAGGGTGTTTATCTCTCCAATGGGTCTCTTGAATCTGTTTCTGCTACTGATGTTGCCAACAAGGCGGCTGAATTCATTGGTGGTAGAGCAGGTGGTAAGGGCAATGCTTGTCAAGGTATTGGTGAGAAGTCCGAGGGTGCTGATGAGGCCATTGATGCAGTCACTGTCTTGTTGAAGGAAAAGTTGAATTTTTAAGTCTTGACTATTCTAAATAGATTCAAAGTATACATTACATTATGACAGGGCTTACTGTAGGTGCATGAAACGTACTGAGTTTTGTAAATAGATCAAAATGAATGAAATTATAAAAGATGATTTGAAGATGAAGATGATGAGGATGAACATGAAGGTGAAGGTAAGGATGAAGATGAAGGTGAAGGTGAAGATGAGGTGATGATGAGTATGAAATTGGATGAACCAGATGATTAAATCATTTTAATCCTTTAAGGTAATTGAAGGTGGGGTTATTGCTGTCATTTTTCTCTTTATTGAATAGAATCGTCTCTGTCACTCATCTCACAAGAAAAAGACTCGACTTAGACTGACGAGATATTCAATCTAACGTATTTTTACTGTTATCTTAGACAAATTACTTGCTTGATTATACTCTTCACGTTGAAAGCTTGCCTTGCAATTAAAAGAAAGATCTGTTCACTCAAATTGTATCACTTTAACATTGACTGTTCAATCTGTGCCAATGGTCCCTTTTCAATCAAGCTTGATATATTATCGTCATAATCAGCAAAACACCGTCTTATCAATCCAATTAACAAGTGTTTGCCCATGTATTTCACTATTAAAAGCCACGGTATGTCTAAATATAGATTCAATGCTTGATTTTATGACTCTATCAACAGCACTTGTGTCCATGTTTATTCCTTCATTCCTTCATTCCTTCATTCCTTCATTCCTTCATTCCTTCATTCCTTCATTCCTTCATTCCTTCATTCCTTCATTCCTTCATACAAATATAACAATATTCAATTATTTAGCAAAATACCCCTTTTTTAAACCATTCACATCGTTCCAACTGTCTCCATTTGAAACTCTCATCACTTAAGCGTCTTTGTCATGAGCAATTCTTCCTTTTTTTCATGAGCATTTTTTTTTGTTCTTGGTTTGATCATTTTGTGTTCCTTGTGAATAACGTTGTTAAAGCTTTGGTACGATGATCCCAAGGATACCCATATCATTTTGGTTGCTGGTATTAATACCCCATATCGTTTTTGGGGTGAAATTTGGCCCAGAAGACGCCCTGGACTTGGAATTAAGTGATGACTACTATTGGAAGATGATGGATCAATTCAACCCTCTTGATGATACCATTGTGGCAGATGGTATAAACAATGGCATCAATTTGTTGTACAAGAGGGGAAAAGGTGAACAACCGGCAAATATGGCAAAATTGCCAAATTACAGCGTTAGCAATATCACCGAGATAGATGGTGTAGTATTGACAGATTCAATCCCAATCAAGGACTCAATTCAATACGGACAAGTTCTTCAATACAATTTCTCTTTGAGTGAGAGCAGTAAATACACGAAGAACTACGAATATCTCTTGTTCATTTCGGCATCTCTCTGTAGATTGCCTGTGGGATGGGACGACGGAGTTTCCGCTAACGGATTGAGTCTCTATTACACTTATAACGAGACAGTGGCCAGCAACATGCAATTTAACGCAATGAATAGCTCTCCTTTCTCGAACGGTTATGCCGAGGGGTTGGCCCAATTGGAGGTTGTAGACAATGATGACGATGGTGACGTTGATGCAGTGGTTTACATCTTTGTCGCAGCAGATGAATGCTCCACTTGTACTGAAAACGATGCGTGGGTTTTCGAAATGGGTGTTTCTCAAACCAATATTCTCTTTCTTTATGACGTTGATCCGGTGCTCTCTGTTGTCGACGTTGATTACGAATCCGCTCTTGTCAACGTGTCCAATATAGCCTTGAACGCCAACAAGACGTTTGGACTTTTTGTTTTCAACTCCAACGATAACCCCCTCGTGGTGGGGATGAACCAGAGTTGGTGTGCCATAACAGAAAACGAACAGTTTGCACAATGGTTGGAAATCAACTCCACCTCGATCAACAACACTACTGAAACCCTTGTTGTTACCGGCTTGGAGAAAAACTCCACCTACGACGCTGTGCTTATTGTAAACTACAATAAGGTGCCCTATGGAGGTGGTGTTTTCCAGGCGTTCAATTTCACAACAACCGAGTCCGAGGCATGTAAGTTACTCTTTGGATTGGAATTCTGTGACGAGGTGGCCTACGCGGTGCCCAACTCCCTCAATTTCACCTCCGGAAATCAGAGCTGGAGCGACATTGCAAGCGCCTATGATGATCACGCACAATCTTTTTACGAGGGCTTCGAATTCGGTCTCCAACAGACCGCTTGCGATATGGAATTGGATGGACGGTATTCACCCTTGAGAACGTGCGACGACTGCCGATATTCCTACAAACAATGGCTTTGCGCCGTTACAATACCCCGCTGCGAGAATTCCGTTACTGGTGCGAACCAACACAAGGTTTATTCCTCTGGAGAGGGCAGAAACGTATTTATTGAGGATACAATCGACCCGCCCTCCCCGTACTCCGAAATCCTTCCTTGTTTGAACGTTTGTCAAGCGATTGTGAGGGATTGTCCTTCATCATTTAATTTTGGATGTCCAACAGATCC
Source organism: Saturnispora galanensis (assembly GCA_030584985.1). Taxonomy (NCBI): domain Eukaryota; kingdom Fungi; phylum Ascomycota; class Pichiomycetes; order Pichiales; family Pichiaceae; genus Saturnispora; species Saturnispora galanensis. The sequence goes on along the minus strand of JAJMCD010000024.1, from coordinate 32,242 downwards.
TGATTTCATCAAGTTGAGTTACGGCGATATCTCTCTTGATACGCTGAATCACGAAGATCACAGCAAGGTGTGCAATTATCTTGGTCGTTCCAACTACATTGATTGATCGGGGTGAAGCGAGCGCTTTAATATTACCACTTCATTTGCAGGAATCACTTCCAAAGATCAACCATAACCCAGTCAGTGGTTGTCTTTCTTTCAAAACCTTCATTTCTATCTACACAGCACGCTGGACTGCTTCCTACCAAGGATTAATCTATATAATTGCATATTTAATTGTTCTTTCTTTTTTATCCTTGGTAGGCCTTGCACAGTCTCCCGCGGGGTAATGTCGCACCTCACGCTTTAAAAACACACACAATCCACTGCGTTTATTCGTTCATGTGTTCGTTCGACTTAATTGTTCTGTCTTCTTCTCTTATTACCCCCTCTTCTCTTGCCACCATCCTTGTTATCCCTCTCATGTTTCTTATTGGCAATCTGCTCCAATCTCGCCTTTTCTTCCTCTCTATCAGCCGCAAGCTCTTCCTCTGTTTTCACACCCTCTGGATGAAGCTGGATCTGTTTTTGCATTTCTTCACGCACATCAACGCTGTGGTCGGCAAATACCTTTTCCAAGACTGGCAACCAGATTTCCGGCTTGTACTTCTCAAAATTCTCCACCTCAAACACATTCTTCTTGAGGTCCCATTCTGCCTGGTTCCAACGCACAAGTTTCACCATGTAGCAGCTGGAGCCCATGGATCTGGCAAAATCATTCAGCAAGGATCTGATGTAGGTTCCTGAGGACACCTTGGCGTTGAAGTGGAGCAACGGCGCCCTGTAGCCATCCGCCTCATAATCGACACCTTCAGCGGTCACGTGACACGGCTCAGGTTCCACGCTCTTTCCTTCTGCCTTGGCCTTTTCCAACCACGCTTTCGCATATGGCACGGGGTGGTCGTTGAGGGTAGGGTTATTGGCCAATTTAGTCACCAACGTCTCACCGTCCTCGTCCAGTTGCGATTTGATGAAATCGTAATGGTGATCTGTCGACAAACAGTCATCCTTCAATTCCAGCTCATAAACAGTCACCTCACGGGATTTGATTGCTCTTGGTAATGGAAGACCTTCTCTAGCGTACTGGTAGAGCGGCTTACCGTCCATTTTCAACGCGCTGAAGATTGGTGGGGTCTGATCAATCACACCCACCATTTTCTCCTTTGTGGCCTCCAGCATTTCCCGGGTAACAAACCCATTGTCCGTCTTCTGGATCAGCTCCCCCTCGCTGTCACCAGTTGTCGTCGAACCCCCCAGAAGACCCACACACTCGTACTTCTTCACTGACCCATTTGTGTACTCCCCAAGCGTCTTGGTCCCGCTTCCAACCCCAATCACAAGCACACCCTCTGCTAGAGGATCTAAAGTTCCCCCATGACCCATCTTCAGCTTTGTCGTACGCCATTTGCGACCACCAGCTTCTCTTCTCGTATCTTGAAGTTTCTTTAAAGCTTCCTGAGAGGTTGGAGCGGCGGATAAAGCCCGGTTAACTCGGTCCAACACAAACCGGGAGGTTGCCCCGGCGGGTTTGTTGATTGCGAACACTCCTTCCATCATGATTCGCCTGATAATGGCCATATACTCAGAAGAAGAAGCCATTCATCACAACAAAAATTTATACGCCACTATCTTCTTCAAATAGAGATGGCGATTGTTGCTCAATTGGAGGCAGATTTGACGCTACTGGCCCATGAAGCCAAGCGAAGGGACCCCCAGCTACGTACTGCATGTGACCAAGCTTTGAGCTTTCTTCGGGGTCTGGGGCCCGAGAAAGATGCATCTTTGTTGGTCGACGAGGTGCTTGTGGCGCCAATTGTGCTAGGATTGAGCTGCCGGAGTGGCAAATGCCCTGCCATTGCTCTACGATGCTTGTCGCACTTGGCACTTGTTGGTGGGCTTCCTCGGGATTCCCTGGGTGCAGTGATCAATGGTTTGTTTGAATCCACCAATTGCTCTGCAGAGGTGCAGATCAAGGTGTTGCAAGTGTTGCCCGGGCTAATGCAGGGTTACGGGGAAGGAATTGTCGGTGAGCGCTTGAGCACATTGCTTAATGTGTGCTCGACGCTTCAGGGTGCTAACAGAGAGCCCGCAATCGCTAACACGGCTCAGGCCACGTTCTCGCAGATGCTTGACACAGCATTCGAGAAGGTGAAGACAGAAGATTTAAGACCATCGCAGGAGTTGCGGGGATCCAACAAGGTGGTTGTGGACGAGGAAAAAACGGTCATAATTGGTGATTGTGCTTTTGATGCGTTTCGGATCATCTCCGATTTGTGTACCTTGATTGAACACCATAAGCCCCTCTTCTTGAAGACAAACTACCTTTCCGAGGATTACGGCTTTGAAATCTTGGAATCGATCCTGAAAAACCACAAACACTTGTTTCTCACACACGTGGAACTGGGGTTCTTGTTGAGAACAAAGGTGGCCCCAATCCTCCTGCGGTTCTTGTCATCTTCAAAGGATTTCTCGCTCATGGTGAGGGTCTCCCGGTTGATCAGCCTGCTTATAAGCGATACCTTCCCAGTGGTGAAGTTGGAGTCGGAGGTGACCCTTTCGTTATTAACACACACTATTTCCAAGCATTCCTCGGCTCCCAATTGGAAAAGAGTGATGGCATTGGAGATCTATGTGGAGCTTTTTAAAAACCACCAACTCATCCGCCAGCTGTTTCTGGAGTTTGATAACAACTTGGAGGAGGAACGCAAGCAAATCATCTGTCACCTACTCTCAACATGTTTGGTGATCATCGAGGATAATAAGAGCATTTTGAACACGAGCGACCTTATCCAGAGACCAATTGAGAGACAGGAAGTGAATTCTGCACTCAAACCAAACATCGGAGTGTCAATGGCCAATTCTTCATTGCCCACTCCATATTTGAAATCAATCGATAAGTCTGACCCACCCCAGACCCCACCAACATACCATCTTCTATTAATAGAGCAAATCATTGCGTTGACCGTAGAGGGGATCCTAAGTCAGACTCTGGATCTAAAAGGTGATTCAACAAGTATCAAAATTGATGACATGAAGGAGAATGAGGAGGCTCTCTTACAATTTGAGTTTCTAAAGACTTTCATTGAAAAGACAAAGGCTCCAACTTTGACAATTCTTGACATATATCTTCATTCAACGCTGGATACTGAATTGTTTTCGTCAATGTTGAAATCTCTCCAAGACCTCTGCTTTTCATCCGGCGTTCTATTACTGGATGAACCTAGATCCACGATCCTTTCCATCTTGGCAACCTACACCTTGAAGTTGGACGGCAAGTCGAATTATCAGAGTAAAGTTTTCTCGATTGGTGAATCAATTGTCGGCACCATCTCCACCCTTGGCCAAGCGGTCACCAATATGTCCCAAGCTCAATTAGATAACAAAGAGGAGCAACCCAATGGTTCATCTTTCAAATACTACCCCAGAAACATCAATTCCAGACAAATCCGTTGCTTCAAAGCTCTACTGGAGTTGGCCACCTCTTTGGGCCCGGGATTAAAGGATCAATGGAGAATAATCGTTGTCACTATGCAATGGATCAGTTATTATTTAGATGGTCAATCGGGATCCTCAAGTTATAAAGAAATCCCTCCCATGTCACCGTTTTTGACAAATGTGGACTTGCATATGGTCGAGACCACCCTGAATCAGTTCAATGAATTATTCACGAATACAGACCAAGATGGCATGATTTTAGATTTCTTGAATTCCCTGGTCCAATTGTCCAGTGATGTCTTGAATAATGATAACCAAAGCTTCCAATCTCCGTTTGATCCACAGGGAACTCTACAACCCGGCATCTTCAACAAATTATATCCCTTGAACAAATTGAACGATTTTGCAATCATTGATCCATTGAGTTTCATTGTCAAATCTCATGAGTCACGCAATCTCATAATGGACTATTTTAGCCAATTGGCCCAGAATAGACAGTTTGACGACGAATTGAGGTTACTAGCCTGCAGAAGTTTGGATACAGTGATAAAGTCGTGTGCAAATGCAGGATTCAGCTATAACCAAGTTGATGAAGATTTGAGTTTGAATTCAATCACTGAGGAGTGTGTGTTGACTTCCTTGAATAACTTCATGACGAAGTTGACGGAATTGCCCCATTCCAATGAATTGTTGATAATAAATTGCGAAGTCAAAATGTATCTTCAGAATTTAGATTCACTGAAGGATATTATCGATAAATATGGGATCTTGATCAAACAGAACTGGGGGGTTGTGACCAAGATGCTGAATTTCCCATTTAAATTCATCAAAATCTACGATACCACAATTTTGAATGAATCCACAATCACCGAAATTATTGTCTTGATCATAAGATCTTCCTTTGAATCCTTGAAGGTGATCCTCGATGAAGTATTGCAGAGTATACCAAAGAACCAAATTAGGGTCATCGTTGATACGTTGAAGAACTTCGTGATGCAGAAATTCGATTTGAACATATCTTTCAATTCCGTGAGTTATTTGTGGATCCTCAATGATTACATCAAGGAGAACATTGATTCAAATAATGGTACAAATGAGAGCAACTTGATCACCAATGTCAAGAATGCGGATGATTTACTGCAGATTGTTTCTAGCAACGAAAATCCAGATAATCTTGTCGATGATTACTCATATTACTGTCATCTTTGGCTTTACTTGATCCTTAATTTTGTTTCAACAACTTTTGATGACAGACCCCGCGTTAGAGACGCTGCAATCATCACTTTTTTTGATATCATTGAGACATTCCCATTGGAGAACACTTCCTGGGGGTTGATTTATGATATTGTTTTGAAGCCGTTCATATTGACCGATTCCAATGCTCATCAAGAAGGTGACAAGGAAATAATGAAATCCTCGATAACTTTGGTCAATAACCTGACAAAGTTGTTTCTGAATAAGTTAGGAAATGACAGCGGGATTAGAAGCGACGAATATTGGCTTGGTTTGATTCATCATTTTTTGAGGATGATTCACCTGAATTTTAATTGGCTTGATTTGAATAATGAGGTTTACAACGATTATTACAAAGTCGTCTCCTCATTCATTGATAAACCACCATCTCCAGAAGTACTAGAAAATTTATTCCAGTTTTGGGAAGGCGTTCGTATTGATTATAAAGTCCAAGGCGATAGGGCCAATCAGGAGTCATTGGTTTCTCTTATTCAATGTATGGAACCATCTCTTTTGTTATTTAAAAAGGTGATGACTTTGGAGAAGTTCAAAGTTTTACAAGCAGTGTTGATCAAATGTATCGGTTATCCGGATGGGGGGGATGATTCTAAACGGTGTACAGGTTTACAGAGGGATGTTCTGAGGGTCTTGGAATTGATCCAAAAAGATCAAGATTTTAATCCATACCAATCAAACTATATCTCCACTTTGACTGAAATAATCATTCTGCCATTCAACACCGAAGGGAAATTGGCTTTCATTTTTGCCAGTCACACTGCCATTGGCTTATTGGTTGATAACTTCAGAGCAGACGTGAACTTTGAAGAGCTATTAGGTCATGAAACTTTGCAAAGTGTTTACGAATGTCTCCTAACAGTTTCCAAAAACAAAACTAGCAAGTTTGCCATTGATTCGGACCAATTCAAATATCTTTGGATGGAATCTTTGGATGGCTTGGTCTTGATAACTGAGAAATTTACCGAGTATCTATTAAAGAGCACAAATCCTCCTTCACACTTGGACCACATGATTGCGCTAATATTAAATGGATTAGACTGCTGTTTTGAACCATTCCAAGAAGAAGGAGATTCCACTTTGGAACAGTTTGATTTGGATAAATACAAGCAGTTGAAAATATCGATCTTGACAATATTCAGCAAGTTTGATGATTATCTCGACCCAATCAATTTTGAACATTACATTTCTAGCCTCTGGAGGATGTCTCGCCTTTACCAAGATGATGGGTTATTATCCAGCCTCATTCCTCAGAAAGACCATCTGACTGGCGATGATATGATTGGAATCATCAAAATGGCCACAAATGATGTCCTATGTGATAATTATGGCACAACCACGCCATTGACTCCAATGAAGAAACTTAGTATGGCGAAATCTTGTTTTGAGGATCTCACCAACTTAGCTGTGGACCCCAAAACCCCTCTTACCATCTGGAAACAGAGTATACCGTTCATTATCTCACGGTATGCCTTAGGATTGAGGAAGTACTTACTGGACACCCAACTTCTGGGTCATATGCCAACACCCAAGGTCCAAGAAGTGGAAATGAGATTGATAATTGGGGGTTTAGAGGGGGTATTAACCACTGACAGTTCTAGAAATGGACAGCTAATGGTATTGTATCCAATGCTGATCAATTGCTTATCGTTGGGCAAGCTGAGGGGCTTGAGAAATGTCTGCAATCGTCTTGGAGAATGGACCTCATCTTCCACCGCTGCCAATGGTATTTGAATTGATGCAGAAACTGTCAAAATGAGATTATGGTTTAATTGGAGGCTACCCACGCTGGTTAATTTACATTAGTAAGCCCATAGTTCATAATATTTAAAAAGGTATCCTATTTAACATTGGAATAAACGAATAAATCCAACCCCTGCTTCAACATATGTTCGATTAGATTAATCTGTTCCTGGACTTCGACCCAATCGTTTTTATTGATTGCATTCCAAATACCCGGGAACTCAAAATGAATTTGATCCTCTGTTGAAGTACCTGGGTTCAGCTCTCTACCAAAAAAGATGTTCTGGTTCCACGGACTGTCATAGACCCCATTAACAGAATTCATCACTTTGAGATACAATATCAACTTGATATTCCAATCAATTCTATTTATTGCCAATAGGTTAGGTTCGGGACCTCCACCGCCAGTGATATCATTCCAGGTTATCTTGAATGATCGATTGTGATCGGCCACCATATGCAGCTTATCAAACATTCTCTTGGCCATATCATGATTGATATTTTTCAAGGAAGCGGGGGCATTTGGTTCACCTTTCATGTGATTGATATACTCTACCACCGTATCGAAATTGGCTTTCCAAGTGTCCAACCCAAAATCAATGTCGTATGGCAAGATTGGGGTTTCTGATAGATTGAGTATTATGTTTGCAATCAATTTAGTCATGAACGCGTGTTTAGACATATCTGGGTCTATCAATGAATCCTTAAAGTTTTTGAATGTGTCCAAACACGAATTCTTGTAATATTGGGGGGTATTTTTGAACTCTTTAGATTTGACCAATTTTACCGATAGTCTACTGACACCGTGATGTTCAACTGTGGATAAGAAGTTTCCGTAGGGTGCCATATGGTACCCGATTGGGGAGTTATCGTCGAAATTGACATGGGTGCCATTGCCATATTTATCCATCACGTGATGGATTGAATCCTTCAATACTGAGTGAAGAATTGGATCCCCATCAAATTGGATGTCATCCCCTCCTTGAATGATGTCATCGAGATCAATAACTGTATAGACAGCCCTCTGGAAAAACTCAGATTTGTCGATTTCAAAGTACGTTGAACCAGCCATGTTGAATTTGCTTCCGGAGTAGGAAACAAAGAATATTGATCTCAATGGATTCCAATGGAGTGATTTTGACATGTCACTAAAGATGGTAATCAATTCCAGAAGGATTGCAGAACCCGAGCTTTCCATTGCACCAAAACATAGAGAATCCCTAGATGCTGCAATTATAATTGCGTAGTTTTGCTGTTCCCGACCAGAAAGCTTACCCATGATATTCCACGAATCTTTGTTGGGTCTTATTGTCAGACTGTTATCAAGACTGATTTCCCAATCCTTACTAGATGGAACCCAGATTTCCACTGCTTGGTCTCCCAATTTGAAATCCCATTCCTCTAAATGGATTCCTCCGTCGTTTTTTTTCATCTCCTCCATTATCCCAATGAAGTCTCTCCAGGAGATTGGCAATGAAGGGACATTTGGGGCCACTGGGGAATTTTTGAATAGATCATCAAACGGTCCATCATCTCCAAGGTTAATATTTGAATGAACACCCGGAGAGACAATGTTTCCTGGTGAAATATCACTAAATGCTACTGGTTCCCTCTGAATGGAATCCATTGTGTAAGTATTGAAGTCGTTAGGATCACTGATAAAGATTACACCCTTGGCTCCTCTTTCCTGGGCGTATCTCAATTTTGTGTAAGCTGGTAACATCCCCCCGTATTTCATTATGAATATCTTATCTTTTATTTCAAAATGGCTATCAAGAAGATGTTTATAATCTTTTATTTCACCGTAATTGGCATATATGAATGTTCCTTGAGCCGACCCGGATTTTGAGCCTGGGTTGAAAGCCAAATTGAACTTTTGGTCTTCGGAAATCTCCTCCTTCAAGGTACATTTGTAAATCTTCTCGTTAGACTTCATCAAAGTCAACTTGGGATCGTTAGGGTAGTTGTGGTATGCTTTGAAAGCCATTTGTGGGTTTATTAGTAAATTTCCTGAACTGATCACCCTGCTGAAATATGAGGCCAATGCATAATCACCGGCAGTTCCCGACAGGTGTGGCATGGTGGACATGTACTCCATTGTTTCCTCGATTCTACCCACGTCAATGGCGCTGTCGATGAAGCTTTCCAACTTGCTAATATCAACAAAGTCGGAGTTCCCCAACAGCGGTTCGGTGGAGATACCTGAGAAGCTGATGATGTATAGCATGGCGGTTATGAACCCAATGAAGAGGATTCTCTTCACAATCAGCGGATTGCCCATCTTTGCAACATATAGTTCAAATTGTGCATTCAAGTAACAGTAAAGTTGATAAACTGGGTCCAGTGCCTCATGAATCGGCGCCACCACTCTTCTGTTAAAATCCGAAGCAAATCTGTTAGCCTTCGACATCAATGTATCTGCTTGTGGGGGTTCTTCCATCTCCATTTCTTCGAAATCAACGTCCATCTCTGGGGAGGGTTCATACTCTGGAGGGTTATCCAGTGGTAAGTCGTCATTCACAGAGTCCCCGCTGTGGCCCTCACCGGATAGGGGACTGTAATTTATCATCAATCGGAGAAGAAACGGATGTTTGCTAGAAGAAAGAGGTGGCGTTACAAAGAAAAGTGATGACAACGTAATTGAGAAAAAAGGATTTGCCCAGTAAGTTTCCCAATGAAAATAACATTGGGAAAATTACTGTGAGTGGTAAAAATTGCGGGCTTGGAGTAGAAGGTAGGTGGCTGATTACTAGGAAAAATAGAGAGAAGAGGAGGCACCAGAAGCTGTTTCATGAAGAAAGCACGAAGAACAATGAAATCAAGCCATGAATAAGCGAAATAAATTAAGTTATATCAATATATCAATATTTAGTGCTCCTGTGAATTAAAACGAAGAATTTTGCTTTGGCCAATTTGCTATTATGTGGATTTAAGTCTTCAATGAATTCCATATTTACATGATTGAAGAAAGCAATTAAAAAGGTATCAAAAAAGGTAGTAAGTTGTAGATATGCTTTAATATTTTGGACTCCAAATACTCCAGGTAATAATGTCATAGGGGACGTAGGTAAACGTGTTGTCTTAATGAGCGTTAATTACGTAATAATAGCTTTACAACATCCTTGACCCCATGATATGTCATTCAACAATAATTAGACAACTGGAAACAGTACAAACTATTAATGGAAAAGAAGAAGAATAGCAAAGATATACAGATAGTCAATGGTTGCAGGACGTAATAAATCGTCAAGAGTAACAAACGTGGCGCATAAACCAACAATAGGCTCATGCGCCACATTCTAGCGCAATCGGAATCATCTTCTTCAATTACTCAAGGGTAACCCTTTTTAGAAACAGATATTAAAAATTGCTAAACCTTTCTGTGATGCTTTTGTGTTGAAATTGTGAAGAAAATGGACCTGATTGCGTCTTGAAGTTCAGATCACAGAGATTGTGGCGCATCTTACATGCGCCACCATGTCTGTTAATGGCTTTCCATCTGATTCCATCACGTTGCTTTATATTGCTAGAGTCTACCAAATTGTAAAACACAAAACCTAGGTCATTAAAATAAGCTTTACGTCACACACCCACGGAGAGTGATAAATTCAGTTTGCCTGAAACAGTGGGAAATTTACTGGGGAGTGTAGTTGTACACTTCAAAATTTACTTCGTAATTTTAGCCCCCCATTGCCAACAGTGGGAAAATTAGTACGCTGCAAACAAAAAAACCCCTACCACATTTACCTCCTTCTCGATGCTATGACCAAACAATACAATATAGCGTATGCATATGGTCCTTTTTATAACCCTGTACTTGAGAACCAACTAACACACATCCAGCTTTGTCTCTGACTTTTTTTACCCTCAACCTGGGGGTGTGGAACTCCATATTTATCACTTATCTCAAAGGTTGATTGAACGGGGTCATTCTGTGATTGTCATAACACATGCCTACGGTGACCGAAAAGGAGTACGCACGCTCACAAACGGCCTTAAAGTGTATTACCTTCCAATGAAGGTTTTCTACAGGGAATCAACATACCCGACGGTGTTTTCAGCCTTCCCACTCTTGAGACAGATCTTCATTAGAGAGTCGATTGACATTGTCCATGGACATGGATCTTGTTCTTCTTTGTGTCATGAGGGAATCATCCATGCCAATACAATGGGGTTGAAAACCGTGTTTACAGATCATTCCCTCTTTGGGTTCGCCGATGTGGGTGCAATCATCCACAATAAATTGTTGAAGTTTACATTGACTGATATTGGTCATGTTATCTGTGTCTCCCACACGTGCAAGGAGAACACCGTTTTGAGGGCAAATTTGGACCCTTCAATGGTGAGTGTCATACCGAATGCTGTTGTTTCAGATGATTTCAAGCCTGCCACAGTGAGACCATCGTTGAATAAAATAACCATTGTGGTGATTTCGAGATTGTTCCAGAACAAGGGGACCGATCTTCTCACTGCGATCATACCACGGATCTGTTCCAAGCGCAGGGATATCCGCTTCTTAATTGCCGGAGATGGACCAAAGTTTGTCGATTTAGAGCAAATGAGAGAGAGATACCAATTACAGGACCGCGTCGAGTTGATAGGGTCTATCAAGCATGAACAGGTCAGAGACGTGATGATACGGGGTCAGATATATCTCCACCCCTCTTTGACAGAGGCCTTTGGGACGGTTTTAGTGGAAGCAGCCTCGTGTGGATTGTTGGTGGTGACGACGAATGTGGGAGGAATCCCTGAGGTGTTACCGTCAAGAATGACCGTCTTTGCCAATCCTGAGGAGGATTCGCTTTTTAGCGCGGTCCAGACAGCAGTTGAACAGTTGAAGGGAAACTCGGTTGATCCGTCAAGTTTCCATTCGGAGATCAAGCAGATGTACGACTGGGCGGATATCGCGCGAAGGACGGAGATCGTTTATGATATTGTTGACCAGCAGGAGGGTCTCTCGGTGGTGAACAGGTTGTTCAAGTTTATTACGTGTGGGTCCTGGGCAGGGGTATTGTTTGTCTTGTGTGCGGTTGTGGATATGTTGATTCTCGCCCTCTTGGAGTGGCTACAACCCAGAGGGAGTATAGATCTGGTTAAAAAGTGGCCCAAGAAGAAGTCAAGTGTATTATAAGTATCTTAATAGGGGCTGGAAGTCGATGTCATTTGAAGCCACCTCAAAGAGGGTGTTGACGTAGTTGTAGACTGGAGTGGGCTGTTGGATGTATCCTTTGGGTTCTTCAAGCCAACTGTAATCGTTGTGGGGATGCTGGTTCAACGACCTTGTCAATAGAGTTCTCAGAGTTTTGATTTTGTTCATGAGCGTAGTCCTCTCGACGAGATCGAACTCGTTGAAGTTATCAGTGATGCCAAACTTTGTGAGCAGCTCTTGACGCTTCAGGGATTGCTGTGTGGTAAATTCTAGGTCCTGTTCCAGCATCTTGATCTGTTTAGTGAGCGTCGTGCTTTCCAATTCCAGTTGGGTGACTTGATTTTTCAAATTGGTGATTTCCAATTGCAGTTGGTGATCATCGTGGAGTTTTGATTCCAGGAGATGTATTTTATGTTCCAGAAGGGCTTGAGAAGTGGTCTGTTCGGTTCTTTCGAGGTGGGGTTCCATTTCCGACTGCAGCTCCATTTCCGGCTTCATCTCCATTTGAGCGTGGCGGTCGATTTCCTCTACACTATTCACTGGTGTGGTCTGATGTTTTAGCTCTATCTTGGTCCAATCCAAAACAACATCTTTCACTTCCCAATCGTTGATTAGATCTTGCACATATTCGTTCACTATGATGCCATCGTTTGATCGCAGCTGGTAGTGATCCACTTCTTTAATCACATAGATCAACTTCTCCCGCGTGATCAGTGGACGCTGGTCCTCTATCCAGCGGAACGGTGACTCCAGCCTGTACACCATACGGATGTCATCGCAGTAGATGTCCACTTTGCTCATGAATTCTTCTGCGAGCGGGGCCAAGTGCGAGAGGGTCTCATTTGAATAAAGCAGAGTATTGATGTATACGGTTGTTATTGCATGTAGTTCGTGCCATTTGGAGTCAAACTCAAACTCTATCACCATCATCGAAAGCTCATTAATAGTGATGAGCTTCTTCAGAAGGAGCATCGACTCCACAGACAGAGAGCCGACTACCAGGGCGGCGAATCTTTCGTCACTGACCCAACGTAGTGATTGCAGAGAGGGTAACGTGGGTGTTGTGGGCACCGTGGGTTGCGTGGGCTGCGTGGGCTGCGTGGACTCTAATCTGCTACTCTTGTCCAACAAGTGCAACTTTTGATCCAACTGTGCACACTTTTCCTGTTCTGTTTGCAACAATTGCTCCAATTCAATGACCGTATCAGTAAGTTCATTAAAAGATTGGGTGGTTGCCTCCACAGTACCGTCTGCTTCACTCAGTTTCGTCTCCAATTCAACAACCTTGTTTGTAAGCAAAGTCACCTCACCTGTAAGTCTTTCGAGAACCAGCTCATCAGTAACCTCTTCCACAAGGTGGACTCCGTTCTCACGAACAAACAATCCCAATTGGAGCCCTTGGGTGTCAAAATAAGTCACTCCAGCTACACTTCCGTTGTTTCTGGCATACTGTGCAAAGTGAGGGTCAAGCTCAAGCCCAATCCATCGGCCCTGGGCAAACTGGGGGCAACCACTATAGCGCACCACTCCCTCAACACGGACCTTTGTACCGGCCACATTAAGAAACACTGCACCTCTATGGCCAATTGGCACCATGAGAAGGAAAATTACCAGCCACACTCTCTTCTTCAATGAACTCCACGTTGAACAAGGCGACGCGCCTGACGAAGCTAGAGCTGTTGACAGAGCAGAAGCAAGAGATCCGGGAGGCGTTCACGCTGTTTGACATGAACAACGACGGGTTTCTTGATTACCATGAACTCAAGGTTGCTCTTCGGGCACTGGGGTTTGAGATGCAGAAGAGACAGGTGCTGGAGGTGATTGAGGAGTACGATGTGGACAACCGGCGGTTGATCTCTTATGACGACTTCTACCGTTACGTGGCGGCCAAGGTGACGGAGCGGGACCCACTGGAGGAGATCCGACGTGCTTTCAAGCTCTTTGACGACGACAACACGGGGAAAATCTCGTTGAAGAACTTGCGTCGGGTGGCAAAGGAGCTTGGGGAGAATTTGACTGATGACGAGTTGGGTGCGATGATTGAGGAGTTTGATCTCGATAACGACGGAGAGATTTCCTTGGAGGAGTTTATTTCAATTTGCATGGAGAATTAGGGACGAGGGGGGTGAGAGGGATGAGGGGGATGAGAGTGAGTGTCTCTGGTTGAGAAGAGGGATAGAGTTTGATTGGAGGCGGAAATTGGAGTGGGAGAAGTATCACCAGTCTCTTTATGTATATTACTGTGTTATTGTAATTTGTGAGCTTCACAAGCAAATGAGTAAGTGAAGATTATTTGCATATTGTCAGAGGAGTTGTAAGTGGAAAGAAAGGCAATGGCGTGAGAAGCAGAGAGAGAAGCAGGGAGAGATGAGGGGGGTTCATCGCATAGATTTGATAGATACGTAGGTTTAATTAACGTAAAAAGAAATGTTTCCAAATGTGGTTTGCTAAAGAATTGAAGAAGGGGATAATGGATATGAGTGTGTGACGTGGAGCTATAGTTCAGCACGTACGTTGCAATAGGTATGAACGGTGGCGCATGTTTGTCTTGTAGTGAATGCGCCACATCAAAGCTTGGTAGAAGCACCCCTCTTAAAATACCCAAACTGTAGCTAATATAATTGGTTTAAATAAGGAAAAGCGTTGGGTAACAATGTATGAGTGTTTTCAAGACGATTAAATAACAAAAAATAGGCCAGAGAGGGTAATTTGCAGTAGTGATGTAAATGGTGGCGCATGACGATAACTTCGCCACATCCGGGAGGGTCACTGATATCTTCCTTCAATTACCTCAAATTGACTGAATGGATTATAACCACATGAGGAGGTAAAAGACTCACTTATTTGATTATTTTCTTGGACAAGAAAGTCCGGTGAAAAGCAGGGTATTGGTATATTCATATTTGCCGTAAGTAATAATTGCTCATGTGCTCATGCGCAGAAGTAACTGTAAGGATTGCAATCCCGTGTTCAATTGTATTCCGTTTTAATAAAATAAAAAGTAAGTAGCTTAAAATGGAGTGCAGTGTGCAGAAGTTGTGAATTAAGCCTTTCAAGTTCTCAGGTCAATCGCCCTGAAATGTGTGAGCTTAAATGACAGCCTGCACTAATTAAGGTAGTTTAACCGCCGCTTTTCTTGCATGATTTAATTGCCAATGTACTACTATTAATTGCAAGAATTTAAATTAACGTCCCGCTACCTCTGCTAGGTGGACTGAAAACTACCCCTACTCGCTGGATGTGAAACTACCCGTGCTGGGTGGATGTGAAACCACCCTTGCTAAAGACCATCATTGAATTTAAAACATAACTACCCCTCGCACCTAGTATAACTACCCCTCGCACCTAGTATAACTACCTCTACTCGGTGGGTGTGAAACTACCCCTACTCGGTGGGTGTGAAACTACCCCTATTCGGTGGGTGTGAAACTACCCCTACTCGGTGGTATAAAACTACCCCTACTCGGTGAGTGTAAAACTACCCCTACTCGGTGGATGTAAAACTACCCCTGCTAGACACATAAAATTACCCTAATCATTTGGGTTTAAGCTGTAATTACCACCGCTTTTTGAACTACTACTATTACATGCAATTATTTTAAATAAACCACTATCAAGTGCTTATACCAACATCATATTAAAACTCGTCTTCTTCCGCACTACTACTGAAGGTAGACACTGAGAGGCTCCTAGAAGCCAACTGCATGAGCCCACGAGCCTTGTACATTTCATTTAAAACCTAAATGTCCAACAAACTGGTCAATATATGTGATTTAATCAAACAAAATAAATGAACCAGCCTCTATCACTTAACCTACCTTTGCGCCTATATTCGCCAAATCAGAACGGAATCTCTTGGGAGGTTGAATACGGCGCATGCGCCACGCCTAATCTCCATGAATGCGCCACTTCGAACCACTTCAGAACTGATCCTCAGCAATTAACAAATTGTCGTTGATATGCACATTTCCATTGCACAAAATAGGCCTGACAGCCTATATTAACCGCAATATTCAAAATAATAACCACCGAGGCGCCTTCTTGTCTCGTTATTTAAGGAGAGATTTGACGTCAGTACTGCGTGGCGCATGAATACCTTTCTTCTGCATGCGCCACTCCCTACATCACCAGAAATGACCCCCGTCAATTCACCAAATTCAAGCAAATATCAACAATATATTGCCACCCTAGTGCACCTACCGACCCATTATTTACAACCAGCGAATTATGGAACAATCGGAGCCCTGGGGTGACTTGTAAGTCCATTTCAGATCAACGGTCACGTGACCCGTGGCGCAGTCGTCTTGCGCCACTCCTAATCTCCTGCGCTCTCAGATGCATCAAAACCCCACTTCTTTTCCTCTTTGCACCCACCTACTCTTATCTACAGCTGTCACAGGCATTCAAATTGCCCCATCTTGACAATCCTCTTTTTATCCCCTCAAAAAAACTCAATCAACTTCTTCATAATCTCTTCTTTCATTTACACTATATACTATCTAAATTATCACACGCAAACACCATCAAACCCTGTAGTAACACACGGAAATTACTCAAACCTCACTCTATCTATCATGTGATCATCATTCTCTCCAATCCGGCCATCACTCAACTCCTCTGGCTAACACACCTTCTAATCAACCAACGACGTAATACAAATCCCACTCGCTCAGCACACTCACTAACTTATATACCTCTCACCTCACAAAATCATACACCAACTTACTTGATTCATAATAATCTAATTTCTAAGCAACACTTCACCTTTAGACCTTCACTGGGCCTGGCACTGGGCCCAGTGGCCCCGTGAGGTTCGTATGGTAGGCTTCCGAGGCCCCACCCCGAACGCTGGTAGGAAATTTCTTCCCCCCCCCCCCACGCGGAATTCTGTGGTGCGGTTACCCACTCTTCTTCTTCTAAGCAGCTGAATATGCACGCCTCCAGATTGACCAAGGGGATCAATGGTATCACCAGAGCAACACCACTTGCTAGAAACATCCACACTACAGCAGTGGCCAACCACGAGCTTGTGAGAGTGGAAAACGGAGTGAAAATGATGACAGTGAGAGACGCCCTCAATTCAGCCCTTCAAGAGGAGCTGGAGAAGGACAAGGACGTCTTCTTGATGGGTGAAGAGGTTGCACAGTATAATGGTGCCTATAAGGTTTCCAGAGGCTTATTGGACAAGTTTGGCCCAAAGAGAATCATCGATACTCCAATCACGGAAATGGGGTTCACCGGTATCTGTGTTGGTGCAGCCTTTGCAGGGTTGAAGCCAGTGTGTGAGTTCATGACGTTCAACTTTGCAATGCAATCGATTGATCAGATCATTAACTCCGCCGCTAAGACTTACTACATGTCTGGTGGTAAGATGCCTGTGAACATCACTTTCAGAGGTCCTAACGGTGCCGCTGCAGGTGTTGCAGCCCAACACTCCCAGGATTACGCCGCCTGGTACTCCTCTATCCCAGGTTTGAAGGTGGTTTCTCCATACTCCGCAGAAGACGCCAAGGGGTTGTTGAAGGCCGCTATCAGAGACCCAAACCCGGTCATCTTCTTGGAAAACGAACTCTTGTATGGTGATTCCTTCCCAGTCTCTGACGAAGTTCTTTCCCCTGACTTTGTCCTGCCAATAGGTAAGGCCAAGATCGAAAGAGCCGGTAAGGACGTCACAATCATCTCCCACTCCAGAAACTTGCACTTCTGTCTTGAAGCTGCAGAAGTCGTCAAGGAGAAGTACGGTGTGGAGGCAGAAGTGATCAACTTGAGATCCATCAAGCCTTTGGACACCGATACCATCATCCAATCCATCAAGAAGACCAACCACGCCATCACAGTGGAAGCCGCCTACCCAGCTTCCGGTGTGGGTTCTGAAATCTGCGCCCAAGTGATGGAATCCGAGGCTTTCGACTACTTGGACGCCCCAATGGAAAGAGTCACCGGTTGTGAGGTCCCAACCCCATATGCCAAGGAATTGGAAGACTTTGCTTTCCCTGACACCCCAACCGTTGTCAGAGGCATTGAGAAGGTCTTATCCAAGGGTGAATGGGCTTAAGCTTAATTTATATAAAATTGTTAATACTCTCTACTCTTATTCATCCTCTCCAGTTACCCTCCAGTCATATTCGTATATTCAACTCTTATTCACTTACACAATGGTTATTAATGCTGTCTACTTTCTATTCTTCATCTTACTCACTCTGTCGATGACCCTTTCCAAACTCATCTTCACGTCATCCTCTTGGAAGTTTGCCAAATCATAGTATTTTGGTGCATATTGGACCAACCATTCCGCCTTGACGCTGGTCAAGGTCCTGACGTAGTTCTTCGACGTTAACACAAATTCGTTGTAGATAACCCATTCATCTTGCTGGGCCAAGACCGTACTTGGATGCAAGAGAACGTCCTGTGAATCCTTGACCGTGGTGTAACCCTTTCCTGTCGACTTCTTCTTTGCTACCTGCATGAAGAACCCACTGGCAAGAGCCTTTCTGATATTGTCATAGTATTGTGGGGATTCGTAGTCACCTTCATTAACCTCCAAATCGTGAGATTCCATGTATCTCAACAACTGCTTTCTCACACTCATGGCTGATTTGAGAGACCTGTAATTGAGGAAGTTGTTGATACACCACCTCCTTTGACCCACCTCCTTGGCTTCGTCGGAGAGAAAAGCGTAATAAACGTTCAATAGCGTCAAATGGTCACCATCAGGATGGGCAAACAACTTCTTGGCTTCGTCGGCCGCCTTCTTGGCACCAGCACCGGAAGGTCTGATGAAAACGGATGGCACCGACAACATGGCGACAATTGTCAAGATCTCGGAGGCACACTGGAATTTTGGTGCACCAATCAACATCACGGCAAGCATTGGGTCCAATGGGAAGACGGAGGCCATTCTACCCAAAGAGGTCAATTCCCCTTCGTCGTCCAAACACCAGAGATAGTTCAATTCTTCCAAGGCTCTCATCATGGTTTCTGGTGCTGGGGGGTCCATGAAGTCGAAATGCACCAGATCGTCCACCCCCAATTTCTTCAACTCCAAGACAGTGTTGGCCAAGTTGGATCTGAGGATTTCCGGGTAGGATTGTTCAATGAGTTCTTTTTGGAACGCCTCTTCTGTGTAGAGTCTGAAACACTTACCTGGTCTGGTACGACCAGCTCTACCGGCTCTCTGCTGGGCAGAGGCCTTAGAAATTGGCGAAACCAACAACGATTCCACTCTTATACGAGGGTTGTACACCTTTTGCTTTGAGAACCCTGGATCCACGACATAGACAATCCCGTCAATTGTCAACGAAGTTTCGGCGATATTTGTCGACACAATGATCTTACGGCCTGGTCTTCCGCCCTTCTTAAACGCGCTTGGCGCAGGTTCGAAGATTCTTTGCTGTTGATGGGGTGGAAGAGACCCGTACAATGGATACACCTTGACAGGTCCACAACCTTCCTCTCTCACCAATTGTTCACCCTCCAGCGTGATCTTCTTGACCGCATCCTCGATTTCCTCCTCACCGGTCAAAAAGAGAAGAATGTCACCTTCGTCTTCGGTGGCGTGGATCTGCAAGACTGTTCTGATTGCCGCATCTAAGTAATCTCTCTGGAACTCCCGTGTGTAGTAGATTTCCACCGGGAACGTTCTACCGGGAACCGCCAACAATGGGGCATCGTGGAAGTACTTCTGGAACTTCTCTGCGTCCAACGTGGCCGACATGATGATGATCTTCAAGTCCGGTCTTCTAAGTGATAACTTCTTCAGCAGACCCATGAGGATGTCTGTGGCAAGGGTTCTTTCGTGGGCTTCATCCAAAATGATGCATGAGTATCGACTCAGGTCGTGGTCTTCCATTGCTTCTCTAAGCAACATACCATCGGTCATATACTTCAAGATCGTCTTGTTTGAGGTCATGTTTTCAAAACGGATGTTGTAACCAACCTCCTCACCGAGCTTCACGTCCATTTCATCCGCCACACGGGCAGCAACAGACATTGCTGCCACTCTTCTTGGTTGGGTACAAGCCACTTGTTTTCCGGCCAAATGAGGCATGTCATCAAAAAGAACAAACTGGGGGACTTGTGTTGTCTTACCTGAACCTGTTTCACCAACAAGTACCATGATTTGAGTCGATTGGAACGTCTTGAGGAATTCTTCTCTTTGTTGATGAATTGGTAAGTCCTGACGAACCTTTAAAATCTCAAAATACTTGTCACTGAATTGGTCACCAGTAAAGGGGTTCGTGACACCAGTTTCCAATTGAGAAGCATAAGAAGACGTAGTTTGATGTCTCATGTTGATGTTGAACTCTCCTCCATCGTGGAACTCTAATGGCTCTCTAACATGAGGGTGTGAATTGTAAATTTTTTCAGCTTCTTCTGCCTCAATCTCCGCTAACGGAGGTGCAATCTTACTCTTCTTAGCAGGTCTATCACTCATTTGTTAGCTATACAAAGTGTAAAGAAGAACGAAAAATTTGATCAGAATTAAAGTGAAAAAAAAATTTGCACAGCCAGGATTTTGGGGCTCATGTGCTCAGGTAGAAAACAGACGGGTGCAGTGGGTTTGTGAGCAGATCCACTGTGTTTGTTTGTAAATGAGTGAAGGTGAGCGTATTAGTTCTGGTAATAAAGGTGTTTTTTGAGCTATTTAATATCCTATCAGCAGGCATATTAACTAAATTTGCTGTTCACAATTGGTGTCTTACATTCATAATATAGTCAGACACAAAACTGCTGCTTTGAATTTTTACGGATAAATTCCATAATTTACACAAGGTTTAGCAATTAGGATGATCATAACCATGCAGTTTTGTAGGATTTAGCGGGGACCATTTCCTTGGAGTAGGGAGTGGCGCATGTCCATGCGCCACCGATCAGCCAAGCCAACAGTCAACAGTCAACAGTCAACAGCCAACTAAGCTGAGTTCATGGGCTGTTCAACCGCAATGCTTCGGGGTATTCAATATTTGTGTTTAATTATCTTGTGCATAAAATATGGCCACTCGTACATGCTCTATTTTGTATGCATCTTTTTGATGATTTGAAATGGCCATATATCCTGGAAGAATAGCTAGTTCTCTGAGGTTAATGTGTGACGACCTCTTTTAGGTGGGCTAAAAAAAATATTATGCTTATGGGTATGGTTGAACTACTCCACGAACCTACCCCTGCTAGATTTATTGCATTACTCCCCTTTATTTGGTACAATTTCTTCATTAATGTTCAAAAAAAAACATCACAAATGAACCGTATAATATCAACCTTTTTACGACATTTTGGTTACTTCACACATAAAGAAATATAAACACTGAAATGTTATGGTAACTGATGTAAAGAGCTCATGAGCGTTAATCACGTAATTGTATTTTAAAAATCCAATTCCCCGACGCACAGTCCTTGAATTCACTTTTATGTTATATAAATCACAATTGACACCCATCCTACATTCCCAGAGATAGCTTTAGTAGAAAAAAATGACGGATTTGATGAAAGTGAAGGGATCATTTCTCCTGGGGTAGGTGGTGGCGCATGACATTGATCAACATCCATGCGCCACATTTCACGTGACAACATGTACATCACATATTATATCTCAAGTAAATCGCTTTCCGTCTAAACTAACCATACTCAGCCAACCATATCTATTTGCATGCTTAGATCCGTTTTCTATATACACCAATTTCTCCATAACCTTTAAGCATGAGCACATGAGCGCCAAGTAATGGTATTCATCCCGCTGTTCTCTTGGAACGAACAGGTTTTTGTTTTAGTTATGCTTTTATACTCTTTATGTAAATAAACTCATGCGGGAAATGGAGTTGTAGACCACGACGAGAGTCGAAAGATTAAGAAACTTTCACCTATTGCGAATCAGTGCTGACCAGCTTTCCCAGCTTTCCTGTTCACTTATCCCACCTCCTCTAATCACTTACCTCTCAAACACCCAAAAAGAGCCTGTCCTGCCTCTTTTGCCGCTCTTCATACTCACATTCGTAGCAATGTCGCTTTCTATAACTCCCTCATCGCTATTTGTCTCAATGATCGTCTTTGCTACTCCTCTCGATGAGATGAAGCTGTTTTCAATGATAATCCCCTCCGAATACTTGGTATTTGTGTTTGCCGGCAAAGGAATACCATAATCGGTGTTTTTGAAAATCTCCTTCTTTGTATCCAGATCCGTATTCGAAGCAGTCGAATCCCTGCGATCTTCCCTCTTGGCATTATTCACCAAACCCTGGACAAACGCCCCAGCCTCACTCTTGTACACTTCGATGTTGGAGTGTCCTTCCGCGTCCAATTCCGTCTCCGGGGTGCTGCCGTAATTGGTTTCGGACACCTTGAGCGGTGTCAGATGATCTGCCGTCAATAGCGGCTGTTTCTTGATCGTTATGTGGGTATTGTTTGTCGCAAGAGGGTCAACGGCCAAATTCGAAGGTTTTATGCCGTGTGCCGTGGTCGAGTTGATGTGACAGCTGGTGTTGGCTGTCGAGTGTCTGGGATGGACAAACTGGGCCGTGGCCGAGTTGGACCGCGAGTTATTCTGGGAAAAGCTTGATTTGGTGATATATGCCTTATCGGCTCCATCCAGATTCGGCGAAGATCTGGGGCTCGTATAGAGATCGTGCAAATACTTTGTCACGTTTCGCTTTCCCAATGGCCCTGGAACCGTTCTCATGATCGTCTTGTTCTCGTCGATGTAGACGTCCGACTCATCCACAATCTCCTCTCCAATGAGCTCCTCAATCACGTCTTCCAACGTCACCACACCAATTGCACCTGTGTCCATGCCTGGAGTCCTACTCACCACCACCATGTGGGACTTCCCCTCCTGGAAGTAGTTCAAGATGTTCAAACACGATGTCTCGCGGTCTGTTTCCGGTAGAGTTGCCAATGGGAACGAGGAAACAGGCAGGGCATCCTCGGGATCGTAGGAGATGAGAATCCGCACAAGAAGCATACCCACAAAGTTGTGAGGCTCCCCCGGCAGATGGATTGGGATCCGCGAGTAGCCTGCGTTGAAGATCTCCTCCACGGTGGCCTCATCCAAGATCTGGTCCGATTGAAGTGTGAATACCTTGTTGATTGGGGTCATGATCTCCATCACTGGCTTGGCTTTCAAGTCCAACACCGAATTGATAATTGTAACCTCATCTACATTCAACCGTTCCACACCCATAGTGTGATGAAGGTTCACCAATGTCTTCAACCCGCTCTTCTTGTAGAATGTCCCATGGTCTTTACCCAAGATCCGGTCCAACAAGAGCGCAATCGGGTAGGCAATCGGATACATGATGTACATCAAGGCTAGGACGTATGGAGCAAAGAAAGCACCCAATTCCAACCCGTATCGCACGCAGATTGACTGCGGAATGATCTCCCCAAAGATAACAATTGCCACAGTGGAGGAAAACACCGCTGCAAATCCACCCCCCAAAAATCTGTCCAAAATAACCGGCAAGGTTTCGTTGGTAATGACATTTGAGAGAAGCAGCGTCACTAAGAGCCAATGCTTACCATTGGCCATCAAATCAAGAACTCGTTTTGCACACCGTTTTTCGTTAGCACTACCTGATTGCTCAATCACCTTAAGATAAACCTCATCCTGACCCATAAGCCCCAATGTGAGCCCTGCAAAAACACCTCCTAAAAGCACCAACGCTATTGAAGTCACCAAATACATGTAATATTCTCCGGAGGTCAAGGGAACGTTTTCTGCCTTCTTTGCAGCCTTCAAAATCAGACCATGGGGCCTCCATTCTGTCGGCAGTGCATTGGCCACAGTGAGGATCCCCAGCAGTGTGCTGCGGTAGTAATTGGCCATTATCTTGAAAGAAACCCCCTCATGCTTAGACAATAAATTAATTTGAGGTCTTTCTCAGTATGGAGATGGGACGAAAAGGTCTGCTGGAAGTCCAAGCGCTTATCCTACGCCAGTTGAAATCATCCAATAGGCTTGAAACGGTAGAAGGTGTCCAACAACGTCTTTGTCGCACCCTCTGGGGCGCACTGGGGCCCCAGATCACCCGAGAAGAGGATTCTCACCAAGAGAGGTTTATTACAGACGTGGATGAGTGGCGACTGCGCAGACTGCGGGGCCTACTATTGCGCCAGCAGGTGGAGCCCGACCATGTGGGGACGATCACCAAGAGACTGACCAACAGGGCCGGCTCTGACGGGGTCCAGAGCGTCCCAACCACGCAGAAGCTTGAGTTTCTCCAGCTTGTCCACGACGACTTCCAGAGCACCTGGAACAGATCTACACACTTTTACCGCATGCTGCGAGCGTGGGACCGAGTCTTGGACCTTGGAGATACCCCAGAGCCAAGAGATGTGGGGGTTTTCATAAAACGTGTAATCCACTATAACAAGGTGTGTGGGGACGTGGAGAAGATGCAGTTGATGGATACCAATACTAGAGTGCTCACTCAAGTGCTAGGGTTACATTTTGCTGCGTCCGGAAAGGAGTTGTTTGATTTGTTGAAGTTGCCACTGATGGAGGAAATGGCCGAGATACGCACACAGTTCTACGAAAACCATCTTGCCAAGGGAACCCCCAGTTTGGACTTCTTTATGACGTTCCTAGAAATGAATGTTCCGGCCTCGTACATGGATCTGAGAGTGAAAAACCTTGATTTTGTGAATCGGATCCTCCACGACCTCCAGAACAGCGGATTGAAACCAGACCGATTCCTGAGTCTTTTGCTCTTAAAGGTCCACGTTGCAAATTACCTTCGCAGCCCTGGCGAACCCACACAAAAGGCATATCTGGATCATGTGGAGAAACTGTTTGCCAACTATTCCATCACGGTGGACATGATCAATTACACGATTGCAAGTGCACTCAAGACTAATGACGTCCACTTATACAATTTTATCATGCCCATCTTTATCGAAACGTTCAAGGCAGCGTTTGACTCAGAAACACCCGTCGTCAGAGCAGGAAGACGGTCGTTGGACGAACACCGGTTTCAAATCAGATTAATGGACGCAATGGTGGAAAAGGCGGTGGAATTGAATTTAAAGGGTACGGAAGAGTCAATTGGCGTGCTTTATGCCCTTGAATTGAACGTTTCCGCCTATCATATGATCAAACACCATCTTATTCGGGAGAAAGCGTTTCCACAGCTTACCGAGGGGGAAAAGCAATGTCTGTTAGACCAATTGGAGCATATTGCGCCCCTTGTGGAGTCGCATGCAGAACAGGAGTTGCGCAACCGATTCGAAGAGATCGGATTGGACTTATCGGAAGACACGATGTCGCTGGATGAACGCTTTGAGAGCGGGGAATTTGGTGCCCTGGCCGTAACAATGGAGGAAAGGCGAATGGAACCCCCGGAGCACACTTCCTCATAGAGATACCTCCCATTCTGCTGTCTAGTGTATTCTACTCATGTAAAATTTTATACACCAATATTTGTCACGTCTACTCTTCTTCATGTCGATTGGAAGCTACCAGCGCGATGAGTCTGTGGCTCAAAAAGCACAGAGGGTGTATGAACGACTCACAGGAAGGGCCAAGGCTCTTATTTGTTTGCTTTTGTTGGGCCTACTCTACGTTATGTGGCCCTCTTCCTCTGGCGCAAGTGTGTCGACCAAGGATGTTTACGGCGCAGACGGGTTTACCTCTGTTTCTCACATGCTACGGGATAAGGCCTACTTTGTTCCGGTGGGAATGTCTTACATGAACTTGCCGCCACTTTTGAACGCCAATGCGGAGTATCCAAATTATTATAATGGTGGAAACATGTTGTTGTCCCGGAAGGGTCAGTACGTGCGATTGACTAAGGATGACACGGAGAGAAATGGGTACTTGGTCTCGAAGACGGCGATTGGATTCAATGATCTGAGCGCCATTGAGATTGATTTGGAGTTCAGAATCCATGGCAGGCAAGAAAGAATCTCGTTGATTGGAGATGGACTAGCACTCTGGTTAACGTCCCAGCCTATTCAAACGGGTGACGTCTTTGGCGCCTCTTCCAAGTGGGATGGTTTGGGGGTCTTCGTGGACACGTACAAGAATTACAATGGCAAGAGGAACAGAAACATGTTCCCCTACTTGAGTTTGCAGAGAAATTACCATGATCCCGAGTTCTACAACAAGGGTATGGATGGTTTGGATACCCAGCTTGGGGGCTGTTCTGTCCAGGACATCTATAACAACGCTGAACCAACCAAGATGAAGCTCAATTACATCAGATCCTTGAAGATCTTTGAAATTTCGATCGACCCAAGAGGTGACGGCAATTGGAAGGTGTGTTACCGTAGAGAGGGAGAGGCAGTGTCGGATTACTTTCCAATGGGTCAATCCCTTTACTTGGGGGTTTCTGCCGAGACGGGCCAATTACACCACATTGTTGATATCTACGGAATCAAGGTGACCACGTTCAGAACAACGGACGGTAAAGAGGTGACCACTCTTCCACCAGGGTACGTGAATCAATACACCGATTCCAACAGCGGGAACAGCGCCCCCGTTGACGATGCTCCTAAAAAGCCACAAAGGAGAACAATGAGCAGGTTGCGCAGACAAGAGAGGCAGTTGCGACAACAGAACATTGATGAGTTTGGTCATGAAGACGGCTTTCTTGGTTGGTTTTTTGCTCTTGTCTGGAGGTTTATCAAGCTGGTGTTTAAGATCGTGGCAGGACTCATCGCCTTGTATGGATGTCTCTTGGTATACAGAGTGGTGAGAGATAAGCAGCAGAAGAAGAAGAACAGCGGGGGGCTTCTCTAGGAGGGCGCGACAAGCGACATTCTTGTCACTTATATACGATAATATTGGCTTCACGACGTCGACGTCTTGATGAGCACCTGAGCATTACCTGATTAGGCAATGCTGCTCAAATTTTTTCAGATCCTTGTAGATGGCCTCTCTTCATCAATTAATGAGAGATATTGTCATCTTTGCCGGGTCTTCGAGCGATTCCTTGGTCAAGCGTATTTGCGCAAACCTTTCTATTCCATCAGGCAAAGTTTCGTATCAAAAATTCGCCAATGGGGAGACTTCTATCCAGTTGGGTACGTCTGTGCGTGAAAAGGACGTCTTCATCTGTCAAACTGGTGCTGGAGACGTCAACGATCTTTTTATTGAGTTGCTATTGACGGTTTCAGCATGTAAGATGGCCTCTGCAAAAAGAATCACGGTGATCATGCCATTGTTCTTCTATTCCTGTCAACCTGAAATCCCAGGTGTTTTGTCAAAGAAGCCAAACAGTACTGTCTTGCCTAAGGATATTGGTACAGAAGAGTCTGATTCTTTTGATGGTACCTACAAGCCATGGGTTGCTCAAAACGGTAGATTGATTGCTGAAATGATTGAATCAGCAGGTGCAAACCATATCTTGACAATGGATCTTCATGATTCCCAATTCCAGGGTTTCTTCAATATACCCGTTGATAATTTGTTCTCTAAACCTTTGATTCAACACTACATCACGAATTACATCCCAAATCCAAACGACGTGGTGATTGTTTCACCAGATGCCGGTGGAGCCAAGAGAGCGGCAGGTTTGGCCGATACGATGGGTTTGCCGTTCTCTCTTATCCACAAGGAGAGATCGGTGGTGGATTCCACAGATAGAAACATGCTTGTGGGAGAAGTGACAAATAAGTCGTGTGTGATCATCGACGATTTGGTGGATACTGCCAACACCCTGATCAGAGCAGCATCCTTGTTGAAATCCCAAGGTGCGACCGACATATACGCGATTGTGACCCATGGTGTTTTCAGCGGAGATGCATTGACCAGATTGATCGACTCGGGATTATTCAAAAAGTTGGTCACGTCCAACTCCGTGGATCAGGGAGATAGAAGACTTCTCGAGATTGTGGACGTGCTGGACGTTTCAAGAATGTTCAGTGAAGCAATCAGAAGAATCAACAATGGTGAATCGGTCTCTCTCATTTACAACCAATTGATGTGATTTGATAAACTATAGAACAATGTATAACTCTTACTTTAAACTTTCTGGAGACTTTTCGTGTTGTAACGTTATGGTTGGTATTGCCATTGACACATCCCCACCCTGTTTCACCGGTTGCGAGACCTTTGGTTTCGGTGGTGGTGGTGAAACGGGAGTCTCTTCCTTGTCGAATTCCTGTCTGGTGATCAATGTATGTTTATGATCTTCACCCTTGTGGAACTCCTCATCCACATAATGGCAATGATGGATACTGATAAAAAAGTAATCCTTCTGAACATCAAAAACACTCACTCTTTTCTCAGGTATCAATTCCAACATTTTACCAATCAATTCTCTGCTCTGCTCGGGCAATTTGTTCAAAACTCTTTGAGGCCCAACCAACTTCTTTTTGCCATTGGAATCAACAACCTCCTTGTTGTTCATTGTAAACATGTTGTAACTCTTGTCTTCTCTGGGTTTTGGTAGTCTCCAAGGGAATTGATGGATGATCATACAACAAAAGACAATTGCTAAAGACCAAACATCTGCCTTTGTAGGATCATAATATGGCTCATAAAACACCTCTGGGGATAAATAAGGATCTGAACCCAAAATTCCCGTGGCCTTAACCACACCTGCAGGGTCTGCATCATGAGCAGTATCTAACTTGAACCAATTGGGTTCAAAAATACAAGCAGAGCCAAAATCCACTAGTTTCAAGACCCCGTTCGAGTCAACAACACAGTTATCCAATTTCAAGTCTCTATGGGCAATTCCTCGGCTGTGTAGATATGTGACACCGTTCACCATCTGCTTGAAATAACAGAACGCCTCCTTCATGCTGTACTGCTGAGCCATCACCAACGTAAAGAAATCATAAGGAATATAGTCCATAACAATAATAAATAAATCTCCGTCATTCAATAGATCCCAAGTCTTGACAACATTGCTGTTATCCATCGAATGGGCCAACTTGTACTCCTCGTTCATCTTTCTCAAATAGGATTCAAAGCGTTCATTTTCCACCGGCTTCCGAATCTTCTTCATTGCGTACACCTTGCCACTGTCATAGTTGTAGATGGGAAAGACCGAACCTCCTGCACCCTTACCAACAATTAGAGCATTATCCGCGCTCGTAGCCTCAACAACGTCTTCTCTCTGGGAATCAGCGTATAAGTCGTAGAGAATCTCGTCCTTGTTGGGTATTTTACCGTATTTGTGCACGAGCGTCAACAAAGCGTTGAAATCATCAAACTTGGAACTTCTTGGTACTGCCGGTTTTGTCTTTGGCTCCGATATCTTCATTTTGTGAACCCCTTCATGGAGTTCCGTAAATTTAGCCGTGTCTTTTGCCCATCTCTTCTCCAAAAATCGAGACAATTTCAACTTGTGGACGTGGGTGGATTCAATCGAGTCCGTCTTCGACATTTCACTCGAGTTTGGTCTCAAATGGCATCCGTCGGACTTAGGCGATGGAGAGTGTCTCTGACCGTCCCGGGAACTTCGGGTATGTCCGTTCGAACCATGCTTGTCCTTCTTGAATAGCTTGGCAAACATTGCACCGGATGGTATTCTCTGAAGCGTGGAGTGGAGTTAAAGGATATAGTGGCAAAGCGTGATATCATGACAATTTTAAAAATAACGGGTAACGTTCCGATACCCGGGGTTGCTCAGCAAATGACGCGAGGAAGAAGGTGAAATGATGGTGGTCGACTAGTTCAAATAGCTCAAATGGGATCTTCAAGATAATACAAGTGGTTCAGTGGTTGGGGAAGGCCAGGGCACGTGAGCAGTGATTTCTGGAGTAAAGCAATGATGGAGTTAAGTACAATGAACGGTTTGCATTGTTTAAGGCTTCAATTGTTGGTCAAAATATTTTTGTGGGTAGCAGGTTTATCGAACCAATTACAGCTTACACCTCGTGTGTGACAACCACTGACTCCGATGATGTTGTCGGTTCATAGACAACCACTATTACTGATATCAATTCAGTGGTCACTAAAGCGTTATTAGCTAGCAGATTAACAAATACTTCCACTGTTGAAGCTGGCGCTTTTACCTCCACCTTCTCTCCAGCATCATCAACTTCTTTGGAATTTGCTGGAGCGGGTCATACTCTGACAGAGGAGGCCATTGTGGAATTCATTGATTTTGCCTTTATTCTATTTATTTAATATTCTAGAGAGTGTATATCTTCCTTACTTATTATCTATGGTTTTCAAATTTGTAAGTAATCGGTAATTACATGAGCCTTTTTATGCTCAGCAATATTGCCTTTATATTCTAATTAAAGGACACTCAGGGTAATTTTCAATAAGAAGGTACAAATTACCACATAGATAATTACATTTGCTTTGCATCCTGAGATCAATTTTTTATTATGTTATCTGATTACCCCGACCACATTACTATTCTTCTTATCAACCTTGCATATATTATATGTAGTACGATGAACAGATATTTGCTAATAATTTTTTTAAACGATTTAAATCATTGATATTACGTGGTTTGGAAATAAGTTCAAAGCTCTTCTTTGAGACGAAAATGGCAATTATATTGAGGCAAAATCTACTAGACAGTAAATTGGAAGAGTATTTTAATTCATGAAAAAAAAGTGATGATTTCATGACGGTGGATCCAGAGATAAAATTCGATAAAATTACGGATATGTTTGCTCCGTTTAAAAATTGGCGGATTTCGATATCATGGAGCAGGAACTGGATGAAGAAAATATCATTCTGAATCTTTCCAATCTCAAGGCAAATGAGAAACTTATCAAACCCGGATTTGAACTCTATTGCTCTGTAAATAAAACTGCCGTTGTCACTCTCATTAATTACAGGCACTTGTTTTGTTTGTGAATTGCTGTCCTTGGTAGAACTGGAGTTTGCTCTAGTTGTCCTTCTGGATCTCTTCTTAACGCTGAACTTCTTACGGCGATTTTCTGCCTGAGTCAATATAGGCTTAGTATTGTGACCCATACCGGGCATTGGGAAGAATTGGGTGTATTCTGGAGCAATATCGACTGGCATTTGTTGGTGTTCGGTGATTTTTTGCTGTCCATTCATACCGGGCTGTGGATAACTGCACTTGCATAAAGCGAAAGATCCACATGGACTGTGATGATGTTTGAACAACTTTGTCAACAAATTGGAACCTTCGAACACATGGTGCTGTTCGGAAAAATGTCATGCAAGGTGTTATTGTGGTTATGCAAGGTGCTGTTGTTGTTATGCAGGGTGCCCTTGTTGTCCAAGGACTGGACTTGTTACTGAAGTTTTTTTTTGCGGAATATTGATGGATGCTTGTATCCGTCTAATATGATCACCGTTACCATGACCAAAATGTTTTCCTGAAATGGTTAGCTGAGCTGTTCTGTGCTCAGCTTTTGGCAAATGCTCTTCCGTGGCGTCAAACATAAATTAATTTAAATAAAGGACAAAGTTATTTCAAACAATTACTTATTTGGAGAAAACCATGTGAAGAAGATTCGGGGTAACGTGACAACATTCATCATTATAAAAAAGCCATCCCTTCACTAATTTATGTTTCATTTTATAGTTTAAATCAATCAAGCTATTATTTAAATGACTAATCGCTTCAACGTTCAGATTTTCCAATTACAGCATGATTTTGTAACTGACGCTCTTTCTGTCCTTCCAAGTGCAAAGTGCATGTGATCTGGGCGCATTCAGATTGTGTGGATGAAACCGTTACGCGCCCGCAAAATAATAATAGCGCATGCCGCACTCGCGAAATTCGATGGCTCAACTGTTGTGCGCTTGCATGGTTGAAAAGATCAACTGATGGCATTCCTTCCACACCTGGATTCTCTTGAATCTTAATCAAATGATAAACATTTCCATGATTACCTGGCTTATATTATCATATCTTTTAACGGTGAGGGCTGAGACAACAGTATCATATGATGGCATTCTTACTGCGTATGACTTAAAAAACCAACCTGATATGGGTTTATACATCAACCCTATTTTCCCTCAAGATGTTCCGATGGTGGGGTTTTTTCTACCTTTGGAAACGGGTCTTTATACTTTTTCAGCCAATGAAAATTATGCTTTTGCGGGGTGGATTGGAACGGGATATGCCCCAGGAGATGATGTTAATTTAGTTAGCGATCCACAAAATTTTATGATTGCAGCTGGTGAGCCGTTTTTACCTGGTGAGATTCCTCAGATATTCCAAGTGTTTCTTATCAAGGGGTTGTATTATCCTTTTCTAGTTGATGATCCTTGGGATACTCCCACAAATATTTGCGTTAAATTTGAAGATGAACCATATTATGAAGTCTACCTCCAAAATGCCCCGTTTTATGGTCCCACTAATCCTTCTACAGATGATTACAATGAATTTATACTGTCCGGAGAATATATCCTCGAGACCACAGCCGGTCTTTCAAACTTCTACACCACAGTTGCATCCACTACCACCCTTTTTAACCAGGAAACACCCGATGCCTTCACCTATGTCATTCAGAACATTGCTGTTTCAGCTACTACCACCACATATGGCACAGTTGCAACAACATTTGTCACCACGATTTCTGATACGGATTCCACAACTACGTATGTTGTTGATGTTCTTCCATACTCTACATCCACCACATATGGCACAGTTGCAACAACATTTGTCACCACGATTTCTGATACGGATTCCACAACTACGTATGTTGTTGATGTTCTTCCATACTCTACATCCACCACATATGGCA
>JAJMCD010000023.1:0-182402 GCA_030584985.1 Saturnispora galanensis | reverse complement strand
GCTAGAATTTCCGCTTGTCACGCGGGAGACCCGGGTTCAATTCCCGGTCTCGGAGATTTTTAACCTTTTTTTTTTTTTTTTAACCCTTGACGCATAAACGGGTTTTGGCAATTCATTTTTATCGGGCCTCCCCAACTGTAGGCTGCATGGAAGATAAAGGGGTGGTGATAATGCAAGTGATCTCAAAGTGATAGGCGATGACGTATACGTGATGCAAGGGGGACGTGCATCTTCCGATGACCTAAGCCCCTCTTCCCAATGTAAAATAAATTGAGGGGTCTAACCCAACATTTTGGGCTCAATCTTTTTCTCCTCATTTGCCCTCCACCGTTTTTTTCGATAAAATGGTTTACAAAGTAAACGTTCCAGTTGGAGAACCAAAGGCGGGTGAAACTGCGCCTTACAGAAACGTTAAGACAGCTAAGGCACCAGTTGTTAGACCAAAAGGATGGAAATGCTCAACAGTTTATGAATTTTTTAATGAAGCGGTCGACAGACACGGGAAGGAGAGACAATCTCAAGGCTGGAGAGAATTGAGTGAATTATACACGGAAAAGAAGACGGTCCAGAAGAAGATTGACGGTAAAATCGTTGATGTTGAAAAAGTGTGGACTTATTACGAGAAATCGGACTATAAGTATTGGACTTTTGGTGAATTACAGGAAAACGTGAACAGTTACGGTAAGGGTCTGATTGAATTGGGTATTAAGCCATCAGGTGAGGAGAGAATGCACATTTTTGCATCCACCTCACCAAAATGGATGAGAACGTTCTTGGCTGCTCAAACCGAGAGCATCCCCATCGTGACGGCTTATGACACCCTCGGTGAAGAGGGTGTGACCCACTCCATGAAACAGACGGAATCTGTGGCTGTTTTCACTGATAATGCTCTTCTATCTAAATTGATCAACCCAGTGCAAAATGTTAGCACCATCAGATACATCATACACTCGGAACCTGTGGATCCAGAAGATAAGAGAGGCGATGGCTCAATTTATAAGGATGCCCAAGATGCAATCGATAAATTGAAGGAAGTTAGACCCGACATTAAAATCTTCTCCTACGATGAAGTGGTCAAAATGGGTGAGGATTCAAAGGTTGGCCAACATTTGCCAACACCTGAAGATGTGTCCTGTATCATGTACACTTCAGGGTCAACAGGGGCACCAAAGGGTGTTGTTTTAACCCATGCCAACATTGTCGCTGGTTTGGGTGGGGTTTCCGTGAACGTGTATGGTCATGTGGGACCAAAAGATAGGGTTATTGCATTTTTGCCATTGGCACACATTTTTGAGTTGATTTTCGAGTTGATGGTGTTTTACTGGGGTGGTATTGCAGGTTATGCCAATGTTAAGACCTTGACCGATGCGTCATGCAGACACTGTGAAGGTGATATGAAGGCCTTCAAACCAACCGTGATGGTGGGTGTTGCAGCAGTTTGGGAATCCATAAAGAAGGGTATCATTGGTCAAATCGAAAAACAGCCATCAACAACCCAAAAGGTGTTCTGGACTGCTTATAACGCAAAGGAGACCGCCAAAAAGTATCACATCCCTGTCATCCCATCATTGGTTGATTCGGTCATTTTCAAGAAGATCAAACTGGCCACTGGTGGACAATTGAAAATCATGTTGAATGGTGGTTCCCCATTATCAGGTGAAACTCAAAGGTTTATCAACAACACGTTGGGTACCATGTTGATTGGTTATGGGTTAACTGAGACGTGTGCTAATACGTGTGTTCTTGATCCAGACCATTATGAATTCGATGTCGCTGGTTCTCTGGTGGGTTCTGTGACTGTTAAGTTGATTGATGTTCCAGAAGCCGGCTATTTTGCAAAGGATAACAAGGGTGAAGTTTTAATTCAGGGTGCTCCTGTTTTGAGTTCATACTTTAAGAACGAGGAGGAAAACAAGAAGGCATTTGAATACGAGGAGGGATGGTTTTCAACAGGTGATATTGGTCAATGGATGCCAAATGGTGCCCTTAAATTGATTGATAGAAAGAAGAATTTGGTCAAAACTCAGAATGGTGAATACATTGCATTGGAAAAGTTGGAATCCATTTACAGATCCAATAAGTACGTCGCCAATATCTGCTGCTATGCCGACGAAAACAGGGTCAACCCAGTTGGTATTGTCATGGCTAACGAACCTCAAGTTGCTAAATTGATCACCGAACTTGGTTTGGCCAAGAGTGAAAATGTTGAGGTGCAGCATTTCATCACCGAACCAAAGTTGTTGAAAGCAATGACCAAGTCTCTCTTGGAGACAGGTAAGAAGGGAGGATTGAATGGTATTGAATTGATTTTGGGCATTGTCATTGTTGAAGAGGAATGGACCCCTGAGAATGGATTTGTTACTTCAGCCCAAAAGCTTCAAAGAAGAAAGATTTTAGAGAGTGTCAAGGACAAGGTGGAGGAGGTTTATGAAGAAAATTGAGTCATGATTAATTAATTTTGTGTAATGAATTGAAATGATTTAATATGAGGTACACACAGTAGAAGAATTGTGCAATGGTTAACGGAGATCCTTAATGTTCAACGACGAGAAACGGGAGAGAACTCCCATTCGGAGGATGATGGGCACAGCAAACCTTTGAATCTTTAAACGGAATTAAAATACAACAAACTGGGGGTATAAACGAGTAAATAAGGAATAAAAGCACAAAGTAAGTTGCAAGTTATATTCTCAAGCATTGTACTCAAATTAGAGCCACAAACACAATTTCCTGGCGTTCAGGCCAGAGTGCTTGCATATCTAGCTTCCGTTCTTTACACTAGACTCCTCATACTCTCACTTTCACTCTTAAACCTCTGTATCGCCTGCATTGATGGCACACGAACCTCTGCTCCATTATCTCCGCACTCCGAACCAATGGACCTTGAGCTCATTGAAGCCCTTGTTGATTCGTCATCAAACATTGAATCCAAGTCCTCTAACTTCACGCCCATCGTCTCCACATAAACCCAATGGACCACAATGATGGACACGAGACAACTTGCGGCATGAATCATGTAGAGTCCTCCTCCTAACCACACCAACCCGATTGGTGCCATCTGACCGACAATGAAATTGCAGAGCCAGTTTGTTGCTGTAGCCAACGATGCTCCAGAGGCTCTGGCTTTAGTTGGTAACACCTCCGGTGCCAACAACCAGGGAATTGGGCCCCACGAACAACCAAAAAGACCGTTGTAGATGATCACAAAGATCACCACTAATATGGCTCCATCGTGGGTTCCCCAGGAGGAGCAATATGCCACAAGGGTCAACGACGCCATCATTCCAAAGCCACCCAAGATCAAAAGTGGTTTTCTTCCCCAGCGATCCACAAAGTACCACGGAGGGATTGTTGAGAATAGATAGACGATGGAGTTAATGCCGGTCATTTTGATTGCCTCGAGGCCCTCCCAACCGGCGGCTTCAAAGACCAAGGGCGCATAGTAGGAGATTAAGTTGATACCATTGAATTGAGCGAACAGCTGTGACGAACATCCCATCAGAATTCGTCTTGGATATCTTCTTATTGTATCCATTAGAGACAACGGAGGGTCCAATTTACTCAGCAAGACCTCGGCCTTGATTTCCTTAAAGTGGTCAATCGTCGTTGGGGAATGGGCGTCTCCGTTGGAGAACAAATCTCCGAGCACAATCAACCCCTCCTCATCGTGATCATGTTGGAGTAACCATCTTGGGCTTTCCACCAAGAGGAAGGTTCCCACAAATAGGAGAGTCCCAAACACCACCTGTAAGCCCAATGGTAGGCGGAACGACCAATTCGAGGCAAAATGTGTCGTGGATAAGTAGTCAATCCAAATAGAGGAGGAGTACCCCGCAATGTTGATTGTAAACTGGGCCATTGCCAATCCTCCGCGAAGATGTGGGGGGCTGATCTCCACCACGTAAGTGGGTGCAGTACCCGATAGGAGTCCCACACCCAAACCGGAGACAAACCTGCCAATGAACAAATGTGGTACTGTTGTAGCCACTGTTTGTATGAAACCACCAAAAGAGAAGATGAGGGCACCCAAACGAGTGGTTCTGCGTCTGCCTAGTTTGTCGCCGATCACAGATAGCGACAGGGACGTCAGCAACGCACCGATTTCAAGGATGGAGATGATGGAACCAATTTCTAATGGGGAGGGGTTGTTGAACTGGGATTTGAAGTTATCTGTGGTGATGAGCGAAGAGAAGACACCCTGGTCGTACCCAAAGAGGAAGACACAGATTGAGACGAAGAGGAACGTCAAAATCAATAGCGTTTGACCAACAACCGCCATCTTTGGATAAAGAAGCAAGTGATAAGAAAGTGGCTTGGCATAAATTAGCCAATCAAGCGGACGGTGATACTTCCGGATTCTAACTGAATGTCCACGTCAACGTCAAGAGCCTCGAACGTTCCCTTCAAAACATTGAGTGTGAACCCCCCCATCAAGTTGGTGGTGTAGGGGCTTCCCAGCTTGGAGGACACCAGAATGAAGGTGTCGATCGAGTTGGTTCTTAGGGAGTCAAGCGGCACCCCCCAGATCAGCGGCCACACCGCCTGCGAGACCCATTTGGCCACCTCCAGCGGCGAGCGCTGGATAAGAGGGTTGTCAATGAGGGCCAAGGCGGCGGCACGATGGCCCACGCGGCGCCCCACCGCCGGTGGCAGGCATCCACAGCGGGCCATCTCCAGAAGCAGGAAAAGCAGGGCGTCCGAGTCAACTTTCATCGTAAAGTGAAAAGAAAAAGTGGTGGAAACGTGGAAAAGTTCGTGTTTCAATGATGAAAAGTGCTGTGGAGGAGGAGGTATAACACAAGGAAAATTGGAGGTGAATTTTACAATTGGTAGCATTATTTTGGTCCTTTTGTGGGGTTTATACGGTCATTGTGGCAATTTTTATATACTAAAACATTTTTGAATTCAACAAGAGGAGGAAATCGCATCTAAAAAGGGCAAGCGTATGCTTTTAGGGTACCATTAGAAAGTTTAAAATTGGTAGATTACGGTTGTATTATCGAAAGCCAGATTGAATGAAGTTTTTAAGACTGTTTATGCACATTCCATTCTTTATGCTCATGAAAGATAACCATTTTTTTTGGACCTGTAAAATATTTGCTTAAAATTGCTGGTTCAATGGGGAGTTTGGTTGATATTGAAAGGAGAGCCCAATTTGTTTGTTGAGCAGGCTGTCTGAGTAACGGCGGACAATCTTTCCCGCTCTTCACCACTCTCTTCTTCCCAGGAAATGTCAACAACAATCCCTAGCTCCCCGAAACGCCGCGTGAGGACCCCCCCTCATCTTGTGGAGTTCACCAAGACGCTGACACCCGTGGAATCGCATCTGTCAACCACTCAGATGGTGAACTCGACTCCGATTGCAAACAGGACGATGGAGGAGGAAAGTGTAGAAAGCGTTGGTCCGCTCTTGTCGAAGGCCGACATCGATACGACACTAGACCAGTTGGAGGCCCCAATGAACACTCTGGGGGCCATATGTTCACATTTAGATGCATTGGGAGAAGAGTGGGCAAAGTTTGGGATCCAGATGGATCAATTGGTGCACTCTCGAGGCGTGGATGACGATGCTAGGCTAGGATTGTCCGATTGGTCCAACATGGAGTTGCTTTTGGGGGTCCAGACTGAAGTGCTGTCGAAGTATATTAAGAAGTCGGTGATTGAGCCAATCAATAAGTCTATTGGTGAATACAACGAGGAGAGAAAGCTGTTAGAAAACGAATTCCAGGTGTCTTATCACCATCTGGTGAGACAATTGAGGGCGTCAGAGTTGAATCAAATGAATCTGGCCAATTCGAAGACTAGAAACATTGAAACCTATAGAACAAACTTGGCACAGTTGGCGACGGACTTGGATACGATCGACAAGCTAAAAAAAGGGTTCCACATCCAATCCTCAAACATGTTGCGGGCCCTATGCCAAAGGGTGGACCAGATTGGTGCTAGATTTGTGAATTTACAGCTGGATATGAGTGATCAATTTGCATCCAAGTCGTCACCATTGTCCAATTGGTTGAATGAAAGCATCAACAACCATGACCTGACAATGGACAGAGGGGATTATGACAGTGATATTGAGAGTGATTTGAGTGGGCTCGAGTTTCTAGGGGCGGGAGTACTGACCCCGGTGGACACCTCAGGCGATACGGAAGAGGGAGAAGGCGTTCAACCGCTGGTCCAACCTCCACAGAGTCCTATTTGGTGACAACAAGATCTAGTAATTGTTGGTGATGGATAATGAAGAGCCTTAAGTTGGTGATAAGATGGGTTGGTTCATCCGATTTGATCTCGGTTTTGAATAATCATCGGTGGAAAGATGGGCAGGCAAATTAATGAAAGCAGATCAGACGCCATTTGTCATGACGAGAGTGAGTGTGAGTTAGTTTTGAGGTTAGTGAAATAAGAAAGAAAGTAAGTAAAAAGG
This sequence comes from Saturnispora galanensis, assembly GCA_030584985.1. Classification (NCBI taxonomy): domain Eukaryota; kingdom Fungi; phylum Ascomycota; class Pichiomycetes; order Pichiales; family Pichiaceae; genus Saturnispora; species Saturnispora galanensis. The sequence continues at coordinate 175,978 of JAJMCD010000023.1, read as the reverse complement.
TGCCTGCATGCTCGGACATGGTTCGCGTGGCTCACCTTCACGTCGGTCGTGTGGCTCGCATGGTGTGAAGGATTCACATGTTAAATGACAGATTGAGGGATTCACATGCTTAAACGGATTTAACCTGTACAAGAAACCAGATTGTTCATCTTAATTTTGATGGCATCCCATCATTTTATCTGTTCCTTTGCTTGGCGATCCTTCCTGGTATCAAATGCAGTTGGAGCCACTTTCATTAATGATAAAGTGACTCATTAACGCCTGGAAGTCTTAAAAGCGCCTCGGGTCCAATCCAATGGTTTCACTAAAAGGTTAACATAGAATCAGCGTCAAATGCTAATCACTAATGAAGAACAGCATAAGTATCACATCCAGGTTGAGGGGTAGTTTTTGTATTAATTTGAGCTCTAGTTTGTGTATTTTTTTGAGCACTAATTTGTGTATTAGTTTGAGTGCTACTTTGAGCGTATTAGTCTGAGGGCTACTTTGAGTGCTGGTTTAGGTACTAGTTTATTATTTGCCAGAGTCACGTAATGTTAAAGTAGCTTCTTGATTTTGAATACAGGACATCGTTTCCCAGTTGCTAGCCAACGTTGTGAATCAATCAACGGTCTCTTTGATCATTTGTCCAGAATAAACTTACTTTGTTCATTTGTTCCTTGTCTTGGCCTCTCCTCCTTTAACTGCCTCTCTAGTATCTTCTCAACTTCTTCGTCCCACTCTTTATTTGCATCTCCAGCAGCAACTCTTTCGTCGTAGAGGAAACCTTTGTAGACACAGTGATCAACCCTTAACCTACCATTTGGAACCTTCAATCCATTAAAGTTGTCCACCGCAAGTACCGTACTCTCCCAGCGCTCGTAGCGAAGAAAGCACACCCCCTTGGATCGACCTGTATCTTTCTCCCTCAAGAGCTTCAGCTGGCAGATACATCCCCATTGGGAGAACATCACTAGAAGATCCATCTCATTCAAATCCTTCGGAATTCCTCCAACAACAACGCTATTGGTACCTCTATGATCCCAATGCCACGAGGATGTTAGTGGAGGCAATGTCCCAAGCTCCAGAGTACTGAGGTGTCCACTAGCCATCAATTCAATGAAGAATCTCCTCTTGAAAATTATCCGTTGGTTCCTTCATTCTAGATTGCTTGAATATCAACGAAATAACAGTACCAGTTAGGTATGATCGATGAATCAGAGCCACGTCAAATGAATAGAGAAAAGATTTGTTTTGATAATCTTATAGGTTGAAGTCAAAGACTGTGATTTGAAGTTATTGGTCAAACTCTACAACTAAACTCCTCAGCAAGCCTTTTGAATTAGTTTTTTTTGATAAGCATGTCAAAGGAATGGATGAGGTTAATTATCAATGAATAAACTATATATCTTCGTTGATACCAAGAACTTCAATTGATGTGTCTCAACCTTGAGTTTGAAGAATTCCGCTTGTATTTCACCATTGTAGCAGTCGGTCAAATATGTGAATAATATGATGACTTTCTCCTTCCTTATCCGCCACCTTTAGTGTCAGCGGTTTACCACTTTTCGTGACGGCAATTTAACCACCATTTTGACCATGTGCCACGGAGGTTGGATGGAGGTTTCACACTGTTGCCGCGTCAGTTGCCACGTCAGTTGCCATGCCAACACACAAAAAATATATCCTCCATTGAATGCATTTGGATACACTCTATTGCCTTTAAACTGTGTCTTCTCCCATCCTTTTGCTTGCAATCATCATCTGTGTGTGTGTATTTGCTGAGCGAACATCACGTGACCGCCACAGTGAGGGGAAGTTGGCCAAATTTTTATGAAAATCCTTTGACCAATTGGAGTTCATTCAACTAAGATGATTTCAAAGGCAATTCGTGAGATCCGTTTCTTGTTACCACAATCGTCGACCAATTTTAAGACCTTTGTTAACAAGGTTTATCCAGAAATCAAGGCTCAACACCCACATTTGCCAGTATTGATCAGAGAGGCAAGCGGTGTTCAACCAACTGTTGTTTTGCGTTTGGACAAGGGTGTCGAAGTTGTCAAGCACGTGGACAACTTTTCTACCAAGGAGTTGACCGAGTTGTTGAAGTCCCCATCCTTTTAAATCAATATCAGGCCAATGAGGTTATTTGTGAATAGTTAAATGTATTTTTGATATCAACTTGATTAAGCAAATAAAGCCACGGGTTTGTGAGTTTATGCGGGTTTAGGTGCGTTTACGAAGTGTGTCGAATGTTGAGTGGCTGTGGAAGTCGACCCAATAATGGTTTTTTTATATTCATATTTATTAAATTAAAGTTACAAGATAAATTCAACGAATCAGTGGAACAAGCGAAGAGTGTGAATTGATCGGCTTAAATAAGTTAGGATTACCGTTCCCATGCTTTAGGAAGATTTGTAAACTCAATTCTCATTCTATTTACATTGCTTGTAACCAAAGTATATATGGACATGATACTGGAAGGGGAGATGGAAACAATCCCTCATTCCCTCACCCCCCAATTTTCTCAGTTACTGTTACTTGCACATTTTATAATCTCCTCCTTTACTTGCATCCATTTATATGAATTTTCATTGGATTCTTAAATTTGTCTATTTACATAATTTGACTAATTGGCCCACTGTATGTACTTGGTAAGTCGTGACTAACCCAGTTACTCTGTGTGGGTGTTAATTTGTCTCAAGCACTCACTGTTCACAACTAGCTTAATAATTCTTCTTCTTCTTTCTAATCACAGCAGTACTGCCTTGACTCTTGTTCTTAGCCACTTCAGTTGCTTTTGCAACTTCCTCGTTCTTCTCAACACGTCTTTGAGTAGATTCCTGCATTTCCTTCCAGGTATCGTTGATGTTGTCCATCATACCCTTGTTATCTCTTTGTGCCTCCACCTCTTTTGGATCCATCATTTGAACCATACCGGTCATTGATCTGAACTTCTTGTTTCTCAACAATTGTGACTGGATGATGGAAAAGAGACCATTGGCCGTGAAGTAAACCATGACTGCTGCGGTCATATCCCAGGTGACCAAAATCGAAGCATATGGCATAACCATGAAGATCTTCTTCATTTTTGGACTGAAATTGGAGGTACCGGTATCACCACCAAACTTGAAGGCAATGGAATAAAGAGAAGCGGAGATCAAATGTAACCCAATGTATGGATCAGGGGCCGCCAAATTTTCAAACCAAAGAGTACCTTGAGTTTCCAAGCCTTGGATCGGTAATGAACCCATTTCTCTTGTACCAAAGAAAGCACCCACTGAGTAAACCATTTGGGTAACAGGGGAAAGAAGCATATCTCTGTACTTGAACCCATTATCTCTATTCAATTGTTTCAATTCCATAGTCAATTTTTGTTGACCAATCGAGTCCCTCTCAGCCATTGCCTTCTTCAATTTCTCCTTGATAACCTTGGTTTCAGGAGCAATCTTTTGCGAGATAGCCATAGCGTTTGATGATCTCATGAAAAGTGGGAATAACAACATTCTGAACCCCACCGTTGTGACTGCAATTGTGGCCCACCATGGAAGACCGGAATAGACATGGACGTATTCCATAGTCTGTTGGATGATGTCACTTGGCCACCAGCCATCGGCCAAACCAACCGAGTTCAAATAACCAACTTGATCACTGGTCAAATTTGTTGTATGAACAAGTTCCTGCTTTGTAGCCAAATCCGCGTCAAACCCAAGTGCGTCATCAAACTTCTTTTCTTCTGTCTCCAGCATTGTTTCGATGTTCTTTAGAACCTTTGCTGTGGTGCTTAAACCGGCATCAACTGCATCTTGAATCACCTCGGGGTCCTGTGAGTCCTTGGATCTCCAGAAAAAGAGGGAAAAGTTCCTTGCGGTCTGTAGCTGCAGGGGCTTCACGGAGGAGCAAAGGACGCCTCCCCTAATTGCTCTAGTTGCCAACATTTGTTGAAGAGAATGGTGATGAAATGTGCTGAAAAAAAATTTCAGGCTTCAAATTACAAAAAGAAAGTGATGGAGGGCAATATAGATGGTTAATTGAAAGGATATTGTGCTCAATGAGTTGGCAAAGCAGTGCTGAACACAACAGTATAAAAATCACCAAAAAAGGTAAAATTTGGACAAAATCGGTGATGGTTAAATGAATTGCATTGAATAAGCCTATGATATAGGCAGGTAAGTAAATGTCTAATTGAAAGTCATTTTAAGTCGTAGTTAGCAAAAAAAATTGATCAAGAGTTAAGTATAATCTTCAATAATGATGATTTTGATTAATTAAGATTTTGCCATGCAACGGGTAAAATAGATGGAAGCATACCGGTGGCCTTCTCCATTGATTCTTATTGTGGATGGACTGGCAAGAATAATGGACAATGGACTGGAAGGTCCAACACGGGAGGAATTTCGAAAAAGTAGGAGAATAATGGAGAGCAGATGTTAAAAATGGCATCAAAGCACGTAAATGGGATGTCAAAAGCTTATTGCTTACATCCAATCGTTATCTCCTTAGGTTCGTTGTAAAGATTCATGTTCAGTTATCTTTTAATATGATATTTAAAAAGGGTGAAACTGGCCACAAAGATAGCAAATGAACATGGAGTATAAGTAACGACATTAGCACATTAGCTGGTTAAAATATCCACATAAATTCAACCAACAAGAAACCCACGTCGTTCCTCTGAAATCTGCAATTTTATCTATCGACTTGGCCTGAAAACCTGGCATCAAGGGCAGGAAACGTGTAGGTAAACACATCGTCAACGCCATAACCCGCCACTCCCATGTATCACTTCTCAGAATACCATATCAAGTTACTTGTGACCCATAAACCAACAGCAGGTTGCCAAAAGCCAGCAAGAAGTCATCAGCAAAGACAGAAAAAGTGCACTTGAACACACACTAACCGATTCCACACTAACCGATTCCATACCAAACTCTCCACAACTCCGTTCAAACTAAACAAGAAAGATCGTGAGTCAAACTTTTGATCTACGACCCTTCAAAGATAGTCCAAGAACAGAAAATCAACCTAAATCTGTTCCAAATAAACCCGCATCAACCATAACTCACAATCTCACTTGGATCGCCTGACTGTGCTGTTGTTTGCGTGCGCAATTCGCCTTGTCGTCGATTCGTAATCGCCTTTTATGCATTGACCATTTTGTCCAACAATTCCCTTCTTCTTATGCGTTTTGCCCCACCCAAAGCCACCGTTAAATGTTGAAGAAGAGGCTTGCTGCTCACCATTGTCGCAAGAGTGTCTCGTTTCAAATTAGGGATGAATTCGTCTCTTGTAGTGGAGGAATCACCAATGTTACCATATTGGGACCTCTGTTGGTCCAATAAAACTCGCTCTTTTTTCTCACTCTATAGGAGGATGTTAGTAAGCTGTTTAAAAGGGTTCATGTTGTTTAAACATACCATTTACCGCTATTCTCACCACAATAGGCAAAGAAAATGGTGCATCTCTGGTTGATATTTTTTAGCAGACCAACTCCTCCTAAGCCAATGACAAATTGTGCCCCCCAGTGGTCGATTGCCACAGATGACGTATTACGAAACGTCTCATGGTGGTCCCAACAACTAGTGGACCAAGTTTCCCGGGGTTCTGTTGACGTCAAGACCCTCTTTTATGAACTTTTCACTTCGTTTTTGACCAAAAGGTTGACAGAAGAGTCTCTTTTGCGACTAATGAATGGACTTTTGAATGGAATTAAAGACTTGCCAACCAAGAAAAGTGTTTCCAAGACCTTTCTTACGCTTTTAACCGCTTTCAATGCAAGAGAGTTGGATAATGTTGCCAAGTTGGTCCACATCGATATCAGGTTGAAGATCCTGCATCTGGATTCCTCTGTGTTAAGATCTAAGGGAATCTTCACAGATTTGATGAGATATAAATACAACGATGCGAGAAGCAACGTCTTCTCTGTGGAATCATACTCTTCTTTGCATGAATCCTCATTGGGTTATTCAACGTTCATAACAACTGTCTTGATCTACTTGGAGCGCGGCAACAAGCAGGAACCAATCGATTTACGGCTGATCATGGGAAGATATTGCTTGGATTTTGGAAGATGCTTTCTTTTGCTGCTAACACTAACATCTTTCCATCTGAATGAAGAAAACGAGCAGTTTATCGTTGATCTGTGGAAATCCACACCGTGGTGGAAATCGGAGGAACTTTCCTATACATTACAAACAATTGTGGTTGATTATCTCGTGAATTTTGAAACCTCCAACGATCTTGTGGAGTTGAAGATGATAGCGATCTTGATAAAATACGGAGTTTTAGACTTCAAGACAGTCTTCAATTGCCTAGCTCCTTTGGAATTTAGCATTACAGATGGCACAAAAATCCAATTTGCTCCCTCTACAGAATTGGAGACTCTCTTCAAAGAGTGGGAGTTGGAACGATCCAAGACAAATGGACTCAAGGTTTCAGCATTATCACTAGCAGCACCCTTAGCCCCTGATTCAGACGACGAACAGATAGAAGATCAACCTGCTACACCTTTGGAAAGTGTTCATGTTGAGACGGTCTCGGTTGCATCAAAACTGGGATTGATGAAAAAGTTGACATTGTTGGAGTACTGCTTGCAGTTCGGATTGGAAAAGGAATCCCTCCAGGTGTTGATTCAATACCATTTCCTACCTCAATTATCGGATAGAATTGCCGATAATCTGAACAAGATGGTGGAAAACATCATTGACCCATATTACAATAAAGTTGTCCAACCATTTAATATCACAATGGTCCACGACGAACCAAGTGTGAACAAAACACCGGTGTTATCAAGGGTGGAACTGTTCAATAAGGTTGCTCAATATCTCGACTTGAACCAATTGAAAATCCATAGATCCCCATTACTTCTCTCCAAATTGATTAAAATAACCGACACCGAATTGGCCAGGGGTGAAGAGAACCAAGCATGGCTTCAGTTCTTTAGAACCTTTGTTTTTCCTAATTTGGCCTTCCTAGAAAACATCCCTCTAGTCACTTCTGGTTACAACGTCTTGCTGAAACATTTCACGCTAGAAGAAAGGTATAATCTTTACGGTGAGTATCAAGCGACCCTCGACTCCATTGGTAAAACCCAATGGGATTCTATGACAACAAGAACGAGAGACTTACTCAAAAGAGTATCGATCGAGAACGTGTCTCCCTTCAGTAGGAGCTTGAACAAATTGGCATCGTTTCATCCAATGGCAGTGACATCTGCATTGATCTCCCATGTTGAAAGCTATTCGAATATGATTGAATTGATCATGGATTGCAGCAAGTTTTTCAATGACTTCATTTGGGACGTTTTGACGTATCAATTGTTGAACGAATTGACAAATAGGAAACAGGTTATGAGTGATGACGGAATCAATTATTGTCCTTGGTTCACTAACTTGAGCAAATTCATTGGCCATCTGGCAGGAGGATACCCTGATTATTTCCAATTGGATCCAATTATCAACCTGGTGAATTTGAAACTCTCGTTGGGGGATCTGGAAGTACTAGGACTATTGGGTGAAATTGTTCAAAGCATGACTGGTATTCAACCAATAACCAACCTCTCAATCAAACAATTGATGAGAATCTCTGCAGGCAGATCTCTTCAAGAACTGGTGTATTTTACCATTGGTGACAAGCGGTTTCAATCCAACAAGAGTCGTCAGAAGTTAATCAAGGTCTTGGAAAGTGATGGCAAATTGACTCAGCTGTTAGTGACACTTTGTGGAATACCAGAAATGCTGATGATAAAAGTGAGTGAACAGCCTTTGAAGTTGATCAATGAGAGAATCGATCAAGTGGGGTTGTTGATTCACACAATAGTAACAGCCATACGAGGAGAATTAAATTGTTTACCAACTTTCACTGAATTGAGGAGCAGCAACGTTCCAATTGCGTGGTGTTTTGAGATCTGCAGAGGTTTGGATACTACAATTGCTGTTGACGATTGTCCAATCAATGAGAAACTGTATAAAACATTTTGGTCATTGGGGTTATACGATATCAATTTTGAAGATTTGTCATACATGGTGGAATTCTCTGATATCAAATCCCGCATTCAAGGTTTGGAGATCAAATTGATGAACAACAGAAGGGATATGGCGAATTTCAACAGAAAAGATCATGCGGTTGTGGAGAGAGAATATCATTTTTTGAGATCAATCTATAATGATATACCGAAAGATTTGGATGTCCACAAATCCCATTGGGAAGCAATTGAACGTCAATTGGCGGATTTGACGTTAGATTCAATTGAGGGGTTTCTAGAATGGTGTTTATTACCAAGAGTGATTCAATCTCCATTCGATGCCATTTTTTGTGCAAAATTTGTTGGATTGATGAAGCAGAAGATGGAACCTGTGGTGAATTTACTAATGAATGGAGGCTTTTTACCCATGACATTATTTACAAACACCGGTTTGGAAACGGAGAATTTGGCCATCTTTTATAAGCTTATTTTGGAGGCCAATTCCTGTGATTTGAATGGATTAATGGATCAGATGATGACAGGGTTGCAAAGTGATCAATATACAACGAGAAACAATACTATTCTCTTCTTGAAGGGGGTGTTAAGTGCTTTAAGAAAGTTGGACTTCGATCTCTCGAATTTAGTTTCAGTCTTGGAAAAGTTGTCCAAGGAGGAAGAGAGAGGGGATCTGTTGCTGGCTTTAGAAGCTCTTTTGGGATTGGTAAAAAAGGCGAATAAGAAATATGCAGTTTCAATGGAGATGCAAAGCAAGAAGGTAGATGAGGAGATGGAGGAAGCGGATGAGGGGATGAAGGAGGAGATTGAGGAGGAGATTGAGGAGGAGACTGAGGAGGAGATGGATGAGGAGATGGATGAGGAGATGGATGAAGAGATGGATGAAGAGATGGAGGAGGAAATGAAGGGGGAAGTAGGGGCAGATGAAGCAGCGGAAAACAGGGTGGCAGGGGAGCCAATTGACGATTCGGACGTTGGGTCTAAGGAGCCATCTAAAGAGCCCTCTTGTGATCCGGTTGAAGAGTAACCTTATATTTTATCAAGTTCATATGAAGCACCAATTGACATTTAAAATTCATCCACTTTCTCTACTTTAAATTTCGGTTGCTGAGCACACAATTATGGTGAATCGTGATGTCAAAGACGTGGTGCTATCCGTGCCTGCGTGGCTCCGTAATTTGTGGTATAGCCTTCTTTATATTGAAGGTTTGTTAACTGGAATATAAACTTGAAACCCGCTTATGCAAACTCGGGTGTCAACAATATACTTACAGCAAACTGAATGTGCTTATTTGTGAGCATGTTTGACTTGATAAGAAAATAGAAGGATATAAAAGTGTGATAACGTATTTCTGGTCAAACAAAACTAAATTAAGTGCAACCCACATCAGCGGATACATAGGACGCTGCATTTCATCTCTTTTTATCATATCATCAATCGCCCCAAACTACCAAATCATCTTTCATCCTCTATCAATATGTCCACTTAGTGTACTCTTTGGTTTCTTTCACATGGCTTTCACATCTTTATCTGTCTTTTTCTTGCTTCCAGAGTCGACATGATGTACACCCACAATCACATACTCATTACCTTCTTTCTATCTATCTGACTTTGTTTTATTCCTTTCTTCTTATTTCCACATCGTGTCTCATCTAGCAACGTACAACCACTATCAACTAATACTTTCGTTTACTTACACTGTCTGACTGGGGCATGGACAGCATGACATTCCCATGACTCACTCACTACCGCATACGGCTGATGGATTGCGTCACTTTTTATCGCCTGGTTGAAACCACCTACTTCGTTATTGATGGTTCGTATGTCACCTCGGTTCTTATTCAATGGAGTCATTTTAAACCCAATCCACTGCTTTCCTCCTCCTTGATCCAGCTTCTGCACGATTCTTATCATTAAATCCGAGGTTCTAGTTGCACACCCCCCTTTGTTAGTTGGTTCCACCTAACACGGATCTCAGTCAACCATGTACAAATAAGACTACCATTTGCTTCGGTTGATAGGACGTGGCGCATTGCCACGCGGCACCACCTTCGGACCATAACCGCCATGGAGCGGCTGAGCACCCTTCGTGGCGCTCCCTCCTTCTCCTTCGAAATCATTGGATTTTTTATCTCGGCGAAGTGACTCTTTTCATCGCCGAATAGATGTCTAATTTGACAAAACTGATCAATGGAGGTGGCGTTGGAGATACCACGGAATCCACGTCTTCTGGGCCGTTAGCGGTGCAACCGATTCCTTATGGAGCCCCCGGGGGGTCGAAACAATCGATTAATTCTACAAATGGCCAAATCATCACGGGATCCTTATTAAATTCCCCTACAATCCAATCCAATACTCCAATTGAGTCGAGATTTGTTGTTTCTAAACAGAAGATTGATGCGAGAAACCAGGCGATTTTATCCACTTCTCAATCAACAAAGAATTCTTCTTCTTTGGCCAATTTCTTCTCAAAATCAAGAAGAGGCACAATGACCTCGAATACGCTATCAACGACGTTTGATGCACCACAAATGTCGTCCTCTCCTGTGCCAATGCCAACGGCAATACCATCAACTTCCGCATCGACAGGGTATGGCCACTCGAATTCTTTTGATTATTCCCATTCCTCGCCTTCAAGCCAAACTAGCACCGATTCAAACAACTCCTATATTACACAAGGTGGTAGGCATTCATCAATGGCGGACTTGAGACGGTTTTTCAAAAAATCCGTCTCAATCTCCTCAAATCAACAAAGCCCTCGGGTGTCCAACTTGAGTGCGGGTTTAAGATCTTCCTCAGTATCCACCCCAGTGCCGACCATTTCCAATGCCAGTTATACTAGTCACACATCCACGATTCCAGAAATTAACGAATTCGGGTTGGGTGGAACTTCCCCAAGAGATATCCGTACACCAACAAATAACGCACCAATATCCAACGGCTCAGGGGTCTCCCCAGGCGCAAAATTATCCTCATCAGCCAATTCTTTATCATCAACTCCTGTCTCTTATGGGGGGAACTTTACACCACAAATTCCATTTTCTAAGAGATATCAACGATTTGGTGAAAGTTTGGGTGCCGGTGCTGGTGGCCAGGTGAAATTGGTTAGAAGAATGACGGATCAAAAGGTGTTTGCAGTCAAAGAATTTAGAGCAAAATTCACAACCGAGTCTAAAAGAGATTATACAAAAAAGATCACGGGTGAATATTGTGTTGGTTCGACTTTGAAACATCCCAACGTGATTGAAACTGTGGAAATCTCGTTTGAAAATGATCGATTAGTCCAGGTGATGGAATACTGTGATTATGATCTATTTGCCATTGTCATGTCAAACAAGATGTCGAATGCAGAAATTAATTGCTGTTTTAAGCAAATCCTTAACGGTGTTAAATATATCCATTCCATCGGTTTGGCCCATAGGGATTTAAAGTTGGATAATTGTGTCATTAATAAGCATGGGATTGTGAAAATCATTGATTTCGGTTCGGCTGTGGTTTATCAATATCCGCTTTCAAATACTTTGATCGAAGCCACCGGTATTGTTGGTTCCGACCCATATCTGGCTCCTGAAGTGTGTGTTTTCAACAACTACGATCCAAGACCGGTTGATGTTTGGTCTTCTGCAATGATTTATTGTTGTATGATGCTGAAGAAGTTCCCATGGAAGGTTCCAAAGTTGAGCGACCCAAGTTTTAAGGCCTTTGCTTCAAGGGAACCGGGAGTTACATTCGGTGAATTATTGAAGAGATTACCAGAGCTGCCTAAATATGATGATGCTTTAGTTATTGATTCCAAAACCTCACTGGAGACAGAGACACAGAATCAACAAGGGGATGAAAGTACCAACGGAGGCGAAGATCATACATCAGATTTACTTGGTGAAGAAAGATTACTTAATGCCTTGCCATTGGAAGTCAGAGGTCTCATTGGAGGTATGGTGAAACTGGCCCCCGCTTGCAGAACTACAATCGATGCATGTTTTGAAGATGAATGGTTGAAGGGTGTCTTAATGTGCACACCAAAGGTTCCGGGAATTGATCATGACCATACTCAAGTTGATCAGAGTGTGGCCCATATTGCTGCTCTGGAGAGAAACAAAAGAAAGAAGAACTAGATGAATAGGGGGACCGAAGCGACAGAGCGAGATAAAGTGAGATAGAGCGGGCTAGTGTAGAGTGAATGATCTTCAAATGGGACCACGATGTCACGGAGAAAAAAAGAGGATGGAGAGAATTATTATCTTAGATTCCAAGTGAATTGCCAACGGTAAATCCCTCCTTGATGTTGATTATATTCCGATGATATTTTCAATCTGGGATTGAATAAAATAGTTGATTATTATTGTTATTTTTATTGTATTTATAAAATAAAAAAAGGGAACTTTTTTTAAAATCATTAATTACCAATCTAACGAAGAAACGAACGAATGGCACTTGATTATATCATAAGAAACATGTACATGTGAGATGCGGATCAATGACTATACCACACGTAATTCATTTGCAAGCCAATTGTCAGTAAATGCGTAATTCTACTCAATTACCAAGTAATTGAGCCAATTCTCTCGAAAACACCTTATCAGTTTTATAAATTAATCCTTCAACCAATTGATTTGACATTTGGTTATTCATGCCCAAGGAATTTAATGCATTCAACAACTTTTCTACGTTTATTTGATTAAATTCAGGCTTTCCTTTACCTAAAGTATTTGCATTTGGCAAGGCAAAGCCAGAAAAGATGATAGATTTCAACAATCTGATTGATTCCAACAACAGTTGATTAAATTGGGGTGATTTCAAGACCTTTGGATTTTCAATCACTTTCTTAAAGATATATTCCAGACTCAAGTTCAAACATTTGTCTGTCAATTGATCCTCTAAGTTTGCACTTCCTAACACCCCTCCATTAGGATCTTGGGAATCGTGAGGACTTGGGGTACAAAATGTGAAACAGAGGACGTTCAATTCTAAGATAGCCATTTTGATTAAACTGAAGTCAGAGGAGCTTTGGGCGTATTGGATCAAAAGATGAATGAGAGAGACAAGAGTTTGCTTATTCTCTTGAGAAACCCATAAAGAATTCAAATGATCATTGGATAATGAAACCAGCATGGTGAGAAGAGTTTTTTGTAATTCCAAAGCCTCATTGGGGTCGGATTGAATAGTTTGGAGGGTTTTGGTCACAAGGGGAGAAAGCAAAGAATCAATGAGCTGGTAGATTGAGTTGGGCTGAGTTATTGAATGGAAAATCTGAGTTATGAAATTGAGGAAAGTTATCATTTCATTTTGCTGAAGTTTGTCAAAATTCGTCATAACTATGGTGATGAATTTAGCCAAGATTGCTTCTAGTATTGGTTGTTGAGATAAAATAAGGAATAATCTAACAATCAAAAACTGGGATGCAATTCTGATGATATTGAAATTGATCAAGTTCTCTAAAATGATTGAATTTATCTCCGAAATCTGGTTCAAAATGGTCAAAAGTTTATCATTGAGGTGGGTATTTTGGAAATTCTTAATGATTGAACCAATTGCTAATATATTGTGGTGGATTAGAATCAAGTTTTCCACATTTCTATCCCCCATTGATTTTTCCAACGATGTAAAGAATGGTTGGAGGATGTTTTCTAAAATAGCTATTCTTTCATCATTAGATTCAATTAGAGTTATTAACAAACCAATTGATTCAAATAAGTATAATTGGTTATCAAAATCACCATTTTGTTCGACATCCAAATCTATCAATTCGAAATTGGTCACCTTTTGCAATTCGCCTACCTTGATTTCTAATAATGGTAATAGAGATTTGATCAATTCCACTAAGATATAATCATCGACCTTCAACTTAATCATTTTGATGAACTTATTAAACAGATACCAAGATCTAAATTTCACCTTATCATTATTACTGAAGACTCCGAAATTAGAAACAAAGATGTTTAAAACCTTCATTAGAATGTCTTCTTTATTCACTCCTTCCACTTGAATATTATTGTTGTTGAAGAAAGTATAGTGCTTCATGATCAATTCAAAAAATGAGGTTTGAATTAATGGATGGATCAATAGAATATCTTGTGAGTTTGTAATGACCTTACAGAGTAATTCATTAAAGAGGAAATATGGTCTGGAGTTGTTGATCATAGTTTTTGGTAAGTTCATGACATTATTTCTTAACATATCACTGTAATAATTCAAGATGTAGAACCCCAATTCAATCAATTTCCAATCACCTGTTGTTGAGCTGAAGAACTCCTCCAAACAAGAAATAAGGCAATCCAACACAAGAGTTTCATTTAAGACCACGATTGAGTCGAGGAATGTCACCAATTTTGACCTAATTTCGGCAAATTGCTCAACTTCATCATCATCCAAACCGTCTTGATCTTCACAAAATTTCATCTTCAAAATGATGTGATTGATGAATTGGGTTAGTAATTGATCATTATTCAATGGGGTGAAGTCCCAGTTTGTGGTGATTTGTTTCTTTAAGAATAAAAGGTATGCACCAATAAAAGGGAAGACTTCTAAGGAGACATCATCATATTCATGGTTTAATAATTTGAGCATTGGTTCGATAATTTCAAGGATCTTGATAGTGGCCAATTCTCGCAATTGGGCCATCTCTTGGTCATTTGCTGTATCTAATAAAAAGATCAATTCGAATCCTAATTGATTGATCAATTTTGCAATTGCAATTGCAAAATCCAAATCCCATGAGTTGATATCCACCTGTGGGGTTAATATAGTGTTTAAGACGGCTGCCAAATCCAAGAAGGTTATCAATTCCAATTTCTTTACATTGTTCATTTTTTTATGCAAGATTTCATGGAAGGTTGTGGCGGTTCTAATTCTCTTATTTGTTGAGCCGTTGGTCAATAATTGATAGAGTGTTGTGATCAATTGTTGATCCAAGACTAAATTGATTTCAATCCATGAAATATAATCCCCTATACATTGAATTGTATTATTCACGATATCGCCTTCCCCAGTATTTACATAGTGATTCAAAATTGATTTCCAGGAAAGTACCATTTTGTCCATATCTTGAAGTCTAATTGCATCTTTCAACAATGTGTTTCTATCTATAGCAGCTTGATCTCTTAGGATCATCTGATCACCGATTTCTTGATGAATCATGAGCAATGTTCTAATATAATAATCAGTTGCCAAATCATTGAATCCGGAGGATGTTTGAGTCAATCCCAGTAGATCCTGAATCAGAGTGGGATAAACTGACAAGGTCGAATTAACAAATATCAAAGCCAGTGTCTTTGATAACCCGTTTTTGATGAAAGTTTGATCTTGAATATTTGATTCAATTAGATACTTTAAATGACTTAGAATCACTTCATTTAATTCAACCTTTTCTTCATTTGTTAATTGTGACATCTGTTCATTGATGATCTGTAAAATGAAGAATTTAACATTTGGTTTCAATTCGTTTTGAGTTTGAGTTTGTCCTTTCAATAAATTTATGCAATTTTTCCATGCTGTTGGTGAGGATTTAATTTGGTTTATAAAGTCAATAGCTTGCTGCTTCAAATCAGAGTTGGTGGTTGCATTAAAAGCAATTTCAACCGCTTGAATGATCTGACTTTCCATGAAGAAGGAGGCAAAACGAGTGAAGTTGCACGAAAGCTGTGAAATTTTTTCCATTTTGATTTGAATCACAAAGAAGGAGAAAAAGTTCACTGAGCGAGGTGGTATTAATTGGGTTAATGGTTCACCCAATAAATGTATAAATACTTTAGATGTAATCTACGAAATTTTGAGATCATTTTGATACCAAACACAGTGGGGATGTGAGAAGAAGTGATTCTTAACAGGTGAATTTTTCACTTTGAATCTATTATTTCACGTGTGATCCACTTGATTATCTGGTTGTAATGTCATTAAGAAGCTCGAACGATTGTAATCATCCGGCTAATTTGATCTGCGAACTTTGTAGACTGTTTTACGACAATGGATGGGTCACAGGAACAGGTGGAGGCATTTCCATCAGATCAGACAATCATATCTATTTGGCACCTTCTGGTGTCCATAAGGAGAGAATGAAACCTTTGGATCTTTTTGTGATGGATGCTACGACCGGAGAATACATCGAGCGTCCCGAAGTCTTCAAGCCTTCAGCTTGTACTCCTCTTTTCATGGCAGCCTACAAGCTAAGAAATGCGGGCGCTTGCATCCACACTCATTCCAAATGGGCCGTTCTGGTGACAATGATGTGCAATAAGGAGGGCTTGAAGGAGTTCAAGATTTCCCACGTTGAACAGATCAAGGCATTAGGTTTGAATTATGACCAGGAGTTGGTGATCCCTATAATTGATAACACAAACTTTGAGGAGGACTTGGAGGAGTCATTGGTTGCGACAATTGAAGCATATCCAGAAACCAAGGCGGTCTTGGTTAGAAACCATGGAATTTACGTTTGGGGAGAGAGTGTTTGGAAGGCGAAGGTGTACAATGAAGCGATTGATTATTTGTTGGAGTTAGCCGTTGAGAAGAAGAAGTTGGGCATCTAGACAACCAGCAAGCTAGCGAAGTGTACTGGGGAGGTTGCTAGTGGACATATATGTGAGTGGGTATAGTTTAGTAGTATGAATGGAGTATTATGAAAGGAGTATTATTAGTGAAAGATGAAGTAAATATACTAGCGATGGTGAGCAATGTGTTCAGCTGGAAACTCTTTAACCATAGCATTCATTAATTGATACACCAGCCTTTAAAAAATGGATTGTAACTCTAAGATAAAGTGAGCCAAGCAGATGAATTATGCTGAGCATAAACCATGTCAAGTGGACATGTGCCACGCCCAGTAGCCACAAGTATTACACACCGCTATGCGTGTTACAAACAAGCAACAAAGCTTCTGTTCTTTTATAAGAAAATCGTGGAGCAATTTTCACATTATCAAGACGTTAATCCAACTTTAGCTCGTTCTAGTTTGATCATTTACTTGTCACCTCGTTTGCTTTGAATGCATTTGATCTATTTTACTTGCTCCATCTCTAACTTGATTCACTGCTTGAAAAATCATGATTTGGTAAATTCAACGTCAATGAAGCCTTGTAAACCACTCTTCTAACCGGATTTTGATTCCTCTCACTGCTAGCTTACTGTTAGCAAGTCAAGAAA
The DNA here is from genome assembly GCA_030584985.1 of Saturnispora galanensis. Classification (NCBI taxonomy): domain Eukaryota; kingdom Fungi; phylum Ascomycota; class Pichiomycetes; order Pichiales; family Pichiaceae; genus Saturnispora; species Saturnispora galanensis. Next base: position 158,888 of record JAJMCD010000023.1, on the reverse strand, counting down.
CAACAGACACGTTTCCAAAAACAATTCTGCAAATCATTCGACTTTCTTCGTCTTTAAGCACGTCGGTTTGGTTTTTAAACTATTCACCTGCGTACGAATCTGGTTGGTATTTAAACTGATTCACCTGTGTGCGAATCTATTACAACCAAAATTGCAATCAACCCCTCCTCCTATTCCTTTGTTCCCTCTTTCTTTTCTATTACATTTCCAGCTCCATTCAGCTCCACTTTCATCATTAACCCACAATCTCATCACTGGTTCCATTGCTCGGTGCGCCCACGTTGGTCATCTCACCGGTCTCGCTCACTTCCCTCGCAGCACCTGCTAGCTCTAGCTCCAACACTGCCATCACTGTGTCTCCTCTGATGATCCACGTTTTTGCTGGTTCTCCCTGCTCTTTGATGCCCTGAACCACCAAGTTTGCGCGAGAGTCACATCCAGCCAAAACTCCCTCGGCTGTCTCCACACCTTGCTTGGTTCCTATCAGCACCCGCACTCGTTTGTCCACCAACTGGTCCAGCATCGTTGAAGAAACGCGTTATAAGTGAAATGCTCAGTTTATTCTTCCTATACTTTAAATGGAAAACGTCGATGTGTGGGCAGCAAAATTAGAGTTGGAAAGCTGGGATACACGGAAAACCACTCTGGAGGCCATGGAGGCCATGCAGAAGCTTTCAGAGGAGCTACATGCCCGCTTGGACGAAATTGGGATCCATTTGAAACAATTAAAGTTGAAAGAAGAGACTTTTGACAAATTGGTGGCCTGGGAGGTGGAAAAACAGACGGCTTTGGCGTTAGAGGACTTTAATATGAGATTGAAATGCTGTACACAAAAATTACGCCTGTTTGAAGGCAAATACAGAGAGGTTGGCAATGTTTTGAATAGTTCGGATGAAAAGGTGGATAGGTTAGAGAGTGGTTTGAAGACGAGAGAGCCTAGTGACCGTGGTAGGATTGCAAAAATAAATATAATGACTGATGAAGCAGAAACTTTGCGACAAGAAAACAAATATTCGAGTAGTATTGCCAGAAGTATAGAGGATGGAAATCAAAGAAAGATAACTAAGAGGGTTTTGACCAGCGAGAAGAGGCAAGCAAGGGCGGGAAACTTGGGTTTAATAAGATATAAAATGGAAAGCAGACCAGCGGCAGTCACATTGACACGGTGGGAGGAGCAGACCAAAATGAGTGAATTTGCATCCACAAGAAAGACAGCACCACGGCCACGGGCAGAGAAAAGAACGCTACTTTAAGTAAATAGATATGGTTTCCTCAATTGCTTGATTTAATACGTCAGAGATGAAAATGAAAGAAAAGTGAAAAGAGATAGAAATCAAGTGAACTCCTGTTTGAGCAAAAATGGCCAATAAGGTGGCAGCTCCAGCAAGACTAAAGCAGAAAAGATGGAGTCTCTCAAAATGGACTCAGAGACAGTCAGTGATGTACCAAAAGAGAAATCTTTCGGCCCATCTGAGCAAATTTGGCAAATGATCTTGATTCCAGATCAAGCCAGAAGGGTTAAGCCGAACACCAGTCTAAATGATGTTAGAGATACAAGAGGTCAAATCAAAGCTTATTTGCACCAAAGAAGGGATTCAAATCCTAGAAATCTTGGCGTTCTCCATACTTTTGGCTTCACTTTCCATTCAAAGTCCTCAATCTCTGGACTTCGCTCACAAACCCATATCTCTCTTTTGCTCGCTCGGTTCTAGAACCTCTCTATTCTCACCAATCACCAACTTCAAAGCTTTCCCTTCCAAATGATTGGAAAGCAATTCCAGCCTATCCAAATACAACCAATAGACTGGCATATATCTCATGATAAACGCTCTAACCTGGTCATCGGTCATACCCTGACCCTTTGATTCAATTAGCTGATGTTCCTGCTGTAACCTCCATTTGAAGACGTTTTGAACATCATTCGGATACACAGACACCAAACCATCAAACAAATCCCATATGTGTTGATAGGAGGCCAAGTTATTGTTTAATTCAATCAAGTCACTCTCCTTCACCTCAACCCCACAATTCACCTGACCCCATTTGGAAATCAATTGATCATCGTTTGGAATGTGAGGATAACCCACAAACCACCCCTCGAGCAGAATCACCTCCAACCCTTGGGTGGACACCTCAATGGGCGCACATCTATCACCCAGTCCACCATGTAGGGATTTATCATATTGGGGGATGGTGACATTCCCGTTTCCCCGAGTCAACGCAATCAACGTACGTTTCATCAATCCCAGGTCATGGGTTCCCGGAAGACCCCTCCCATAGAGAAGCCAATTGGAAGTGGTGGCTTCCAATGCCAATTGGTCCCTTCTTGTCAAATAAAAGTCGTCAATTGATAACTGGATGGTTTTGATACCTTTCTCGTTGAAATGATTCATCAACTTTCTACAGTTGAACGTCTTTCCAGACCCTTGACATCCACTCCATCCGATGACCAGCGGCCTCTTGTTCGACTGCCCCAATAGCTGGCAGATGAACTCCTTCGATAATTCAAATACATCTCTCATTATAAAAAAACTAGATGGCTTTTAGTTCCTTCAATTTCTCAACCAATTCATCAACAGATTTAACCATGACACCAGGGGCTCTCTTTGCAGGTTCCTCCAATGAAACCAGCTTCAACTTAGGTTGACAATCCACTTGGAAGTCACCAACTGGTACAACCTCCAATGGCTTCTTCTTGGCTTTCATCATCTGGGGCAACTTGACGAACTTTGGTTCGTTTAATCTCAAATCGGTTGTGATAACCAATGGTAACTTTGCCTGTAGAATTTCAACACCACCATCAATCTCCCTCTCGATTTCAACCTCAGTGTCGTTCAAAACTGTCACCTTGGCAGCATTGGTAGCCTGTGACCAATCCAACAATCCGGCCAACATTTGACCAACTTGGTTGGAATCGTCATCAATTGCTTGCTTACCAAGAAGCACCAAGTTTGATCCCTCCTTTTCAACTACTTTTTGTAGAATCTTACTCACAGCAAGAGGTTCCAAATTATCCTCTGTTTCAATCAATGTAGATGTATCCACACCCTTGGCCAAAGCCAATCTCAACACCTCCTTAGCCTTGGATGGTCCAATGCTAACCGCATGGACACTGTCCACCAATCCCTTATTGGCCTTCTTAATCTTTTGAGACTCTTCAATCGCAATATCATCAAACGGATTGATTGAGAATTGAACACCTTTCGTCAAAATCCCATCTTGGGACTTATTGATGATGGGTTTCAAAGCAGAATCCAAAACCCTCTTAACTGGGACCAAAATTTTAATACCACCCATGTCGAACTGGATAGCTGTGACTCAATTGAAATGGAAAGTGAATTTTTCGAAAAAAAGAGAGTCCGTTCGCATCACGTGACCAGCACAAACGCTCATTTGCTCAGCTTACACTTTTTATCGCCAACCCGCTTTCCTTGTTCGCTCCTTCCCCGTCACCGAATATAATTCTTATTCAAGTTGTATATTTCCCGGCAAAATATTGGCCAATCAACTTCCCGCATTTTTAGAGTACCCGTGTCCTTCTGCATCTCTTCCTCCCATTTGAACAACTCGTACATCAACTTCAAGTTGGGCTGAATGATAACATTCAATCTCCTAACTCTCACATAAAGATAAGCCCTTGGCAAAGAGACGCGGAGGCTTTTCATCACTTCTGCAATGCAGACAGTAGCAGAACGAGAAACTCCAACCTGGCAATGAACCAACACCTTGCCACCTTGGTCCTTAACTTGTTGAATGAAGTTAAGCGACTGACGCAATTGGCCGATGATGGATCCAATTCCGTCATCGTTTAGATTGTTCAAACTCAAAACCCTCTTGACACCAACTCCGAATTGATGGATCATTTGCCCCTGGGGAATTGTGATCATCTCACAGGAAGGGTAATGCTGTGTGGTGAGTTGAAGATGTGATAACCAAGGAATACGTTCACCAACACTGATAACATGATCAATACCCAGCTCTCCCAGCAAGGGAATACAATTGGCATGGTCCAATGATCCAAGGTACAAGTAGGGCAAAATAAGAGAGGGGAGAGAACCATCGATTGATTCCAAACCCATTGGAATCATCGGCATAGATCCGGGGCCTCCCATTATCGGACCCGCCAACGTTCCCGGTAATGGGGAACCAAATGCTGCAGGGCCCTCACGAAGCTGAACAATATGATGCCCAGATGGTGTAATGAACGACCCGCCCATTCCCACAGAGTTGGCTCTTGATCGGCTGGGAGTTAAAAGGAGCGACCTTATGTTGAATCCATCCGTTTCCATTCTGAAAACATTGTCTTCAGGTGAACGGTTGAGAGGGGAATAATGTAATAAGATTGGTTCAAGTTTTAATAGCAAACCATAGTCATTCTTAAAGATGAAGAAGGGCCTTCCCAATTCCTTATGAAATTTCAAAATTGCATCGTTGACTTCCAAACCATAATTATAAATGATGTATATCAATGCCAAAAGTGAGCTCTCAGTGTATCCATCGGAACAATAAATGAGACTGGGGTATTTATAATCACATGCATCTAATAATTTACAAATGTTGACAATTGATAAAATGTTCTCATTCGACAAATCCACCAATGATAGGGATCCAGAAACAGGGAAATTCAATTGAACAGGCCCTCTAAAGTTGAATAAGGGCTCCAATTGCTTCAATGTGGGGATTTTCGACCTTTCTGTGCAAAAGATCAAAAACTCCCATTGTGTCTTGGGAGTGGTTATCAGCATATCATCCACTACTTGAGTGGACTTATCCTTAAAGTCCTCCCGTCTGTATAGAACGATGGAACTTTTTTCAGGTTCGATATAGTTCGGTTTTCCTTGAATCAAGGATTCCACCTCCTCATTGTTCATTAATGGGATTGTTGATCCCGTATTTAGCTTTATTTGAAGACATTCGAAGTCGGTGATATTACCTAGCCAGACATGCTGGGCTAATGGGGTGGCGGAAGACATCTTTGAAATCTCCAATCGCTCCCTGTAAAGGTAGTTTGAGTCCCAATTGTTGAATATCTCTAGATCGTACCTTGAACATAGCTGGGTGTCTAATTTCCAGTTTGAATTCTCCATGTCTGAGGGTATGGCCAACAAGGAGCCTAATTCCTGTTCATTGACCGGGGAATCAATGACGTATGTTGACATTTGGCCCGGCTTTTCGTTTTCAATCTTATACTGTATTTGTGCCAAATTCAATAGCCTAGAAATTGGTCCACACTTACAGTCCTCACCATGATCTTCTTTGAAGCAATAAACGTAAAAATCCGAAAGATGAGACCACTTAGAGACTTGGATATGGAAATTTCTCAAATTGATCCCATTCTTGGGGTCCAGGTTCTTGAATTCCGGCAATAACATTGTTGACATGCAATCTTCTACGATAGATTCTAGAGGATACCACTTAAAGATATCGCTAGTGAAGTGCAATTTGATGTAATTTTCCACACTAAGTCCCATTTGATAACTATTGATCAAGATGTCGCCTATTGAGACCGTACCCTTTATCAGTCCAGTTGATTCCGAAATCATCTTTGTCACGTGCAGAACCTCGCCGTTCTTATTACAGGATCTCACCGGCATCATCAATTCCACGTTGGGTGGGTTCAGGATGTCCTCCTTATCGCAACCCACGTCATTGATTTCGCCACTGAATGGGATCACCTTCCTCGTGTCTTTATTCACAAAAAAGGCCACTTGACCAATATTTCCCGGATGCAATCCGTGGAGCCATGGAAACATCTCCTCCACCTCTGGTAAGCCCGTGGTCAAGTAATGTGTGTAATCATCGATGAAATCACTCAAATTCATCCGTTTTGGACCGTTTTGACCCCCCTGAAGGGTCTTATGGTCGGGTTTCCCTCCGTTTCTCAACTTAGGGTGTAATTGGCCATCCATGGGGGTAGAATGTGTTCTTTTTGGTCTTCGGACAGTTGTGAATTCACGTTCAACGAGCTCCTGAGCCGTCGAGTTGGAATCTGATAACGGAATTTGTACCATCCTATTGGTATCATCGCTACAAATCGATTGAGCTGCACTACAAGGCCATTGGGTGACTCCTTTGGCCATATCAGCACGCGTTTGCCCCCTTGATAAAGAAAACAGGTTGAGCTTTTTGTTAAATTTTTTCTTCAGCGGCTTCTTCCTCAATGTCAAAGCAGTTGAAGTCTGTTGCAGTGAAGCTTGTTGTTGGTGCTGGTAAGGCGGCACCAACGCCACCGGTTGGTCCGGCCTTGGGTTCAAAGGGTGTGAAAGCCATTGATTTTTGTAAGGAGTTTAACGCCAGAACTGCGCATTACAATGTTGATGTTCCAATTCCTGTTAAGCTGACGGTGAAGCCGGATAGAACATTCAGCTTCACACTTGCGTCTCCTCCAACATCATGGTTGCTTCTTCAGCTTATTGGGAAGGAAAAAGGTGCGGACACGCTTGGAAAAGGTAAATTCAAGAAAGACGGGTATTTGGGTGAAATCTCTCTCAAGCACATCTACGAGGTTGCCAAGGTGAAGAAGATGGACGATGTCCACACTGAAATCCCAATGAAGGAGATCTGCAAATCTGTGATTTCCACAGCAAGAACTCTGGGGATTAATGTTGTTGTTTGAATTAAAGTTTGTCGAATTACTTGTATATATACATTTTACATCTCTTTACCCCCTTTGAAAGTGGACCAGGGGCTACTAATTGGAAGACCCAGGGGACTCTTTCTTTTTGTTCTCCAAATATCATGTTTTTTTACGTTTCTTGATTGTGGAATCGGTAGAGGGTGAACCTCTCTTTCTGACGTTGGATTTGACCGTGGACTTAGTGTTTGACCTAGTGTCGGTTCTGGCCCCGGATTTGACATTTGATTTATCATTCGACTTAAAGTCATCATCCACCTCAACTAGATCCTTCTTTGTTAAGCGCTCATAAACTAAAACATATGCACCAGAATCGTTCAATGCAGCACTGTCTCTTATCTTATTAACATATTCGTCATCATAAGTGGACCAACTGTTGTTCTGTTCTCTACAATGGGCAACATAATGACCCGAAGAAACACTTCTACCATGATGGACGATGACACTGGTCAGCTTATACTTTGCAAATTGGTTCAAGTTAGTGGTAAATTCGGTCAAATCCAAATATTCCGGATACTTGACCCCACCCTTCAACTTTTGACTCTGTTGACCGTTGAATTTGAACTTTTTCAAATGGATGCTCAAAGTCTCCGGAGACTGCAAAATCGTGGAGATCTTGATTGCTATCGTTCTATTATTACACTTTGTGCACAAATATCCATTTTCCCCCTGTGGTTTGATGATCTCCGGTTTGAAGAAATTCTCCAAAGATTGTTTGATTGAATAAATCGGCTCATTATCGTCGTCATCCCCATCGTCGATTTCCGGCGTGCTTGACCTCTCTTTGGAAATTTGGATCCGTTGTTTGATCAAATCAATCAACTGACCCTTTGCAGTATCATTTGTTGATTTACAAATCTTGATCTGATCCCTCAGTTTGATCAATTGGTCCTCGTCAATGGTCAGACTCGATCTCTTCTTTCTCCTGTTGTCTAAATTCAACGACAAGTCATAAAATTCTTGTTCAGTTGTTGAAATATGTCCACACTGTTGACAGATGACACTCTGGTTTAATAGTCCACCAAAAATATCATAGATAATACTCTTATTGAGCTTGACCCCCGGTGGAGTGGAATCCTCCTGTAATCGAGACATCAATGACATCAAATATTCATGAGAATCCTCCTGTTGCCATTCACTCATCATACAATTGATGTCCTCTAATCTACCGATGATGTTTTTTGGATTGATATGCTTCAATTTCTTTTCGTTACCAATACGGTACATCTTTGCCATGGTGGAGGCCAAGACCTTTGTGACGGAGTTTGGCTTGATCTCCGCATGCTCACCCTTCAATACCGATTCCAGATAGTGACATAAGGAAGGAATATGTAAAAGGGATTGTAAGGCAGAGTTCATGTAGCACGTGACACCATGATTGAGCAATCCCACCGGGGTGTGGCCCTGCGCAAAATTATTCCATGACTTGACTATTCTCTTTGAACCATTGGAGCCGTGGTTGTCAGGGTTTTGGTTCAAATCATAGAAATCATTGATAGGTAAACAGAATGAATCCACCAACTGTTTCTCGTTGTTATCATCCTCGTCGGTGATTGATGTGGGTGGAGTGGTTGCATTGACTGCATTGTTGGCATTGTCCTCTTTGAGATCTTGCTTGAGTTGATCCATGTCCTCGGAGGAATGTTCGGACTCTGATTCGGAGTGAGAATCGGACCCAGAATGAGAATCCGAGTTTGACTGTGAATCTGACTCATCATCTTCTCTCATTTTGAAGTCACCGTCATCCTCAGAATCGGAGGTGTCCTGCGGCTCTTTCTCATCAAGCGCGTCCTCGGGTTCCTTCTCATCAAACGTGTCTTTTGCATCAACAAATTTATCCTCTTGATCAGACTCTTTTAGTTCCTCCTGAGAGACTTCATCTTCCTCAATGTTATTAGACATCAATAACAGTTTTTTCAGTCTTTCTTTCTTATCCAATTGGTCTGCTTTCTTTTCCTTTTTATCCTTTTTATCCTTTTCGATTTTTTGTCTTTTCTGGTCTTTACCATACTTCAAACCCGCATATTTCAGCACTGCAGAGCTTAAATCTTTAGGCTTTTCCCTTGACTCCTTAGGGGATTTTGTTTCCTCTTCAACAGACTTCTTGAGCGCCTTTCTCTCCCGTGATTTGATTAATTTGTAATTCGATGGTTTTAAATTGGTATAATCTGGATTTTTTGCTTTTTGAAAATCAACATGTGAATTAGCCGATAGGTAGGACTTCACCAGCGGATTTTCACCGCTTTTGGACCTCTTCTTGACCTTTTTTGAGGTCATTTTGATCGAAAATGGCAAAAGAGAATAGTAAATAAAAATTTTTCCGTCACAGACACCCTTTAACAGGTGATGGAATTCCATATCTGTCAAAATGAGAAGGGCAACAGACGTTTTGCCAAGTGGAAGACCTTGAGGCGTCAAGAGGTTATTGATTACTTGAATTTGGAAAAATCCCAGGCCGTTCACCCCACTGGATCGCCTGTTATGTGGGTTGCAAAGTTGGATATGTTTATTATTCAAAAGAAGTATAACGGAATTCTGGTGATAATGGGCGTAGCAAAAGATGAGGATCCCTTATTTTGGTTGGAAACCATTGATTCTCTTATGGAGCGATTTGATGTGAAATTCAAGGGTGTATGTGAATTGGATTTAGTATTCAATTTGCCGCTTCTCTATGAGGTTTTCAACCCGATCTTTCAAGGAGGGATTTATCACGGTGCCAAATAGAGTGGAAAGAGAGAGAGAGAGGGGGGAGAGGTGTATTTATTTTGATGAAAATATACCCACTGGCTGGGTTTTATTAATGTATATTATTATGGTTTTATTCTACAATTGGTCCGGGGTGTATAATCCAATGCAATCACTTTAACATCTTTTATTTATGGTAATAAGTGGATACATATGGTTGTATGGGTTTAGACGTTGAAGAAGGTAATTGGCTCGGTTTTGTTGAATGTATATTATTACTGTTATGGGTTTGTTGCCATTCGAGTTTCTACTTAAAACGTCAAGGGATTCAACTGAAATGACTTCATCTATGATTTCCACATGTGCTGGATACTGTGGTTGGTGGCGACTTAACTTAATTGGATATTATTATTATTATTATTGTTTCATCACATCTTCCCCCAGATATTACTAAAAATGAGATGGAGCTCTTGGTCACGTCATTAAACGTCCACCGACTCACAACCGGGCCGACGTTGTCATTGATAAGATTGTACAACTTGTATCATCCCCTTATTATGACACATTTTTGAAATCTTAAGGGGGAAATCAAGACAAGCCGCGGCGGTTTAAGCCATAGGCCACGTTACGTTGAAAGAATACTTAAGTTTTTGAGTAAAATGTATTTCAATTATAAATCACACAAAGTGATTGTGAATATAAACGACACAATTGCTCACAGGGGTTATCAAGGTTCTATTATAAAACTTAGTTGTTACCCTTTGGAGCTTCCTTGTAAGAGATGGCAGCTTCTTCTTCCATGGAGGAGATGATAGTAACCAACAAATCCTTACCGTCATCGAAGTCGGATTGCATCTTATCACCCAATTCACCTTCTGGAGCAGTCACATCTTCCTTCATGTCACCATCGTTGTTCATCAAGACCAAGAAACCGTCATCAATGTCAATCAATTGGTATTCGTTTCTCTTAACAACTGGAACTTCCATGTTGTGAGTAGATGGGGACAAATCTTCCAACTTCTTACCGGTGAAGATATCAATAGCAACCAAGTGGACCTTGGCGTGACCGTGCTTACCAGTCTTGGAGGTGGACATATCAACAATCTTACATGGTCTACCCTTGATGACAACGTGACCGTTCTTTCTCAAAGCGGAACATTGCATTGGGTAGGTGAGGGAAGACCCAGCATCAGCAACGTCGAAATTGTGTTCTTCTTCAGCCATTTTATAAATGTGTTTTTGTAAAGAAAGAAGAGACTTGTCGATGAACAAAAAATGGTGAAAATTTTTTCCAATTAGAGGGCCAAAAAAATAAAGTTGCTTGGCTCAGCATGGATTAATTGTAGATGTTGTGATTGGTTATAGGTGATGAAGGGGCGATATTGTAATGAAAATGGGTTTAAGTTGTTGGGAAAAACCAGGTTGTTGGGATGAAACTTTTTAAAATTAAAAAAACTCCATTCAAAGGGGATAAAATAATGGTATTCTTATTTTAAGCCGGGTAACCCTGTTTACGTTTGTATGATCTGAATGGTCATTTTGGAAGGGAAAAAGGAGCAACCAAAGGATGGATTTGTGATGAAATTTTCAACTCATCATTTGGTTTCACTTGGAGTTTTTGGCGTCCAATTTGACCCAGTTATGATGGAATTCGTAGTCTTTAATGTGTGGAGAGAGATTGGAAAAGTGCTCAGCAAGAAAAGGGTTTCCATCCAGAGCAATCTTGTGATAAAAGTCGGCAGAAAAGACGGTGGAATAGCAAGAGCATCAATAAGGTTGTTTGAATAGATTGGTTGAGGTGTAAGTGGGTTTGGATGGGATTTTGATGGCCGACAATTACTGGCTGTGAATATCGCCAATTGGACGAAAATAAATTTAGTCAATTCAAAGTAAGAATAGAAGAACCAAATGGTGGTGCGTTTCCAATAGACGTGGTCGAAGCTGGGCAAATAAATGAGAATGACTCGATTCAAATCGGTTTGTTTGGTCAAATGTCTCAAAAGAATCAAAGTGAAATGAGTTCAGAACATAATAATGGATTAGGTGATACCTCAATTGAAATGGATGGATGAGTCGGTGTCGCAGTGGCGTTCAGCGATGTTACAATTAAGCTCAGAAGTGTTGCAGCAAGGTTGCGGTGACTTTGTACTGACTTTACACACGCTACACACCCTTGGAAGTGTTCTCGCCTCTGAATCTCTCTTCCCAGCCTCAATTACCCACATTTGCATGTGATAAAAGGGTTGCCAAGACATCACTGTCCACACTGTAAATGGAATTTCCATCCCGCGACGGTAACACCGCTGTGGTGAGAGGAAATGTGTGAGCACCCAACACTTCAACGACTTCAACGTCTTCATCTAAAGCGTCCCTTAAATTAACGCGGTACACCCTTGTCCTGGTTTTGGGGTCACCATCAATATGGGTTCCGGCTCGACAAAGTGTGAGGTATTGAAAACCATAGCACTTACACACCCAAATTGAAACTATCAATCAATGCCACCATCTCAAACAATGTACCGTGTACCTGTTTCCGAAGCATTGACCAGCGGCATACACCGCAAAATCTTGTCAACGCGCGGAAGGAATGGAAACTGGCTCGGCCTTTTCCTTCTCATCAACTTTATGCACAACGGATTCCGTTCCCGAAACCCATCACATAAAGTTGCACAGGACGTGCCTTATGCCCATCCAGTAACGGCAAAAACCATCATAGAAAGTGGCCTGCAAATTGGATTGTATTCAAATACAAAAAATATACAAGTCATTCCCCCAACTGAGAGGAATATGGGCGATCCAATCCAGCTTCTCTCAAACCCTACAGTGTCGTATTGTAGGATGTGAGGGAAGCTGGATACTGCACACAGTGAACATGATTTGCCACTCCACACCCCTCCAAGTGAGGGTCATTTGTAGGGGATTGAGAGAAGCGGGATTCCTTGAGTAAGAAAAAGAAGATGGTTCGAGTAAAAATGAGTTGATGGCTGGGAATTCTTATTTATACTACTCAGTGCCATTCCACTCCGATTCCCCTCTCGATTGCCTTTGTCCCGAAAACAGGAGGAGGTAAAGGCGCATGTGCTCAGATGCTCATACGCTCAGCACATCATTCTCACTGGCCTTCTGCAATTGTTTGAAATACCTTCTCCACTCTCTCCGCGTTGTAAGTGTGTCCCACAGGTCCCTACGCACCATTCCACTCTCCTCACATTTGAAAACGACCAACTCCTTTTGAAATTCGCTCTTGAATAGAAACTGTTTGAGTACATTGGCATCCAACTGGTGGATGCCCCTGATGTGGAAATGTTTCAAGTATTGGAGATGCTGAATCATCCTCCACAAGTTTTCCAATCCCACCCGCTTGATGTTCTCCTCCCCAAGATTCTTCAAGTCCTTGTTCATGTCCGATAAATAAACAGGATGGCCGCTCCTGAACCCATTACTCATTTTGACTCCGGTCTTAAAATCAAAATTTTTGTAATTGACGATTTGATAATCATCAACAAGGGTGATACGGCCATCCAACTTCAAGTGGGTCAAGTAGGGACAGCACTGGATCACGTGGAGCAAGTGTCCAATGGGGAGGTCCTCGATGAAGGAGTATTTCTTCAAAAATTGGTACTGGAAAGGGTGATTGGAGGGCTCTTGGTTGGTGTGCAGTTGGGGCACCGATTGGGGGGGTTTTCCACGGGGTTTCAAGTGCAACGCCTTCTTGAACTTATCGATCAACTTTGGTTTTCTCCTCTCCACCACGGAATTGGATCTGGTCCTCTCTGCGGAATGTGTAAGCGTTCTCACAACATCAAACGAATACCGCCGCATCTGTCTGGGATAGAGAGAACGGTATCGCCAATCCCGCCAGCCGGCCAGAATGGGCCGTGTGGTGGGCAAATCATCCATCGTCATCGTCCCAAAGACCAAATCCTCACCCAACTCGGCTCGCTCCTGGCTGGTCAAGTCAACCCGCAACCCCACCTGAGTCAGACTGAGCACTTTCACATATCCGCCAAGTTCTGGCCTTGTTAACAAAGTCGTCACAAATTGGGCAAATCGATAGCTGGTATGGAATTTGGGGTTGTGATAGAGATGTGGGATTGTGGCATCGTAAAAAAGATGATCCACCTTCAAACATTTCAATAACTGTTCTTGGTCATCTCTGAAATTGGCCACAATCAACGAGACAACCTCTGCTGGCAACCTTTCAATCGCAAAACTCCTTGCCGGTGTAATCAGCGATTTATAGCCCTGCACTGCCTTGCCCTTAACCACACGGATCGGGTTCACTTTTACCACATGCTGCGCCCATTCCATGTAGCTATCTCTCTGTAGCACGTGAACAGGCATCAAACTCAACTCCAGCGTTTGTAATCTTCTTGCCAACAACTCGTCTAGCTCCAGTTGCTGTAATTGCCAATCATGCGGCAGCTGATAATCTCCAACTGTATCCAAATCCAAAAGATGGACCTGATCAATAGGTGATTCACCCATTGGATCACTCAATTCATGATGGTTTTTTCTCCTATTCAAGGCATCATCTCCTGGAAAGACTCCTGGAGCCGGGATCTTGTGTTCTTGATCCCTTTTGTTATCGTGTGATTTCATCAATTTATCAATGGGGTTTGTTTCCACGCCATTTTCACCTGTTGAGACCCCCAAAGTTCGTCCATATAACACTGCCATCTCCGCGTTCAAAGCAAGAAAAGTTTGGTGAAGAAAGGTCTGTTCCTTTGGTGTTTAGGGGATGCAATTTACTGCGATAGCAAAAGAGTGGGAGATTTCGGACTTTTTTTATTCGGATAAACACGGTTCTTCGTTAGCACATGGCTAAAGTTAGAGTAAACCAATGAAATCGTCGATTGATTCTTCGATAAGACCTTTGCTTTGTTCGCAGAGATCCATCCATCTCACATGGGAAAAGCGGGCATCGTGGGCGCTGGATTCCACCAATTGTGGGACATTGGCAGTCAAGACGCAAATGGCATCAAACCCACCTGCACCGGGAACAACCCCTCCAAGAACACCAGGTATCTCCCAACAAGCGTCCAACAATGTCTTTTGAGAGGGCGGTTCGATGTCAGCTCCACTGGCTGCCGTCACCATCCTGAAGTTGGATCTGATATTTTCAAACGAATCCACGATAGTGGCCAACTCCGGGAACCCACCATTTGAGTAACGCGAAGCAACATGAGTACGTGCGTAATTCAATACCTGCTCGTATCTCTTTGGATCCAACTCGCTCAACCTGTTCAACTCTTTCATGCCCTTGACCAATTGGTTATTGTAGAGATCAAGAGCAGCCCACACCTCGGCAGAGCGCACAGGATCCGATGACATCCAAGTGTTCACCTTGGCAACCATCTTGGGCGTCTCTGAGCCCCCCAGGACATCCCCCATCATCACCGTCAACCCGCTGGGCACCCTACATGGCTCGTTCACCATGTGCCAGTCTGCATCGACAACAGACTTGAGCTTTGTGAAATCCCCACCCACTAAGTCCTCAATCACGCTGGGGTCAAACCGTTTATAGAGAATCGAGCCGAACGTGGCACTGGCCACGTCAAAACCAGACCCGATCTTCCCCTGGGCCTTACAGTGGGAGATTTGGGCCAAATTGTGGACCCTGCGCGTCCAGACCGACTCAGAAACCTTGAACCGTGGTTCTAAACAGGTGAGCAAAGCAGCAGTGAGCGAAGTCACCAATCCAGCACTTGATCCCAGTCCCGTTTTGTTCACCTTAGTGATTGGTAAATTATGGTATAGAAACGTGTATTTTCCATTCGTTGATGTCCTGGGTTTCGAATCAACCTGGGAATGGTACTCTGCGTCCGAGAAAATGGTGATCTCGCACCTTTTGTCACAACTATAGGGGTCTTCTCCACATTGGTCAAGATAATTCAACACTGTGTCTAGAGTCGCCTCTACAAACGGGTTTCTTCTGCCCTGGGTCTCCACAAGGGCATAACCCTTCTCTGGGATGTATTTCCAGCATCCCTCTGCAAACTGGGGCGAGCTCACAACAATATTCAAGCCGTCACTCTGGTCTTCCACTCTGGCAACAGCGTGCATCCGGGCTGAAAGAGCAACAACAAGAGCTGCATGGCTGGGGTCCAACACCAGGTACCCACCGGCAATGATAGCCTTCCCCGTCGAACTGAACACGCGCATTTCAATCTCGTGGCAGAAGAGTAAGTTGTCACTCACGCGTCTTCTTTGAAATGGATCAGCTAATCAACAAGGCGGGTACCACGCTGGTGACTTTCGCCGTCAAATCAACGTGGCAGATGGCCACAGGCTACTTGGTGAACTCTGTGGGAACCCTGATGGCGCAGGTCCCACATCGGGACCAGATGGAGGTGGAATCATTGAACCGTCAACTGGAGGCAAAGCTGGCGATTCTTGGTACCTGCGTTGGCAATTTGACGGCCTATCAGCAGCGCACGGTGGCGGAGGAGGACTCTTCTCCCTGTGAACATCTTTTAAAGCTTGTTGATCAGCTCAATGCTGATATTGAGGAGTTCAAAAATGAAGTTGAAGGAATGTCAAAGGGAAAGACTTTGTCCGCAGAAGAGGTGAAGTTTGTGATGAGATACTTGAAGGATCTGATTGGTAAAGTCGACTCATTGACGCCAATGGCAACATTGGTCTTACAATTGTTGAATACGTTACCAGAAATTAAACTGAGAGACTATGTTTCTCCCAGGAGGTTGCTGAAGGCGAGCACGGAGGTGACCAAGTCAAATGAACGGTTTCCCCACGGCAAGACCGTTGGTACGACCTTCTCAGTCACTTTATTTGACGTTTTCTACAACAACAACGTTTCTAAGGAGAATGATTCCTACATCATCTGGAAGGAGAAGTTCACGCGTGGAGAGTTGGAAATAACAAGAATCCAAGATGACGAAGTGGATTATGTCTACAATGTGGTCATCAAGGAGGATTTCGATGATGGAAGATACCACGATGCGGATGAACCCCAAGGAGTGAGAACCTTTGACATTCGACAGGTCTCTCGGGTCTTCTTCAGTGCTTCAGGAAAATTGCTCAAATTGGAGGACGTTTCCACACCTCTCTTGGTGTTAAAATTGAACAAGTTGGATAAGGATCAATTGAAAGACCCTGCTGTGAGAGACTCGTTGGATGCGAAGACCGAGGACAACTTTACATGGATTGCGATTGGAGACTTTTGCGAGCTGCCTGATAGTGATGAGGAGGAAACCAGTTCTTCACCAGCCCCCTCTGGCCCTTCGCCATTGGCCGATTTGGAGTATCTTGTCAGACTATGTGCTTTGCAAACAAACGAACAGATATCGGTCCTCAAAGCCAGTGACAACATTCTATCAGCATACCTTACCGACGAAAACCAGCCTAACTCACACGGTTCTAATAGTGTTGCATTGACCGCCCAATTGGGTAAGTTGAATCTTAGCTGAACCCATGAGCACATGAGCACACGCTTCTTCTGTCCAAACCTTGGTTTTTCATCTGAAAATTTCTTTTGAGCTTTGAATCACAGTTATTCAGTGAAAGGCCTCCAGTATGGTTGACATTGCAGCAAAAATTAAGGAGATCCAGGAGGAGATGGCTCGTACCCAAAAGAACAAGGCTACAGAGTATCATTTGGGGTTACTTAAGGGTAAATTGGCGAAGTGGAGAAGAATGCTATTGGAACCAGAACCAGGATCTCAAGGTGGAGGTGGTGGCAAAGGATTTGAAGTGCAAAAAACAGGAGATGCCCGTGTTTGTTTGATTGGTTATCCATCCGTGGGTAAATCATCATTTTTATCGAAAGTGACAAAGACGAAATCAGAAGCTGCAGCGTATGAATTCACAACATTGACCTCGGTTCCGGGTGTCTTGGAATACGAGGGGGCGGAGATCCAAATAGTGGATTTGCCAGGTATTATCAAGGGTGCTGCCGAAGGTAGAGGTAGAGGTAGACAAGTTGTTGCTACAGCAAAAACAGCAGACTTGATCTTGATGGTCTTGGACGCAACAAAGTCAAACCAACAGAGACAACATTTGGAGAAGGAACTGGAGGCGATTGGGATTAGATTGAACAAAGAAAAACCAAATATGAGTATCAAGATTAAGGGTACGGGTGGAATCAAGATCAATTCAATCTCACCACCAAAATACCTGGACGAGAGGATGATCACGAACATTTTAAAGGATTACAAGATTTTGAACGCGGATGTGATGATCAGAGATGCAGAAGTGACTGTGGATGACTTAATTGATGTGATTAATGAGAAACATATTGTCTACACACCATGTCTCTATGTCTACAATAAGATCGACGCAGTGTCATTGGAGGAGGTGGATAGAATTGCAAGGGAACCAAACACAATTGTCATGTCATGTGAGATCGACTTGGGTATCCAGGACGTTGTCGAGGAAATTTGGTACAGGTTGAATTTGTTGAGAATGTACACAAAGAGGAGGGGTACGGCGCCTGATTTCAAGGGCCCAATGGTGGTGAGAAATGATTCCACGATTGAGGATGTCTGTAATTCCATTCATAGGGATTTCAAAGATCAATTCAAATATGCATTGGTTTGGGGTTCGTCGTCCAAATTCGGTAACGCACCACAGAAGTGTGGGTTGAACCACAAGGTCCATGATCAGGATGTTGTCACAATCGTTACAAAGTAGTGGTATATAATTTAATGATGCTTTTCTAACAATTTGTCCAATTTGTCTCCCCAATCCCCCAATTGGGTATCAATCGTATCCATTCTTGAGTTGATCTCGTCAATGAATTCTTGGGTGGTTTGAGATTTCTGTGTCATTCCGTTGATGGACTTCAATCTCTTTATTATCAACGGGATTACCGTATCAAATTGAGGTAATTGTGCAACTTTATCATATAGTATGCGTAGCTGTTCGTTGCTTAAATTGTCATTCTTTTTACCCAAACCATCTGAATTGTTCACGATAGCTTTGAGCTTTAATTCCAAAGCTTCAAAATCCCCATCACCAAATATTAAATTGGTCTTTTTGTACAAATCGTCGATAGCGTCACCCATTGATTCTGTCGATGAATTATTCTGCATTTTCATCAATTCCAATTCTAATCGTCCCAGCCTGGAGTCAAATTCTCCAATTGATTTATTCAATACACCAGAAACGTCATCTCCCTTGAAAGGCAACTGGGAAATTGTCTTCTCGTCTTCTAAAGATAACTTCTCTATTCTTTCCGTCCAAAATTGGATCCATTTGTCTCCTTCCTTTTGAAACTGTCCAATTTCATTCACAAACGTGTCTATGCCATGTAAAAACTCCTCGCCCTGTCCATCTTCTTGGATTTCCCTCTTTAAGGTGAGAAACTCCTCTTTTAGCAAATTCAACTTGAACATTCTAGTACGTCTCTTGGATTCTTTAGTTTCCCCACCTTCCAATTTCAGAGACTCCCCACCGTAGATGGCCCTACGTTTTAAGGCCTGTTCTAGCTCACCCAGGTGAGTTTTGGCCTTCATTTGGACCATGTTTGAATCCTCAACAATGATCAAATCGTCCATATCCCCGTTATGGGACTCATCATGTTCCCATTCTTTGGTCTCCCCACCGGAAACAAACACTGGCATCAACTCCAGAACTTGAGGCTCGTCCGCATCCACGGGAACCTCCTCATTGTAGTAATCCATGTAAAGAGATGGTGCTAGGTGAACGTGCGTATTACGTAAGATCTGCTCATCAAAGGTTAAATAGGTTATAAAAGTCCAACTATTTGTCTGAACACCTCATCAGAGATGGAACCTGTTTTGTTCAAATAAGTCACCAGAGATTTCACCAAGATGATAATGTCAGGGGTAGGTAGGTTAATGATGATGTTCTGTAGAAGTTTGCCAACGCTGACGTTGTGAGTGGAGATGAATGTTTCATAGTAAAGATAAGAGAACGATCCCATAAGAAATTGACAGTCCATTCTATCAGTGATACCACCGTGGCCAGGGATTGTGTCTCCAAAGTCCTTGATTTTGAAGGCTCTCTTCAATCCCGAGGCAAAGAAGCCCCCAAATGGGGCAATAAGTGAGGCGAATATCGAAATCATCATTGTGTGGAAGTAAATTGGCTTCAATTGGATGTATTCCTTGTTTAATATGTCCACCAGGAAGATTGGTAACTTGTAAATTTGATGAATGAAGACAGGGTTTGGATCACAATCGATTTCACTGAAACATGTGACAAAGGCGGTGTTTGTATTGTTCATTGGACAGATGAAGTAGTTGACGTTACAGAAGATGTATGTCAACAAGATCGAGGACATCATTGTACAGATCCATGCACCAACAAAACCCTCCACAGTTTTCTTGGGGGAGATCGAAATCAATTGGGTCTTACCAAAGGTAATACCACAGAGGTATGCAAAGATATCATTGATGACCACCAACCCAGCTGGGACAATAAACCAAAACATACCATGGAAGATGTTATTGACAATGCAGTTACCTTGAAGAATCACCAATAAAAGGGTCATATGGGTGATACATAATTGACTGAATTGAAACATTAATGACCCCTTTCTCAATGAAGCAACAAACCCAACAAATCCCATCACATATAAACAATAACAGATGAATTTGTGATGCATTATGATTGTTATACCAATCACATTGGTGTAATCTGAAAAGAGGAAATTTGTCAAGAAATATTTCACAACATGCCTTCCTTCCAAGTAAAAGACGGTTGTCATCAAAAACCACCAATTGAGTAATCCTGTATACTTCAATTCTTGTGCCTTAACATTCTGTAATGTTATTCCAATACATTCCTTAAAAACTGCAATTTGAAGTATTAACACTGTGATAACTGTTGAAAATTGACCGGAGATTAATGTCAAAATCAAGATCATTGTCATTATTAACGTCCAGATTGTCCTAACAATGAACGTTTGTTTCTTCTTCTCTCTTTCGTTCACTTCAACTGGAGTCGATGATTTAACAGATTGGATTGGTTCCAAAGCATGATCCACCACTTCAATCTCTATTGTACTGGGTAAATCCTTTGCTGCCGTCTTATTATTCCTCAATGACATATCTAAACAAAATAGGCGGGAATTACTTAGATGCCATGTGAATAAAAACTCTTCAATTCTGAACAAAAATTGAAAAAAAAAAGAGAAACTACAAAAAGCATGCGCCACGTTTCAATGTGGCGTTATGCTCACTGTCAAGACGCTGCAAATGACATTGCCAGTTTGGTAAAAATCTTTGAGAAGTTGTTGATGTTAATTATTAGTTAGTTTATAGCAGTTTTTTTAAACCGGTAGTTGTTAATTATTGTTCACTTCCAATTTTATTGGTCACCAAATAGATGAGCATTTTATAGCTCATTTGTGACTATAGGGTGAACAAACTTCATTTTATAAAAAAATACCACTCAACAGAAGTAATGATTATGGAATCATGTTACAATCTTTTAAATTTGGAAAACTACTTCTCTTAGAAAAGAGATTTTGCAGATATTCCCTCATTAAATCATCCATTATTATATCTTTCATAATTGACAAATATTCCATTTCAAATGTTATCCCCGTTTTACTTGGTTGAATAAAGAGAAAAATAACAAACCCATCCAAAGTAACCCGTTACTAAATCTACACCATTACCCAAAACCATGGTGTTCACAGTACAAAGAAAAGATGTCACGTGACAGTTTTTACCTACCGAAACCTTTTCACCCTTTTTTCTACCTTTTATTCTTGATACTTGTAGCGTTAAAAATGAGTTCCAAAGGGGTTACAAAACCCCAAATTTTAGATCGGTATCAGAATATGGATAAGGCGAAATTATTAGAAGAAATCGACGATCAAATCCAGCAGGTGAATATATTAAAGCTGAAAATCAAAGAATTAGAAGAAGAAAAGGCAGTAATGAATGATAAAATAGAAGAACTCTCCCGTGATAATGATAAGGATAAGAATTGGATGGATAATACAAATACGGAAATAATGATGCATGCAAAAGCAAATGATAAAAGATATAGACAATACGAATTAGCAGTCGATAGAGTGAAATCATTCTACATGGAACAACACAAAAATCAAACCGTTGCTTTCAACATTCAAGCCAGAATTAACTTCAAAACAAAGGTGAGAAGTAGAATGTCGATTTGGGATGCCTTGATACGATTGAATGAATTATTGGATGAATCCGATCCCGATACGGAATTATCCCAGATTGATCATGCTCTTCAAACAGCAGAAGCAATTAGAAGGGACAATAAACCTCGTTGGTTTCAATTGGTGGGACTAATCCACGATTTAGGGAAATTGCTCTATTTTTTTGATTCAGAGGGTCAATGGGATGTTGTTGGCGATACTTTTCCAGTAGGATGCAAATTCTCTAAGAGGATCATTTACAATGAGTATTTCAAAGATAATGTTGACTTCAAGAATCCACTATATTCAACAAAGTTTGGCATTTATAAACCTCATTGTGGGTTGAGTAATGTGATGCTTTCTTGGGGTCATGATGAATACATGTACCATTTGGCCAAAGAACAAAGTACTTTACCCAAAGAAGGATTGGCAATGATACGTTACCATTCCTTTTATCCCTGGCACTCAGAGGGGGCTTACAAGTATTTGATGAATGATGAAGATAAGAAAATGTTGGAATACGTTAGAGCGTTCAATCCATATGATCTATATTCCAAGAATGATATCAAGTATGATATAGAGGAGTTGAAACCCTACTACCTGGAGTTGATTGCCGAGTTCTTCCCTAAGAAAGTCATAGATTTTTAAAGTGTAATTATATTGTATTTTATTGTAATTTAAAGTTAATAAAAAGGAAAGAAAGGGCGCATAATGGACACATTCAATGACGAAACCTAGCAAAGCAGACGAAGTGATATTTAAACAGTTGGTAACAAATTGATCATACCAAAGGATTGCTCAATACCATACTCACCTGGACTCTTCCACAAATCGTCGAATGTGGTCAAAATGGTGACGTGTGTGCTATAGTCATCAAAAATGGATTGCAAGGCAATCAATTGATTGGCAGGAGTTGGGACGTTGGCACCATTTGTGACACCGGCATGAGGGTAACCTGTTTCGGTGACATAAATGTCCATGTTTGGACAGATTTGTTCAACAATGGCCACTTGACCCTTGACGAAGACACCAGCTTCGGCAGCAGAGAAGGTTGCAGCGAAATAGGAATGTGGGTTGATACCAACGAAATCAATCTCGGAATCGGTACACAATTCAGGGTTGTTCTCGTATGACACTGGTGGCTCGGATGTGGTGACCTTACCAGTATAACCCCCTTCAACCAACAAAGCCTTGACCTCTGAAATCTTTGAAATCAATTCAGCAGGTGTACAGTAGCCGGCAAGAACAGCTTCATTACCAATAGTGATGAAAGAGAAGAGATCCCAAGTGTAACCTGCGGCACTGGATTGAGTGTATGAGATTAAATTAGCCACTGCGGTATCGATTGAATCGACACCGTCTGAAGAGATCCAGAAACCTTGGTTGACTTTGAATCCAAAAATAGCTGCAATTGGCAAAACCGTTGTCATGTAGTTACAATCGGTACCATAGATTCTCAACTCCTTAATACCCTTACTGGCAATCAAGGTCAAATCTTGATAAACCTCCAAGTAGGACTTACACCCGTCGGAGTCGGTGTATGGGGAGTAAACAATTGCGTATGGTGCCTTGGTCAACAAGGAGGCAGGGGCAGATGCAGAGGCAGAGGTGGATGAAGAGGTGGTAGAGGTGGACGTAGAGGTGGAGGAGGAGGAGGTACCTTCTGTGGCACCTTCTGAGGTTGAGGAGGTGGAAGTGGTAGAGGTGGAAGTGGAAGTGGTAGAAGTGACGAGGGTAGTTGGTGTGTAGGAAGGTGTGGTGATTGTCTTTGCAGCTTCGTTAGTCACTGACACGGTAGCAGGGTTCAACATCGTGTTACCCACATCGGTATCTTTTTGAAGACCTTCGGTCAAAGTTGCCAAGACTGCCTTACCATCAGTACTTGTGAGGGACAGCATCAAATCTGTTGAGGTGGTACCGCCGGAAACGGTTGTTGTTGTAAGGGCAATTGTTGTTGGAACAACATTGCTGGATTGAATCAAACTTGTAAGACTTGGAACAAAGGACTCACCCGCTGGAAGAGTGGTAACACCAGGAATCACGAAACCCGTAGAGGAGGTTGATGTGGTGGAGGTGGCGTCGCCGGCAACGTTCTGGTTGTTCACCAAGGTTGGCTCAGCATTGGAGTGAGTTGTTTGCAGCTGGGTTGGAACATCCCCGGTGGTTGCCACCACTGTTTCATATCTGGTGTAGACGGTGTGATCACCAACAATGATCATCTCTTCCACTGGAATTGTGACGGTGACATCCACTGTTTCCACGTCGGTCACCGTAACGGCAGCTGCAGTCACAACATCCGTGACAACCTTTGGCATTGGAGTTGCTTGACCCAATGCCATGAAAAGAGTGAATATAAGTGAGAGTTGCATTATGTGTGTGTGTATGTTTGTGTGTAATGAATGACTAGTGTGATAGTTCAATAAGTTAGATACTGAATTGCAATCGTGGTGATTTTAATACGGTCTTAAACTTGAATCGAAGATTGGTTACATTGGTTCAAAACAAACCACAGGCGGGCGCTTGTATCATTTTATACTCATTAATGTCCGTGGTGCGAAATCCAGGGCCCAGATTGTGCACCTTCCGCATTGGGGTGTGTTTGCATGAGCCACCTCAAAAAGGGTCCCAATAGGGTAACTGCTACCAGCATCCTCCCAATGTGGAAAGAGCTGGTAGCAGGGCAATTAATACCCCTATGATGCCAGTGAGCCCATACCAGCCATCATTGAGGGATGATTATGTGACGTAACAGAGGATGGTAATAGGGTAGCTAGAGGTAACGCAAAGTGGAGGCTCTGAAGGCCCGCCGCTGTTATGGAGTGTTTGTTTTTAAGGCTGAAACGGCTCATGTGCTCATGATAGCAAGCAAAGGTACTACTGTTGAAAGTTTATACGGGGAGGGGGTGAGGATAAGGAAAGGTGGATCTGGTCAGATTTTATTTGTGCAGATAGTTGTGACCTAGTTGGCTACTGAAGTATCATAGGAATAGGTCTTGAGGTGGTTGCTGAGAAGTGCTGATGGCTACATTTACTCATGTGCTCAGCTGCTAACAAATAAAACGCTCATATGCTCATGCTGTAAACATGCCATCGTTTACCCCATATCAAGAGGGTACTTCTGCCATCCAGATATTTCTTTATTTATTTTGTGGATTCAACCTATTTTTTTAACTGCTAGAAAGATTTTGGTTGACAAGATTGACAGCGGCAAAAAGGGTATTGCCAATAAGGATAAACCGTGATGAAATGAGAAAGAGAAGGAGAGAAAGAGAAGGAAAGGAAGGGGAGGAAAGAAAAAAAGAGGGTGAGAGAGGTGTGCTTGAGGCAAATTGGTGTTAGACACGATCATTTTCGATACCAAATTGAGCAACCTCTTTATTTATATTTTTGTTACTTAAATTAAAGGATAAGGAATGAAATAGTCAACGTAGAGGGAAAAAAGCATCAATGATTCAAGAGCATAATAGAAACAGGAGGGGTGTATTTTAACAAGCCAATGAATAACGAGTAGAGCAATAGCCTCAGCGTAATAGACAAATAGCCCAGTTAGACACTTGGAATTAAAGATTTGATGCTCGCAATCAACAAGGTCCAAATTAAGGGATTGAATGGATTTAAATTTACATCAAAAGACAGGGTTTTTTAAAAACTTACAACTCTAAGCAAAGGAGAGGATGCTGATCAAAAAACTACCAAGTCCCTTATATTAAGTAAAACTTAGATGGGTTGAGTACAGAAATACAACGCACTGGTAATCCCTGCTCTGGAGAAGGCAAGTTGCGGTTCAATCAAAGTATTTCTGTCGGTTAGTAGTTTAATACCACTCTCCATTACTATATCTTTTCATTTAGTCTTTATATTTTTAAACTTCTGATTTGTTATGTTTCAATTCATGTATATTTATACCCGAATGCTTCTTCGATTTTACCCTTAACAATTCAATCAATTTTGCAAACGCCATAAGCAGTTTGGTCCCTTGAATTTCAATCATAAATTTGAACGAAGTGATATCAGTTCTGTTGATCCTCAACTTTGATTCCATCTCCACGTTATAAAATGTGTTAATCTTCATGTGCTCATTGGATAATAATTGGTTCTTCATCTTGATCTCCCTTGAAACCAATTTCAAAACATCCAAATGGAATGGGTGAGTAAAATTCAACACATTGATCAAATTGGTAATCCTTTTTAATTGCTTTGTTTTAAAGAAGTTAGAAAGACTTCAGTCGGTAAACTAGATTGTTCCTCTTGATAGTGTAATGAAAGAGTCGAGTTCTTTTCCGATTCATTCAATTCCTGTTGAAAATCTTGGGCTGGCTTTGGTTGGTTATTGAATATATTCAAGAGCCATTGGTAGGAGTGGAGGTGGCCATGATAAAACCAAGCCACTAAGTGATCCTGAAGCGAGATGGCACATTTGCTCATCTGCTCATTTGCCAAAAAGTAAACGCTCATATGCTCATGTGACCGAAGACAATAGTTGGCTTCCCGTGTCAACACACAACTCTTGCCACATCCAGTATATCCTACCTTTTTGCGCTTAGGCATACCCCCCTGTTTGTTTACTTGTTTACTGCCGGTTATCCATAACCCTTCTTGTTATCCATCCTGTTTCTCTTGTCATCCCTTTTTTTATTCCCATACAACCTTTGCTAATTACGACACGCAATGTCCAGCAAAGAAAACACGCTAAGTCCAGAGCTACCTATGCCTGCTGACGCTTTGCCAGAAACCCCGATCCAAGAAGAGTGTCGATCCTACGGGATAACTCTCTATTCCATTCTTATTGCCCTTGGAGGGTTTCTTTTTGGTTTGGACATTGGCACAATTGGTGGGATCGTCGATTCGCCCAGTTTCATCCGGGTGTATGGAGATAATCCCAATAGCGGTCAATTCACCGATTTCACCAAAGGTACAGTCATGTCTATGTCCTGTTTGGGGGCCTGCTGGGGATCACTTATGACGAAATTCCTTGTCAAATCGATGGGGTTGAAGAAGACGTTTTTTATTGCTTGTATGATCTACTTTAGTGGTCAGAGCGTGATACTCTGTTCTCCCACATGGCACTACGTGACCCTTGGCAGGTCCTTCATTGGCAATGGGTCGGGGATTTTCTGCACCGTGTGTCCTATGTTCATCAGTGATCTAGCGCCGTCAAGAAATCGGGGTGTGTATGTCTCATTTTATCAATTGTTTACCACGGTGGGCATTTTTGTTGGAGCACTCACCATCTATCACGCAACTACCCATTTCAACAACTCCAATGACGACCAGTATCGGTATGTTTTGATTCAATCAGGTCTCTTTGGATTGTTGGTTGCATTTCTAATTTGGATTGTTCCGGAATCGCCTATTTGGGTTGTAACTCATGGCCGTATCAAGGGCGTAAAACAGGGGTTTTCATCCCCCGAAGGCATTGATGCCCTGGGGTCAATAAAAAGTGCTCAGCATGAGCAAAATACAAATGAGAAGACGGAAAGCTTGGTTTATGGTGAGCCAAAGTATTTGAGGCGTACTCTCACGGGGATCTGTCTTCTAGGATTTCAGCAGTTAACTGGAATTAACTATTTCTTCTATTATGGTGGGTCCATCTTTTCAAAGATGGATTTGAAGTCGCCTTTTCTTGTACCGGTGATTTTGGGTGGTGTGAACATGGTCTTTTCTAGTATAAGTGTGATTGTGATTGGTAAGGTTAAAAGAACCACGTTGTTACTTGTTGGGAGCCTTGTGATGTTGATTTTAATGACTAGTTTTGCCACTACGGGGATTACTGCAGGTCATACTAATGGTGGTACAATTGTGATGATCTTATCATCGTGTGGATTCATTGGGGCGTTTGCAATGACGTGGGGACCAATCACCCATGTGATTATATCGGAATTGTATCCAATTGACATCAAAGTGAAAGCAATGTCATTATGCGGATCAATGAATTGGATCTTCAATTTCACCATCACAATGATGGTGCCTATGCTCACACAGGAAATTGGGTTTGGAGTGGGGTTTATATTTGCAACCTTTTTGGCACTGAGTGTGATTTTTTTGATCACAATGGTCCCAGAAACAAAAGGTGTCACAATGGATGACTTGAATCGTCAGTATCTTAGAAACAGATATCGAATGATCGACTGGTGGACCAATCCATCCAACGATTTGTAACATTGTAGTTTTTTTAAAGAAAATACAACCATTAACTTAAGTTTATTTAACGGGAGGTGGCGGTGACCTTTTGGAAAGCACCCTTAGCTTGCTGCTTAGTGATCTTGACACCGGAAGCAACTTGCTTGGCCTTTTCAGCCTTTCTCTTTTCCTTGTCAGCCTTCTTCTTTTCCTTGGCGGCAGCAACTGCCTTGTCCTTGTTGGCCTTTCTTTGTTCTGGCTTCAAAGCTCTTCTCTCCTTGATCAATTCAACAGAAGCACCAACAATGGCTCTTTGGTGCTTAACAGTCTTTCTGGATCTCTTCTTGGAAGATTCCTCAGTGATACCCTTCTTGTGGTGTCTTCTGAACAAAACAGTCCAAGCAATTCTTCTTGGGTTCTTTCTTTGGTGGAACAAAGAGGCAGACTTGGAGTTTTGGAATCTGAAAATCTTAGAGTCACCTCTCACAAAGAGGGTACCTCTACCTGGGTAGATCTTAGAACCTGAGAATGAGTCAATTTCGATCTTCATTGATTTCCTGTTGTCTCGTAATGGAGGAAGTCAAGGTCTGGAAAATTCTTGAGTAGAAAATTTGCGACATGGAGAGGATCGAAAACGTGAGAAACGCAGTCACAAAAGACACACCCTGACACCGCAGCATAAGTGTTACGTAAGCGACGCACAAAAAAAAAATCTTCACCATTCGCTTGAAAAGTGAAAAATTAATCTCGAGATTGTCTCTTCTTTATCCAACCGGAGTGAAATAAATCGCAGAGATGGTATGTTTTTTTTAAATTGGGGTTAAACCCATCTACTAACTATTAACGAGAGGGAGGATATCTAAAAAGGCCAAAACCTGTTGGTTTTATTGGATTTTTGATGCTTTCAATGGGACACCCTCAGTTAATAGTTTGTACACCCCATCAACCCTTAGTTTATATACTAACAGTGTAATTTCCCGTAGGCCCCAAAGAAGACAGGAGATTCTATGAACGCAAAGCTTGCCCTTGCCGTTAAGTCTGGTAAGTACACCCTTGGTTACAAGTCCACTATCAAGTGTTTGAGACAAGGTAAGGCTAAGTTGGTTATTATTGCTGCCAACACCCCAGTGTTGAAGAAGTCGGAATTGGAATACTACGCCATGATGGCCAAGTCCAAGGTCTACTACTTCCAAGGTGGTAACAACGAATTGGGTACTGCCTGTGGTAAGTTGTTCAGAGTTGGTGTTCTTTCCATCTTGGAAGCTGGTGACTCTGACATCTTGGAATCCGTTAACTAAGTTTTTTTATAGAAATTAACCTCGTTTTCTTCCTAATAAAGAGATTCATAACAACCATGGAGACTGTCGATAAAGTGGTTCTGGACCCAAGCAAGTTTGACGTCTACATCCGTATGAACGCCAATCCCGATCACGATTACTGTTTCCAGGTGAAAGATTCAACCACCTTTGGTGATCTGGTCAAGATCTTCAAAACATTGCCCGTCATGTTGAACCAATCCGTCTTCTACGACAGATACCCCTTTGGGTTCAAAGTGTCCCATTTCCCTGGTCAGTTGACCAGAACAGGGGGGATCCTCTTTGGCCCTCAAGCCGACTTTGCGGAGTTCCTCGTCGATGCCCCGCTCTCTGCAAAGGTGTCCGATAAGGTACTTCCAAATCAACTCATTGTCCCCCAATTCAAATTCAGAACAAAGCTCCATGCTCTTGTCGTGGGCTTAATATTGCTCTGGCTTTACACCGATCTGCCTGACTTCATCAGTCCAACACCTGGCATCTGTCTTACAAATCACTTCACTCACGTGGTCACTTACATCTTGAGAGAGTGGCTCAGCAGACCTGTTCAGGCGGACAAGTTCTACAACGACATGTTTGCCCCTACGGGTGTTGTGGGTCAATGCATCTATTTTGCCTTCCACATATTCAAGGTCATCTTACTCTATTTCATCCTCTGGGCAGGTCTCTTCAACCCTTCCATCATGACCCCGAACCCTCCTAAAAAGGATGTGGACAAGAAGGATCTTGTCGAAATCGGGTGGACTGGTGCCAAGAGAGTCAGTGTTGATAAATATCAGATTGAATTCAGAAAGAGAGTTGTTGCAAAGAACGGAGGTGTTTTAAAGGCATACACCAACGGATACTTCCCAATGATGAGAAACTCGGTCATGGAATTACAAAAGGGAGAGGGTTATGACTTTGATAACACGGCCGACGTGGCCACCGCTTTCCTATTGACAAGAGACCTCCTTGTTAAACAACAGGCTCACTTTGCCAAAGCCTTAGAAGGTAAAACATCCCCTGAAGCCCTGGAAGAAATCAAGTCTCTGAGAGAGTACGGGCCTTTCCAAGTTCCTGAGGAATTGAAGCAAATCTTGGACGCTAAGTTTGGTCCTAAGGATGAAGAGATCAGAAAATCACAAGGTCCAAAGACAGGTAAGTCGAACCAATGATCGTCGAGCAAAGTCCAAGTGACAATGCGTCCTTTCAACCAAATGTCGAAAGGAAGATTAAATTATATAGCAAATAAGTCTAATTAATGATGTTTCGTTTAAGGCATGGATGGCAATCCCTAATTCTTGGTAATATCGTTGAAGAAGGAGAGACGGAGTGCATTCTTGGCATCTATCCGCTCATTGAAATCCAACTTAAGACACGATTCCAAAAGATGGACTGCCTCGCCGTATTCCCTGCCCAAGGGGGTATCCACTGACTGGCCCTTCTTATCAAAGGCATGTAAAGTCTCCCAGGCAGGGGAATCCGGTGCAAACGTGTCCCCCTCCTTCGCGTCCGTGGAAACACAAAAGAGAATCAACTCACCAAGTGAGTGGCCATCCATCTTGGGTGCGGTGCATTCAAACCCAAGACCATGCAATTTTGCACATTTCTTCATCTCGCTGATACCAAAGATCGTCGTCATTTCCATCAGGGCCTCGACGTCATCACCGGAATTAAAAAAGGGGAACCTTCTACCAAGAAGTGTGAGGAGCATCACGCCTGCGGACCAAATATCCAACTTTCTCGTCTGATTTGTGCACTTCATCAACACTTCAGGGGCCCTGAACCCCCTTGTACCGGCCCTGTTGGCTCTCCTACCGGGTCTTTGGTCATCCTTCAAATATGCATTTGTCGGGAAAGATTGATTCATGTTTGATTTTGTCAAATATTTGTAACCACCATGAACACAGGAACAACAGTTGGATTGGGGATCCACGTCTGCCTCTCTTTCCGCTAGCCCAAAATCCACCAAAACCCCGTGTCTCGTAAATGGATTGTATAGAAAATTGGTGGGTTTGATGTCTCGATGAATGATGCCCTTGGAATGAACAAACTTGATGCCCTGGAGTAGTTCAAACATGTAGAACTTGATGCCTGTCATCGGCAAATCTCTATAAAAGTCCCTGAAATCTGCATGACTGTAAAAGGGCAAGACTGCCAAGACTTGATCCTCGTGTCTCAAAGCATCCAACAAAGGTGCCACGTTGGGGTTCCCAATCAAGGAATTCAATAATGCCAATTCGTTGTAGATCCTACTGGGAGAAGAGGTCACGTAAATTCGCTTCAACGCAACGTATTTCTGTTTATCTTTAAAATCTGCTGACGGAAGATGGAACAATGGTTTTGCTTTGTATACGGTGGAAAATGTCCCCTCTCCAATCTTATTCAATAGCTCATATCGTTTTTGCAAGTTTGGGAATGAGTCAATGAATGTATCCATTTCGGTTCTTACAGAAATCGACACTTCTTCTTCCTCCTCGTTGTCTTCTTCTTCCAGTATTTCGTGATCTTCTGAGACTTTTGTTATTTCTGGAATATCTGCTATCGCAGTGGCATCAGCCGCCTCAGTTGCCTCGGCCACCTCGGTTACCTCTTCACCTTTCGAAAACGACTGTAGATCAGCTTTTAAATCCACAACTCTTCTGTCAATGGCTTCATTGGGAATAACATTCTTCTGCTCCAGAATCGTGTCCTTGGTACGGTCACTCAACATTAATACCTCCTTCAGCACTGTTGGAGTTTCTCGCACGAGCTCCTCTCTCTTTGTTGTCCCCTTCCATTTCCTAATCTCTTTAACATCATTTTTCGCGTTTGTTTTGGCTCCTGTCTTACCATTAGACGCCAATTTCGCCATCTTGGACGCTGTCATCACCAGCAAATTCTCATCTTTCCCCTCGGAGCTGATCCTCCTCTTACTGGGAGACAATTTGTATAACTTTGCTTTCCTCCCGCTAGGCTTAGACTTGGCTGTCAACCACGTCTCAAAATCGATATCGTCAAAGCACTCCTCACCAGGCGCCTCTTGTATCGACTGGAGCTCCTCCTCTGTCTTCTCCGCCGACATTTTGCCCTGTTAGTAGGAAGAAGTGACGCGTAATTAAATGTTATGGAGAGACGTGGGCGAGTTTACCTATTTGAGAGATGCTCATTCGCTCAGTAGCTCAGTACATAGAAGTAGTTAAGTTTGGCCGGCCTTTGGTTTCAACGTGCAGAAAAAAAGGGTGCTTCTTGCCTCGTTAATGGCCTCCACTAGCCTATCTGCCTTGGCCTCAGTCCAGTCCTCCTCAGGTGTTGGTGGGGTGGTGATTGGTGTTTCTCCGTTGCGATATTTGGCATTAAATGCTTTCTGGATTGCCTGGAGTTGGATCATCTCCTTGGTGTCGCCATTCTCGGTGGATATGGCCAAGATGGTGTTGGGCTCCAAAGAATCGTAAATTTGATGGAGGCGATTGTTGACCAAATCAAGCATTTCAAGCTCATTGGAAGGTAGTTGGACCGAGTCTGGCTTTGGATCCCCAGCTAGATCCCGGAACCATTCCAATTCCCTCAGTTTCAAGATCACCAAGTCATGCTCTCGCTGGTGGTCTTGGAAAATTTGAATGACCTCCTGGTCATTGTGGGCCTGATATCTTGTTTCAAAGTTTAACCCAAAAGATCGTGGGACGGAGTAATCTATCACCATCGAACTCTTTGGTAACTTTTCCCCCAATGAGTTGACGACCAGTTTATTCGTCTTAGCCAATCGGGAAAAGAGAGACTCGGTATTGTAGGACTTACCGTAAAGATAACCCTTTTCTATCTTCAACTTAATCAAATCCATACACGACCTACAATCCTCGACCGAGTCGTGACCACTTAGACTTGCTTGAACGTCCTTATCCAGATGGCTAGCCATGAGAGATTTCAAAGATGGCTTGGCAGGTGGTCCCCTCTGATGATCAAAACAGATCGAGGTATCAACGATCTTGGGATGCTTCAATTTGAGCACCTCCAGGTCGGATTCTAACGAGTGGCCAATCAGAGTGTCATTGCACGAGACAATGCTGAGGATCTCCTTCTGGACATCCTCCAAGGTGGTCTCCACACCTTCCAACTTTTCGGGGGTGATACCAGACCACTGTGTGAGGTAGTCGATGATGGGCTGATCTGGCTTGATAAACTTATCAATTAGAACCTCGTTGTTGAAGTTAATGAGAGAAACTCTTGCCAAGACCTTGCCTTGAGCGGATTTACACATCTCACAATCCAATGCAAATGTCTTAGATCCCTCGTGATCAAAATCCTTTGTACAAACATAATCCTCGCTTTTATCGATCATTTCCTTGGTAGCTTTGGGAACTTGAGGATGAATCGGATAGCCGTATGCCAAGAGCTCGTCGAGGGTTAGAAATAAGTCCGGCAGCGTGATCACTCTCTTGGAATTCTCTTGCTGGAGCTGGTCCTTTTCTTTGGGTGACAATGAATATGACACCAACGATGTATACGTTGAAAAGATACACTTTTTTGACCCCGGGGTGGACATCGGTATCAACTCGTTGAAATATTTGCCGAAGTTTCCCAAATAAGGGTTGATCTTCTGCTTTTTTAGCTCTAACGGCTCGATTTCGTCTTTTAATGAATCTTTTATACCGAAGTCAGACTCCTTCAAGCCTCTTAGAAACACAACCACCACTTTTGACACGGATTTCCTATTATCCAACTGGCACCAACGGGGGATAGAATTGACATCTGTTAGGGAATACATGATTAGATCCCGCAACGATGAGATTGTCACCTTCTTCTTGAAATCCCTATTGATGGTCAGTTGTGGGTCCTGCAGAAGAAACTTCTTTTTTCTTAGAACGGTGCCTTGCTGAACCGAAGATCTTCTCCTTCTCTTGTTCTTCTGCCTCTTTGAAAGGTTGCTGAGTGCATCCGCGTTGAATAACGGCGAATCCTCTTCAACAATGGCGGAGGTATTGTTCTCCTCTTTCGAGTCACCCAGAGACCCCAAAAATTTCCGTCTTTCCGCACTAGTGTGGTCGTCCTCCACGGTGATCGATAGACGTGCCACACGGTGGTGGACATCCTCCGACTTGGGGGAAGACATCGAAAATGCAAAGAAGTTAGATCCATCCACCGACAAGGAGAAAAAATTCCCCTCCAAACGAATAAAATTGGGCATAGTAATTGATTTTATGGAGGTCAGGGGCTGTATCGACCTAGAAGTACTGGTAGTGTGCGTGAATTGATGTTAAAACACCATTGAGCTTCTTTTTCCTCATCAAATAGCTTGTTTTTGGCCCATTTCATCAAATTTTAACCTTAAAACATCTCGCAATGGCTCCACAGTTGGCGATCGATGTGCTCCATGGAGTTCTAATTGTTTCTGGGCTAGCCACTTTGGCTCCCAGCTCTGCCAGTTAAATTCGGAGTCCAATAATATAATTTTCTGCGGCGAATCAAACACACAATCAATTACCAAATCATTGTACCTGTTGATACAGGTTAGGTCGTTTTCTCTTCCTTGCTTTGCCTCTATTAAGGAAGCAACAAGCGATTGTAGTTTACCATTTGTGAAATCCAAATCGTCACAGACATAAATCAATTTCCCGCCCAATGATAAGAGTATTGATCTCAAAACCTGTTGGACGAAATCAACCTTCGACATATGTAAAGGATCGTAACTCCAGATATTGGCATTTGATAGAACAATTGAGGCTGATAGCCATTGGATGGCTAGCGTCGACCTAAACAATTTCTTCAAATGGTCAAATAGTTGGTCTTTCGACTCAGTTTTTGAATTGACTGCAGTAGTAAAACCACCAAGATTGCCCTTTGCATCTAAAAAGTAGATCAAATGCGCGGTCTTGACATCTAATACGTCCATTAGCCCATATAGTGACTCCATCCTTGGATTGCAAATTGTGTACAGTTCCACAGCTTCCACGCGGTTTCCATAACCGGCCCAATCCAAATCGGTTCCCGCTTGTAGATATGTGTAATTTAGACCCACCGGGGAGAGCACTGTTATCGGCTTGTTGTCATATTTGGACAATTTATATTTTGTAAACAAATACAGGACAAGATCATCAAATTGATTCTGGGTTGGACCCATTAATATTAAAGAAGTCTTGTTCTTTCCATACAAGCCACTTTCAAAGCGGTCTGGTGTCTGGATTGCCGCCATATACGGGTCTTTTCACAAACAACTCGCTGTTTACCGCTTACCATTTATTTTTCAGCTCAGCATTCTCTATCTCTATTTATACCGTCATCTACCGTTATCTATACAAGAATCATTTTGAGTTATCGTTGAAATCGACCTTTGCCCTGAGTCTCTTCCCCACTGTGTGTCTCTTGACTCTGTTGTACATGGTCACCTTATAATTGAAGATGAAGTCCACAATGATCCAACACCAGCTATCGTGCTGGGGCAAGTCATCGTAGAAATCGCTGGCGATCTCTCTCAACTTTGGCAGCTTAGACCATGCAACAAAGGGAAAATCATGGTGCTCGTTGTGGTAGCCCACATTCCATGTGAAGAAGTTCAATGGGCCGTAGTAGGAGTAGGTTTCCAACGGTGGGGTATCAGTTTCGGGGTTGTATTTTGCAGGGGGATTAAAGATGTAGTGTTCAGCAACAAAATGGCCTGCTGTGGGATGAAGTGAGCCAGCAAAAAAGGAGGAAAGGAGGAAGTAGAAGATTGGATACCAACCGAAGTTCTTCTTGACAAAGTAATCAAAGGTGAATTGAACAACAACATTAATGAGATGGATGTAGGTGAATTCAATCTGTGTAATAAACATTGGTCTCAATGCATAGAAGAAGATTTGGAATGTGGCAAAAAAGGCCTTCCCAAGAACATTGGATAATAGTATTGCCTCGAAATAGGTTGGTAAATCGGTATCGTACAGTTCATCCCCTAGGAACTTGTGATGGAGTTGATGGTATGGTTGGAAGGAGG
This sequence comes from Saturnispora galanensis, assembly GCA_030584985.1. Lineage (NCBI taxonomy): Eukaryota > Fungi > Ascomycota > Pichiomycetes > Pichiales > Pichiaceae > Saturnispora > Saturnispora galanensis. Next base: position 123,111 of record JAJMCD010000023.1, on the reverse strand, counting down.
CAGAATAGGGAATTCCGATTGGTAAATTGGTGAAAATGGCAAATAATCTGTTATGCACTGGCTTCTTGAACCCCAGATTGTGGCATAATTCATGAATACAGAGAAAACAGTTTTGATTCGCAAACCCTCCCACCCAGTAGGCGGTGAGCAAAAACTTCCAAGACAGAGGATGGGTGTTTCTCAAGAGGTATGCAGCAATCAATTGTGTAGATACCACCAGAAACGAAATATACTTTGTCAATGGTTCATGGCCTGTCAATTTAAGAACCTGTGGATATTTTTTAATGATCTGTTTCCGCCTTAAGGTGTGTGGATCTGCGGTGTTTGTCCAATAGAAATCGGGGATCTGTTCCATCGTTGGAGTAAAAGTGGTGTTATAAATAGTGAGAGTGAAAAGTTGTCGTATAGAGATCCACTGCGCCACGGGGCGCCACGGGAAACCACGGGGAGCCACTCCGCGCCACGTTGGTCTACGCCACGTGGCTGGTGCGTTACCCGGCCTTGATCCTCATCCATCGAAAACACTTGAGAATGAAAATTTTCAGATGACGAACCCCTCAAAGTGTTGATAATCGGAGATGCTGAGAGTGCCAAGCAGTTCTTTTAGGAGATTAATGTCGACTAACTTGGTGGAGTTCAACGTCCAAGGAACTACAAGAACAATCACGTTGAACAGAGGCGAGAAATTGAATGCTTTGAACACTCAAATGGTGAAGGATATTCTTCCAAGAATGACGGAATACTCGAAATCCAAGTGTGCCAACCTGGTGGTGATCAAATCCAACTCAGATAAGGCCCTCTGTGCAGGTGGTGATATTGTTCAGGCCGCTAAGGATAACTTGGAGGGTGATTTTAGTAAATCGATGGAGTTCTTTGAGAACGAATATAATTTGAATTATCTTCTAGCAATCTATGGTAAGCCGGTGGTGGCGTTTGCCAATGGTATTACAATGGGTGGTGGAGTTGGTTTATCAGTTCATAATGCATTCCGTGTTGTTTCAGAAACTACAAGATTTGCGATGCCAGAATCTTCAATTGGGTTTATCAATGACGTAGGTTCATCCTTTTGGTTACCAACTTTAGATTCAAATTTAGGGTACTATTTGGGTGTTACCGGTGAGGAATTGAGTGGATTTGATGCCTTGATTGTTGGATTTGGTACCCATTATGTTCCAACCTCTAGATATCCAGCATTATTGGAGAGATTGTCCCAATTGGAGTTGAAACCACTTTCAACGTCATATAACTCCACGGTGTTCAACCACGAGTCCAACGCGGAATTCTTTGCATTGGTGAACTCCGCAATTGAGGAGTTCAGCCAGGAGATTCCAACTTATCATAAATTCAAATACTCGCCTGATCAATTAGACACAATTGAAAGGTGTTTCAATCCCCAGGTGAATAAGACAATTGAGGATGTTTTGAACGCCTTAAAGAAGGAGGGCACCCAGTTTGCCTTGAAGACGGTGGCACAGATTGAATCGAAATCCCCATTATCCGTGAAATTGAACTGGGCATTGCTCAACAAGTCCAAATCTTCATCAATCCATGAGGCTTTGACAAGAGAACTCAAATTGGCCGGGAAGTTGATGTCCAACTACAAAGCAAACGATTTCAATCAATACATTCAACACAAATTGATCAACAAGTCAAAGGACGCACCAGTTTCAACCCAATACGAAAACCTCTCCAAGGTTCCAAGCGAAGTTGTGGATCAATTGGTGTCTTTGGACGTCTACTCCCCAGATGAGAACGCCAAGGACGTGGTGAACAAATTGAACAATCTCTCGATTTCAAAGTTCGAGAACGCCGGGGAGGTGATTAATGACTTTGTTGAATACCCACATCAAATGGGGTTGCCAACCCAAGCGGAGATCGAGGCATATGTTTCAAAGGAGCCTGTCACCTACGCTGAAACCGTGAAATACTTCCAAATGAAGTACAACGAAAAATCCGGCCTCACTTACAAGGTGAAGCTGGTCTTGGATAGAAAAACCACCAAGGAGGGTGAATTCATCAAATGGACATATTGATGTCCCCATTATATAGCTGTAAATAATCTGAATGAAATTTGTCATCGAAAATCTTCTTGTAATATTAACTATGTCACAGTTTGATGAACCCAGCGCAAAGAGGCCCAAGTTGGACTTGGGGTATTCGTCGAGTGATGACGAGGATGAGGACGACCAAGATCCTCATTTTCGGGTAGTAAAGATGGAAGAAAAGACGGAACAGGAAGGAGAACAAGAGGTAAAAGAACAACACTCTGAAGACGAAGCTTCAATAGATTTATCTGATTCACGAGAAGTGGAGTGCGTGGAAGTTCCAAACGCAGTGAAACAAGCGATGGACAGCTTCCGTGGCTTGCTCCAATCACATAAAGAGTTGGATCCTTATTCGTCAATTGATTTGGAGATAGATGCATTAAAAGAAGACCCAAAGTTTAAATCGCTTGACTGTAATACTCTAACCAATGAACAATTGGAGTCTGTTTGGGAATCTCATTTTAAAGAAGTGATTGAGTCCGGTGATATTGCAAAAACACCAATTCTACAATTTGTTGGCTATTTGATAAGCTTACCCGATGGTAAGTATTCTAAAACATTCACGGATTTTAATAGAAGACAAAGAAAGGATCCCAGATACACAGAGTGCACTCTAGACTTAAAAACAAAGAGCGATGTGTATTCAAAATGGAACAAATTCGTGTCTCTAACAGACCAAGAGCGAGATGATCTGCTAAGGAATATTGCTAAGACATGGTCAAAACGATGGAAGAGCGTGTTAGAGGGTAACAAGGAGACGATTGAGTGGCACTTTTCGACGAATAACCAACTAAAGTTGCAACTTCACCAAATGTGATTTCCTTACAATTTATAAAAACAATAGAGCAAAAAAGAGGTGGTTCAACACCCAGTTAACTTATTCTTTGGGAAAGAATACCCTGCGGCCTTCCAACTGGTGTAATTCCAAATGTTGTACGCCTCAGCATGATTTTGGATATAGTCATAGGTTGGGTAATCGTCAGGATCGCATGTCATTGAGATAGCATCCTTTGGCTGGTAGATTCTGACGTAATCCACCTCCATGGTGGAGGGGAAGACCAATGATGGCCAATCGATGTATGCCCAATTGTTGGAAATACCGAAATTCATGACGATCGACATCGGCTCTTTTGCAATTTTTCTCCAGCCAATGTTACCGTTAGGAGCCAAGGCCCAAGAATTCAGTGTAAACGTTGGTGAATCACCAACAAACCAACGACAGTAACCGGTGTCATCATCGTTCAAATATTCATACGCATATTTTTGGAAATATCTTGTACCCTCACCCCTCTCATACCAATCGGTATTCAAAGTAGTGGTGGCAGAGACGGCTTGTTGAAAGGGACCACCTGCATAAGTGTTCATTGTTGTAATTGAGCTGTTGTAGATTTCAACAAAAGAGTAATCCGGCATGTACCAGATATCGAAGGGAGCAATTTGCATAGATTGGGATGCCACACCAACCCTAATATTGGTATCCACTTCACCCTCAATAATATCGATTTCTGGGGCACCTCTACCGGTACCGGGATTAGGGTGGTCCTCACCATCGCAGGTACAAGAGTTCAACTTTTGACCCGGCAAGTAGGAGATTCCATCAGGTGAGGATTGATTGGCAGTGATACCGGCATCACATGAATCATAAGAGTATGGCCAAAGACCTTCAGTGGTAGCCATGTAACCTGGTCTACCCAAGTTACCCATTGACCATAAACCGGGCCAGAACCCCGAAGTGTTACCCTTATCGGGCAACTTTGTTGAAATCTCCAGAATCCCTTGCGTGAAACAAAGTCTATTCCAAGAATGAAGCATACCGGATCTGTAGTATAGGTTGTGGTTTTTGAAGACGTCCATCCTCAATTGAAGGGTACCTTCAGAAGTTGTGACTGCGTCAGGATCGTACCATTCCAAATCATGGGTGGCATCATAATGGAAATCGGGAGCATACCAGAACTGATCATCACCCTCGTAAAAGGTTCTACCTTCGACAGCAAATTCGTCGGAAAACACCAATTGCCAATCCGATCCGTCCTTGGCCGTTCTTGTGTAGGCGCTCTCTGGAGTGTCTGTGTCAACCAAATTTGTTCTGATTGCTGACAACTTTGGATAAACGTAATTTGTTAAGATTTCGTATGAATCGACTGTTTTTTTGTCAGCAACACCCGTGTAAGTAAGTGCTGGAAGGATGACAAAGACGGCAATTGCCCCCAGGGCAAAAAAGAGCAATCCCACCAACGCCCAGGATGATCTCTTATCCAAATTCTTCAAATCCTTCCAGAATCGGTTCTTTTCGTATTCTGCGTCTGCTATTGGGTCTGGATTGTGCAGATAATCGTCATCCTCCTTTTCGTCTATTAGTAGCGGGAAAGATGATGCTGGATATCCTCCAAATGGGGAGGCGTCTGTATCCACCATAAAGGAATTGAAATCTCCTGTATCGCTCATCGACCCCATGTCACCCCCGGCTTTCTGATTCAGAGAGTTCATTGATTCCACTCTTGAGTTTGGTCCAAAGTTGGACGACGGATACCGGTCCAAATCCTTCTGTTTTTTGAATGGGGAGTCTGTCAATGAGGAGATCCGGTTGTTTGATGAGAAGGGGTTCACCAGGGAAGACGTGGATGAATCCTGGTAAGGACTGTTGTTAAAGTTGAGAAGATGTTGTCTTGAATTGTTTGCCTTTGAATCCATCGAATCGTTAAATTCTTCGTTTGTGTAGAAGTGGGACTCATTCTGGGTATTGAATGGATCTACTTGATCCTCTGATGTTGATTCACTTGTGGACGAGTTGGATCCAACGTGTGGCGAGCGCGTTGTTAGGTTCCTCGGTGGCATTACCGTATTTTGGTCTGAGACGGGCTTTTTTGTTCGTTTAAAAGGGGGGTATTAACTCTTGCGTGTGTTTATTCGATATTTAAAAAAATGACCGGGTTGGTTGTGGGAATCACCGCTTGTTGATCGTTTTAAAAGGAAGAACTAGGCTGTGTTCTTTATGGTTTTGCGATTTTTTTTTCGCTCAAGAAGGGTGGCTTATGTAATGTTACGTAATGTTACTAATAATAGTGGAAGGATTCAACCTCTACAGGTGGCTCTGATGGGTTACAAGGATGTCGGTGGATGTAGAATGGAAAAGGGTACTCTGTGGGAGGGTTTTCTACTCTTTTCCTAGTTTTTTTTGGAACTAAAGGTGGAAATTTCACTTCATAAACTTCATTCAATCTAAACAGTCTTTGATACCTCTGTGGTGTTTGGAAGACCTGAAATAGCTTCATTCTCAAGCTCCCGTTGCTTTTCCTTGGTGTAATTGATGAGGGTAAACCCAAGAGCAGCGAAAAGAAGGCCTGAAGTCATCAATTTGAACACACTTTCGGCCATGTTCATTGTCGTCTGGTCACGGGGCCCCCACTTGCCGTAGGCAATGTAGTAAATGGCGCGCTTCTCCTCGTGAGAAAGATAGATCCATCCAAACTCCTGCTTGACTCGCAAATACGAGATCATGTCCTGCTGGGATTCGTAGCTGAGAGTGGGCCATCTGGTCTCGATCTTCGAGCAGTCGATGTAATATTCTGGATCTTCCTCCTCCTCAATGTCCGCATACTGTTCCGTCAATGCGGCCTTGTGCTGGAGTTCCGCATCCTCCAGTCTTTTCTCACTGTACCCCCTCAACTGGGCAGCAGAAAAGGATTTCTTGCCTGAAAAAACGGCGACAGACAACTTGGACGTTTGTGGTTGCATTGCCCTCTTGGAAATGGCCCTCTGGATGGTTCTAAGCATGATAATGGGATAAATCGGAGCGTCCAAGGAGATGAAGGGTAATTGGAATGGAATTTTCACAGAATGCTCATGTGCTCATGCTGACAACACTCATCTTCAGCCGCAGGATAAAGATGAATGTTCAATTCAAATACCAGCATCCTCTACGGCACTGTGACCATGTATGAAACGTTTTGGCCATCGATAAACCTTGAAAGCATGCTATCTGAGTGTAGGAAGGATAGCATGATGATACTCTACTGGGTGGAACAGTATGTGGCAGATTGGTGATCCAGTGGATCGAAATGTACGCCTAAACTTACCTCTAGTCCAATTTGAACTGTCAATAAGCTTTTGACCCGTTTAAATGAATATCATCATGTGATCAAACTTAACTGGATGCAAACGAGGCACCACAGAGGCCTATGGATACCTTTGCAACACCACATCATCTTGACACCACGATTTCCACGGTCAGCAGCTCTTAGCTGTAAGCGATGGGGTTAGAAATGAGCTAATGTGTGACATTTCATTTGAGCAGCAGGTATCATACATGGTGCCCGGAGTGCTCCATGGAGTGCACCATGGGGTGACCGCGTTAGAAATGAGCCAACAATGTGTAACCTTTCATGTGAGCAGCAGGTATTATAGATGATGCCACGGAGAGTGCCACGCAGTGCTCCATGGGGTGCACCGCGTTATACGTGGTGACAGTAATCCATCACACCCACCCGCCACGTTTGACTTCAAACTTCTATCACACCTTTTGATGCCGAAACAACGCGTTCTGAAGACGGTGTGTATGTGGATCACTAACACCATTGGCCTCACACACCCCCAATCCCGTACCACACTCACCTCTTCTCTCTAAATTGATCCCCGTGACAAAACTGGATCTTTATCGCAACATGCGTTATCATCTATTCTTCTTCCTTATTTTACAATTCGATGTCTACACGAACCAAGAAGCCGGTGCCAGTGCCGGGGCTACCCAGCGAGAACCAGTTTCGTCTCAGCGAGGTTCTCCAACACGTGAATCCCCGCACGCTGCGGGGACTCAATGGCGCCATCCAGACAACTGGCAGACTTTATGCCACAGACGTCGGTGAGCAGATGAACCGCCTCCTCCAGCAGGAGCGGGGGTTGCTGCATCAGATGGACGATGTTGAACGGTCCTATAAGACGCTAAACGTGAGGTTAGAGCTTGACGTCGCCGAGGACTGCTCGGAGAGGGTCCAGATGTATACAGAGGTTAATGACAAGCTTGGTGATCTTGTTTGCGGAATTGTCCGTCAACGCAAAAGGTTGGACGCATTGACGTCGAAGTTAAAAACTTTGGAGCAGTCCTTGATAAAACAGGACAGTCCGGTTGAGCAGAAGACAATATTAAACAGATTTGAAATGCCACGCAGCTCCGGTGAAGTCTCTCAGGTAAAATTGAGACAGTATCTTGATTTGGAGACAGAACTGGATGAGTTGGAGAGAGAACAGCGTCGCAAAAGCCTAGAACGGTTCAAAAACCCTACCAGCGGACTTCACATCTGGGGCAACACCCCTACCACAGGGATATCTGATGAGGTCGTCACAATACGCAAGGAAGTCAATGGAGACAAACAACTATTGAGGGAATTAAAACGCCTACAATGATGCCGTGGAGTTTTGTGTGGTTTGCTAGGAATTGAGTTAAGCTCTATAAAAGACAATTATTTGAGGTCCATTAATTGAGATCTATACAATTGTGTGGACCTCTGTTATCGCAGTGAATTGCCCACCTCTATTGGGCTATCAACAGAGAGGCTTGACAACCTCCTTGAAGATGGGAAACATGTTAGATTCCATATAGAGTTGAACGATATCCATACCTTTCTCCTGTTTGACGACATCCTGGTTTTCAATCAATTCAACAAAGGTTGGGTCGAGCGGCACCTGTGCCAGGAAGGGAAGACCGAGTTCCTTGGCCAACAATTCTCCCCCACCCTTGCTGAAGATGTTGGTGCACTCAGCACAATATGGACACACAAAGCCAGACATGTTTTCCACAATACCGAGGACCTTGAACGCGGCCTTCTCACAGAAGTTGATCTCCTTCTTCACATCCGATATCGACACCAATTGGGGGGTTGTGACAACCACCGCACCCATGATGAGATCCGGGGCCTTATTCAATTCCTCGGCAATTGCAATATGTTCGTCCGACGTTCCTGGAGGAGTGTCAATTAGGAGGTAATCCAACTCTCCCCACAGGGTATCTTTCAAAAACTGCTGGATCATCCCGGTCTTCTTAGGACCCCTCCAAACAATGGAATCTCCTCTGTCGTTCAATAGAAACCCAATTGACATCAATTTGATGAAATTCCCCGATTGAAGTGGCAAATGAACAGGCACCCAACCACCCTGAGCCTGGACCACCTTCTTGTCCTCCATCGAGAACATCCGCGGCAGAGAAGGCCCCGTTAGATCAATATCTAGGACTCCAACTTTAAACCCAAGTGAAGCCAATGTGAGTGCAATTTGCGTGGTCACGGAGGATTTACCAACACCACCTTTGCCGGATAGCACGAGCACCACGTTTTTCACATGTTCAAGGGACCTGGGTCTCTCCATTGGGGGAGAAGTTGATTTGTAAGAGGCAATGAAGTGGATCAAATGTGGCTGGTGAACGGGCTCCGGTGGCGGTGCACCGGTCGGGTCACGTGGCATGGCGACACAATCGCCATCTCACGTGACATGTCATTTTTGCCTCTCTTCATATTATTAATGAAATGATCCGATGGCTGGGGTTATAAAACCAGAAGGACATTCCCCGTTCTTATACTCCATTTGTCTTAAATCCAAAAACAATGTCCAAGAGAATTGCCATCATTGGAGCTGGTCCATTGGGATTAGGTTTTGCTAAAGCCATTGCTCAGGAACCTCAAGCTAAGTCGATCTTTAAAGCCGTTGACCTTTATGAAAGAAGATCCCAGGCTGGTGGGTTGTGGAACCATACCGGGGATAAGTCGAATGTCAAGTTCCAGTTGGGGGTTTCTCAAGAAAACCCAAAGCTCTTGCACGTGACAGATAATGACCCTCATCTTTCACCTTTGTACAAGCACACAGAGACCAACATTGTCAAACAGTTGATGAGATACAAAGATTATCCATTACCAGAAAAATCCAACGTGTTTCCAAACAGAAGAGAAGTTTTGAACTACTTGTTGGAATACCAAAGAACGATTCCAGAGTGGGTCAACTTCAAGTTTAACAACAAGGTGACATCGTTAGAAAAGAAGTCTGGGGAATGGGAGCTGGTTTCCAATGGGGAAACCAACAAGTACGATTCCGTCATCTTGGCTCACGGTCATTTTGATAAACCTTTCATTCCAAACACCCCAGGTTTGTTGGAGTGGTTCAACAAGGATCCAAAATCGGTGTCTCACGCCAAGTACTTCAACGATGTGACTGGTTACAAGAACCAAAAGGTGTTGGTGATCGGTAACTCTGCCTCAGGTATTGATATTTCTACCCAGTTGTTGACGGTGTCTAAGGGCATTGTGATGTCCGCCATTGGTGAACCAATGTTTAAGGGTGTGATTGAGGATCAAACCGAACAAGTTGATGCTATTGCCAATTACGATGTTGAAACCAGATCTGCAGTGACTGCATCTGGTAAGGTGATAAACGATATCGACAGAATCCTCTTCTGTACTGGTTACCTCTACCAAATTCCTTTCTTGAAGTCTTATTTGGAGGGCGCCCATGGTTTGAACAACGGTGGTGCTAACATCAGAAACATTTACAAGCAATTATTCTACATTTACGATCCATCTTTGATCCTCGCAGGATTGCCAAAATCTATCATCCCATTCCCATTCGCAGAAGCACAAGGCCAATATGTTGCCAGAATCCTCAGCGGCAGATTATCCCTTCCTAGCACCCAAGAAATGTTGGAAGATTACCACAATGAGTTGATTTCCAGAGGAGATGGCTCCACCTTCCACGTTATGGGTTCTTTGAAGGATGCCGAATACTGTAACGAAATGCACGAATTGTGTAGCGGTACTGAAGGCGAGGGGTTCATGGCCAACTATTGGGGAGATGAATTGCTCAAGTTGAGACAACAAACCGGGGAGTTGAAGAGAGAGAGATTCCACAGGTTAGTTCAACATGCCCAAGATTTGAAATCCAAGGGTGAACCATTTGTTGCTTTGACCCAACAATTCTAATGTACAACCGCTTTTTCTTAATGACTTTGATAAACTGTGATGCTTTCTTTATTGTGTAGAGATTGGAGGTGGTCTTCTTAGGGGGGTTACTGTTATGCAGTTGAATAATTCATTTCCTAGCCCCTTTACAGGAGGATATCAACTGACTAGACTAGCTTATTCGGAGTGTTGAACGGACTGGATCATACACGACTGGCTTACATCTGTGAATAACAACCACATCAATCCACAAACTGAGATCTCATCACTAGCAAACGGAATGACAAATTCACGCAAATTTAATACCTGACTCCCTTATTCGTTGCTTGGCCCAGATTTCTTGAATATATTACGCCTTAATTGGCGATCTCTCATACTAGCACGTTGCAAACTCTTCCGATTATGCCGTACTCCCATACTTCTCAACTTCTTAACTTCCTAATTATATTTTTCCTATCATGCCTACCATGCCGCTCGCCTCCCCTCTTCCTAACTCACGTTACTCCCTCCGCTCTTCACTTCACTGAGAACCTTTTCTTTGAATTTATACTGATTCCAGTATTTCAACCCGTAAAGTATGGAATCCGCCAAGTCATCCCCCTTCTTCACTCCCCACTCTCCTGTAGGGTGGGATCTTTCTGAGAACCTGTCTAGTGCTGAGATCACCTCGAAGACCCGTCTCGAGGGTGATTTGAATTGCCACAGCTTGTTCCACTCAGCAGGTGTTTTCGGTATCCATTCTTTCAAGTTAGGGGACAACTCAAAGCCTTTGACTGGTTCCACCAGCTGCGGGACCGTGGTGTCCTTCAAATGAGATGGCAAAGCATCGTTAATCAATTGACACATGATCTTCAATCGCAGATCTTTCCCTGCAGTCTCTGATTCTTGTACATCCGCCACCTGGGACTCCCAGTAATTCACCATTGTCATTGGAGCAACCGACTTGATGGTTATATGCTGCTTTCCGTGTTCTAGATTCCACATTCCTATGCCCATGAACACCATAGCCTCTACGGTGTTTGCTCGTAGGGTTGTTTCTAAAACACTTGATTTACCACCTGTTCTAAACCGCTGTCGCTCCACCAACACGGTCAGTCTGCGGTCGTGAACCTCATTGAGAATCTGATTAGTTAGAAACTCCATCGTCAGCTGAGTCCAATTTGTTGGATTAAAGTCCAGATTCTCTCGATTCAGATCCAATTTGATACATTGGGCCAACTGGACACGTTCTTGCTTCCAGTGGAACCTTGCCAGTGCCATGTTGGTAACCCCTATGTCCAAAGAGATCACTGTTTGTGGCGGTTCTTCATTCTTCGATAGCTCCTCCACAAGTGCGTGTACGAGATCCGACTTTCGCCCACTGATTTGAGCACCGATCTTGCTGTTCATATCCACTAGCTGCATCTTGGTGAAAGCCTGTTTGGCCACCCATTGGGCCACATTCACCATAAAAACCCTATCATCACCACTTTTTCCTCTCACAAAGATGGCTTATTACGTGTTCCCGGAGGAGTTGATACCGGAGGTGTCCACCGTGGTGAACTGGGTGATGTCATTCACGCCTCTGATCTCGTACGGGTCGACGTTGGTCTCGATACGAAGAAAGAGGTCATCTCAAGGGTTCAGTATTGACATCTGCGCCACAATGCTGATGGCATCATTGTTGCGCATAGCGTACTATGTGAACGACCCCTTCGAGTGGGCGCTTCTGAGACAGTGCCTGGTGATGGTGTTCATCCAGACACTGCTGCTTCACACCGCGTTGAAGTACAGATCAAAGGACGACATCACGTTCGAACAATACGACGTGGATTGGCAGGGTCAATGGCAGATGCTGCGGGACACGAACGCAGACCAGTGGGTAGAGGTGCGAGATCAGTGGGACCAGTTGTCCGAGGAGGGTGTCCAGACCATTGTCCAGTGTCTACTTCTGGAATTGGCCAAGTTCCTCTACAACAACGTGGTGATTCTCGTTGGGGTGGTCGTGGAGGTTGGCGGGATGGTGGTGCGTGTGTTTGATCATCACTATGTGCGGCCGTTCAGGTTTTGGCAGTGGGATCATGCTCAGACGTATTGGAAGTTTCTGGCGGGGTTTTTGGTAGCCTTAGTGGTAATTCAGCTCTTGTTCCATGGTGACGACCATCTAGGCCTTATTCTTGGCACGGCCTCTTTTCTTGTCGAGAGCTCCTTGCCGCTACCGCAGATCATGCTCTTCCAAAGGGTGAAATCGGTGGAGAACTTCAAGACGATCCTCTTGTTGTCGTGGTTGGGTGGTGATGTGACCAAGATCGGCTATCTCTTCTTTGGCACAAGCGATGTGGGACTGCTCTTTATCATTGCGGCCTTCTTCCAGATGTCACTGAATCTTGTCATCACTTACCAGTTTTTCTACTACTGGCGGAACCCCGGGAACCATGTCGAGGAGGGTGGGATCGAGTTGCCATTGAGAGCACGGGTCGATACGAGGGTGGATACTGCAGAGGACCTGGACCACGACTTCAAAACAAGATCTAGGGGTAATACATTAAAGTGATATAGAGTTATAGAGACCCGATCCGTTCTAGGACCCTGAGGCGATCCGCCTGCCACCACAGCTGGAATAGGGGGTCCCCACTTGCGGGGGTTTCCCACGGTTTGGGAGATAGAATGAAATGGATGTTTTTGATTCTCTTGAGATCCCATAGCTGGGGGTGGCACCATTGCATTGTCTTGAGAGCGTTGTAATTGTGGGAGATTGGAAGCCATCTGCCCCTGAAAAGGTCTGCCAAGAGGTCCTGATCAGGGAACTTGTACAGGGCAGTCTTTTCTCCGTCGTCCAATCTCTCTAGAATCAGTTTAAAATGGACAGTGCTGGGTTCGACGACTAGGATGCCGGAATTGCACTTTCCTAACCCGGACAATGGCGGTGGTCCTTCAATTCGGTCGTCGGCACATTCTCCTGTGAAGGCACAGTTGCCCAAGTGCCATTCCTTCGGATAATGGTCGAAGTGGTTGGGATTGCACACACAGGCGTGGGAGGAGGCGAATGGGGCACCCTTCAAGTCCAAATCCATCAACTCGTCCAGACAGGCCAATGGCAACATGTCGCAATCCAACTGGATCACGCGCTCGAACTGGGTGAGGTTGAAGAGCGCAAGCTTCGACCAGGTTGTGTGGAAGCGGGGGTCCCGAGAGAGGTCGGGGGTTTCCTTCGGTATAAGGGGATCAATGGTGATATGAGGGATGCCTTCCCTGTCTAATACGTCAAGAGCGCTTGTCGGAAGGCACCCCACTGGGTGGATCACATGGAGTGTGTACTTTGATCCGTGCTTTTGAAGCGCCCAATTGAGGACCAATACTCCAGGAAGATAGTCGCTTCCCGTGAGAAGAGTTGCCCATATCTTTTCTGCTGTCATCTGGGGCGTTGTTGTATGTGGTTGGTAGGTGATTGAGTGTAATTGGATGTAATAAGTGTAATTTGATGGAATAAGTAAACCCTGAAGGAAGAAGTCCGATGAGGTAAGCAAACGGTGGGATTGTGAGTTGAAGAAGTGTTTTAAGAGCGGGCCTGATGTTGAAGCGGTGTTGCGATTGGTATCCTGCAGTTGCTGTGGACCGAAAGGACGGGGTTATGCTCTCGGAGAAGGCGATAGGGGAGAAACGTGCGGACCTGCGATAACGGACTTAATATTCGTTCCGCCGTGAGAGCGGAAGGAGGTGCCATGGGCGGCGCGGCGCAAGCCTCACATTGGGGTGGAATCGCCGTTCAGTTGATCAGTCTCATCCGAGCGTGTCTTAGATTTGACAGAGGAGTTGATCAATCACTCCGTGAGGTAATGAAGGAAGGTGAGTTGGTGAGTTGGTGAGTTGAGGCAGGAAACGAACGAACATGGGTATAACCAAACAACAATGCTCACCGGTGGATCCGGAAGATGAACCAACTCAATGAACTAATGAACCATGGGGGTTACGGGTTAGGGGTAGTGGTTATGAGGTTGCATAACCTGTGGACATTAGCAGTGAAACAAACGAAACAAAACAGGTGAGTTTGTGAGTGACAAGAACGACCAATTCGTCCCATCAAGCTAAACCACTAGGTGTGTAGCCATTCAGCATGGTACATGATTCAGTGGAGAACTCCGATAACAATGATTCAGTGGGGAATTCCGATAAGATGAATCATGAGAACTCCGATCACGACACAAGAAGATATGTTGGACACCAGATGTCACAAGAGGATGTATTGGACACCGGATGTAGCAAAAGGATGTGTTGGACATTGGATGTAACAAGAGGATTTGAGAATGTGATGCTGGTAATCTTGTGAGAACCACTGTGGCAAGTCATTCACCTATTCAACTTTTGATTTGATACGACTATACGCTAGATAACCAGGTGGCAACAAGAACACCATCAACCTCAAGCTCAAGGTATGAGGTCAACACCGGGCCTCAAAGCCAGGCTCATGTAACACATAAAACCACGTGAGGATCTTTAAGAAAACCTACCGGAGTATGTATACAAGACAAGTCACACTTGATCTCACCCATATGTGTGCTTATCCACTCACAGGAACTCACCAACCATCTCCTCAACACACGCAACAGAGGCAACAAGAGCAATCCAGAAGTCAAACGATGTGTTCAACTCTATGCCTTTTTATCAACCACATTCACTCGCAAACTCCCTCGACTCGTTTGATCGTTCTCACATAAAACCCTTGTTCACTCGCAACCACGAAACGAACCACGCACCATCTTCGGCCGCACCCATAGCCACGCGGTTCATGAGCAAAATACACTCATCAATAAATAGCCAATTGATAAACCCTGTGGTGCTAAAACATGGCAATCCACGCTAATGCACCCCATCAGATGTATTCAACCCAGGGTCCTCGTCACCAAACTCACTGCGCTCGTCTGTTTGCAGCCCGTTGCTCTTACTTAATCTCTCACTGCTCAAGCCAAAAAAAATTTTCTGTCTACGCCCCACACTCCACATTCCACAGCTAATGGTTCTGATAAACGGGGTGAAGTACGCGTGTGAGCGGTGCATACGTGGCCACAGGGTGACCACGTGCACGCACACAGACCAGCCTTTGATGATGATTAAACCCAAAGGCCGGCCGTCCACTCAGTGTCCCCATTGCAAGGAGGTGAGACGAATTAAAAACTCCCACGTCAAGTGCAAGTGTTCCAAGAAGAAACCGGCAGGAGACTCCAACCACGAGGCGAAATGTCCTTGCTACGTGACAGGCAGTTGTTCATGCTGTTCGAAGCGAAAGCCAAAGAAGCAGGCGCCTGCGCCGGCCCCGATGCAGGCCCAGGCCCAGGCGGAGCCCTCGCCAATGGACCAGCTGCTACCGGGGCTCGACGAGCCACTTGATATAGGTAGCGTGCCCTTGGTGTCAACAACACTGGCAGAATCCCTCTCCTCGCTCAACTCCGCATGGGATCTCAACGATAGCGCGGTGTCTCTTTTATCAAACGATGGTTCGATGATGACAAACGGCCTCCCTCCGGTCAGGGCGAGAAAACCATCAAGACAGATCGGTATGGACCCCCTCGACATGATCAAGCCTGTGCCGGCCAACCTGAGACAGAAACGGGTCGGGGAGATCACAATACCAATGGAGGAGTACGTGAAACCCCTCAACGACATGAACGATAAGTTCAACACGTTCCTCAACAACATCACCGACCTGGCACCGTCAACACCCGCCTCCACTAAGGCCATATCACCCGACGCAATCTTCGACACCCACCACCACCAGCAACACTTCATGCCCGACTCCTACGACCACCCTACCGTGTCCTCAACGGGGGGTCTGCTCGACTTTCTCGACGATGACGCCGTAGTGACGACTTCAAACCGGTCTCTCGCCAGCTCCAACAACGCAGGAGGTCTCGATTCCCTTTTCCCCCTTCATCCTCTCATCGGGCCCTCCTACACAGGAACCGCAGCACTGACTGCAACACCAACAGGAGGGTCACATGCCTCGCTATCTGTTACTAACCTCACGGGCCACAACCAGTCACAAACAAGCCTGCTCCAACAGGCCCTCGGAAAGAACCCAACAGGCTCATCAACAGGCTCCTACACCCATCTTCACCATGGAGGTTCCCATAGCCACAGTCATTCCAACTCCTTTCATCCCTACCCCAGAAGATCTTCCTCATTTGTCAGTTTGGGGTCAAACCACTCGGTTAGCTCCTCGGTCAACGGAGGGTCCCCAATCAATTGGGACGAACCTCAGCTCTTGACCGCGGAAAACCTCGAAGTTCAGCCCTTCTTCGGTGGTCCCCAGCTGACCACCTCAAAGACAAACACAACTCTAATGGAGGATATTTACCAGACAAAAACATACACAGAATCCCAGAATGGTGACAACAGAAGCAGGAAATCAATCAACCTCTTCCAGGATATCCCCTCCGGTCAACTTTAATTTTATCATTTGCTATATCGTTTATACTTTTTAATTAATACATCATGACAAACAACGAGCAAATTGACCAGCACACCTACGCTGTGAGTTTGTGAGGAAGAGACCCGCTCAGAAACGACCAAACCAGCGCAGTGAGTTTGTCAGTGTACCAACAAAACGAACAAGTCAGGTCGACTAGCAAATGGGCCCAGTAAGTTAGAATCACATTAAATAATTCCATATTCCAGTAATCTCACTCCGTGGCTTGAGTTCTTTCGTGGACTCTTGGCAAGATGCTCAAGTGGGTCTTACCAATGCTGAGCATGTAAACGCTCAGCTCAACCAGATACCTGTTTGTTCTCCAACGTGGATTTTCCAGCGAGTTAGTTGTTTCATCTACGTTATTAAACCCATATTAGTCCTCTATTTCTGTGCATACTTTTCCTTTGATATGAAATTGGAGTATGTGAATCTTTCAAAGTTCTTTACTACCCCTCGCACCTTGGATGGGCTAAAATTAGGACCCTTGGGCTTCTAAATTCCCATTGCAAAAGGATATTGATGGAGGTGACAGTTACTCCTCATGAAGGCGATGGAGTTGCAGAATTGACGAGGCCTATTTCTCGTGGGGTCGAGTGGCTCATGGGTCTCTTTTCAGGTCATGCGCCACTCCTCACGTGACCCAACGTTTCTGATGGATTAGATCACAAGGAAATCACTTTTCTTCTCCCGTTGTAAAAGAATATTGATTGAATTGGAAGTTTATGGATTGCTGTATATTCAAAACGGCGCATTTGTGAAAGTGAGAGGGCCCATTTCTGGTGAGGTACGTAGTGGCGCATGAAATTCAATGCTATCAATGCGCCACTCTTCACGTGACCACAGTCACCGGTAGATTAAATGTGCGTGGATGGAGGATGATGGCCAATTATGAAGTTTTAAGTAAAAACCCGGGACACTAGAACCACCAAATATGGCTGTTTGGTATCATTGGAGATGTTCCCATGTGGTTGACATCCATTAGATTTGCGTAATAAATTGTAGATTTCCGTCTACTTTCCCGTTGCCATCTTCATAATTGAAATTCTAATGCATTTCACGTCTTTTATAGTGCTTGAATCATTTGGTATAGATTGTTTGGGGTTGAAAATGGATCAATATCATAGAACAAAAAAAGATGCAATACTTTGGAATGCAATCCGATTTCAATCTAAATGATATACATCCACCCGCTGTGAGTAACAACAGACTCATCACATTAACAACATACATTCATTCAGTTACCGACCTATCCACCTACCTACTTTCTTGATACTCCATGTGGCCATCTCCCTGGTTTTGCATGCTGAGCATATTTTCTTGTCACAGAACCTCTGGTTCCTATTCACCATCAATACAACTCAATCACTTCTTAGTACATCACACATGAGCGCCTTTTCAAAATCAACCCCCTGTTATAATCAAAATTCTTATTATGGCTCTTTCAGTGGCAAAACCCTCACCAGTTCTTCTTCAACACATTACCTTCCTCTTACACAACCCTCACCGTTACCCCAACTAACACACCGCTTGGCCACAGCTATCCTTCAACCAACCTCTTCAATTACCTTTTCCAGCTCAAAAATACCAAACTCACCACCTTCACATTTCAAATCACCTAACAAACCTATGCTTCAGTTTAAACCCGCTAATCTTCACCAATTTCGTACCAATTGACCACCCTGCCATGTAAAGCCTTCCATCACCCTTGTTATGGCTCTTGAACTCACCACCAAGCAACTGTGAGGCCCCCTCGCAGCACTCACTCGCACTAATTTTACCCTTTCACAGTAACCTATCTGCTTTAGCTTCACACCTACATATATGTCGAAATCGACGCCCCAGCTTCTCATAGACACCAAGGACACCGACCCCGACATCAGGTTCATGGCACTCAACGACTTGGACAACGCGCTTGGCTCTCAGAGCCTCCGCTTCACCAACAGTCAGATGAACCAATACTGTCAAACATTGTTGCGCACACTACAGGACGAATTCGAGGAGGTACGTACCCAGACACTCAAGTGCCTTACCACTGTAGCCATTGGGGGTCCCCCGGAGGTGATCCCCCTACTAGGAGGCCTCCTAGAGCGCCACGGAGCCAGTTTGGCCAGAGGAGGTGTTGGCAGAGAGGTTTACTCGATGGCTTTGGTGAACCTGCTCAAGTCATGTCTCTTCAAGAACGACGAGGCAGGCCTCCAGCGGGGCCACAAGGTGGTTGAGATGGTAGTCCATTATGTGATGGCACATCGTGATCTGGTGCTTACCCAGGTCGATATGATGGATCTCATTACCAGTGTCACCCACTACTGCGGCCAGTATCTTGCCGCTGATGCTGTGATCCTGCTGGTCCAATTGGTGCTTAATGCGGCTCTTCAAGGAGACACAATGGTGTCGAAACGGTCCATTTTGGCCTTGAAGAGTTTGGCCAAGTATTTGACCAATGGTGAAGCACTTGTTGGTGTGATAGGCTTCAACGGATCTCAAGGCATTGTTTTGGACATATTTAAGGCTGCTCTGGAGGGAAACCCCGCGTTGATGACGCCATACCTGGAGTCGATTGTCAAATTGATTGACAGTACAATTGACGTTATGGACGTGGACGAGGACTTCGATTGTCAGTTGAAAAAGGACCAATTGACGATTGGAGCCATGGAGCTAGTGAAGTCCATCTGGGAACTAACAATCGAAACGCTCGAAGATTCTCAGATGTGGACCTTGCTGCCTCAATTGGTCTCCTATGACCCTTACTTGTCAAACGAGGAGGATGACGAAGAGGAGGAGGAATTCAGTGATTACTCCGACGACGAGCAGCAGCAAGATGATGACGACGATGACACCCAGGGTCTTTCAAGCAAGGTGCGGTTGACAACTCTCAAGGCAATCAATGTACTCATTCAAAACCAAAAGGGTGTGCTTCCACTAGTTTACCAAACACTTTTAGACCCCCTTCTGCAGCAACTACAGCGTGAAAAGAACGTAGTTGTACTCAAGGAGCTGCTGGAGCTATTTGTAACCTTCTTCAAATCAACAGCCCTTGAAGAAAGTTATCACAACTTGAGAAGAGTCAATGAGGATGTTCCCATGGCTCAATTGAGGGCCCACGAGCACCAACTTTGCGCCACTCTCTTGAAACTCATTGACACCCAGCCATCCAACGAGTTCATGACCTACTATTACGAATTTGTGATGAGCCTTTCAGAAACCCTTAGGGGGTTGTCCCAGATCGAGCAGCTCATAGTAGCGTTGGACGCCCTCTATGGAACTTTGAACGCATCCCAATTGGTCAAGTTTTACACAAAAGTACTCAATACAAACTCGGTTGAGTGCCTCGGCAAGGCCCAGGGGATCATCCTACAGTTCCTAACAACAACCTTGTCCCACGGTTCCATGAGCAACCACAGACTCACCGTGGAGGCAATCCAGTTGTGCAACGATATTATTCTGCTCGGGGCCACCGGGTTCATTGAGGGTCTCGTTACCGGTGTGATGGAATCCCTCATTATCAAGACAACAAACCGAGACCTCGGTATAGACATTCGCCGTTTATCGTTGACGACATTAGGATCCCTTGCTCTTGTTAACCCCCAACCTGATGTTCGCTTTTGCCACTCGATTTTGGCTGTTTTTGACCAAACAATCCATACCGATCTTATGGTAGAATTAGCACTACAGAACTTCAATCTGGTGCTAACAAATCCTCAATTTGGTGGGCTCGTCTCCTCCGAGTGGGTCCAGGGGGTCTTGCCAATTCTTCTTGAGTACCTCAATGTGCCCGAATTAGGGGTCTTGGCCCTCACCAGCATTTCCAGGTTGGTTCAATTGGGTCTAATCACCAATAAGGACCAGGTTCTACAGGGGGTGATCCATAACACTGTCCACTTGGATGACCACTCTAGCAGTCTCCTGGGAGAATTGCTCACCCAGTGTTGGACTCCTGTTGATTTAGCCTCGATATTGGGGCTGATCACGAAGTTGATCCAATTTGACGGTTTTGACGGCTTGTACCCTCTTGTGGAAAAGCTGATGGAAACCTACAGTGGGGAGGAATTGATTGATAAGTTGGGTCCAATTGAGGATTCTAAAAGAGCCAAGTTTGTTGCCAATGTCTCTCTCGTGGCGAAGGATGAATCAAAGATTGAGACTGTTTTGAACCATTTGGCCCTCAATCAAGAAATTTATCCATGTCTTGTCTTTCTCAATGAGGTGGCAAAGAGGGTTGATTTAAACCAGTCTTTGGACACTGTGATGAGGTATTTTGGGTCCAGTGATGACCAAATCTTGGATTCTGCAATCAAATTGACGGCAACTTTGGTCGTCCATTATCCGGAAAGATACTTAGAGCAGTTATTGGATAAATTGGATGGGTCTCTAAACGATGCGGTTTTGAAAACCATCATTGAGATTACAAGGTCTGGAGATCAAAGCTCGCAAATGGTCTTAGAAACCCTTTTCAAGGTGTTAAAGGAGTCGACTGTGTCCTTGGATGAGACTGAGATCACAACCGGGGCTCAATGCATCTCGCAGTTGATTCTTCAAAGAAAGGTTGATAAGATTGACGATTTGATTGGGATCCTGGAAACACCGATCGCCCGTTGGACCAATCTAGAGTTGACGGTGTCTGCCTCAATCAAGTATTTGCTCAATGATGGTCAATTTTTTAAAGATATCCCAATAGATCAATCATCTCATTTGATTCAATTGACCACTAATGGGATTCTTTCGGATAAGTTGGTCTTGAAGACCATTGGTATCTCCAATTTGAATTTGGCGTTGGAGAAGTGGTCTCAGGTGGGGATTCCCCGGTTTTTGGAGTTGGCTACCCTCCTATTAGAAACTGGGGTCAAACCGGACAAGTCTTTTATCAGGATTCAGCAGATTGGGCCTTACAAAAACAAGATTGATGATGGATTGGGGTACAGGAAGCAGGTTTTTGAATCGCTTTATTACTACTGGAGATGTCCTGCTCGGTTTGGCACCTTGGAGTGGCCATTTGCAAGGCTTTATGATTTGTCGGTGAAGGACGACTTGAGTATCACCTCTGTGGGGCTCTTGACGTTGGTGATGATCATGGAGTCGACTCCAACAATCTTCTCGAGCGAGGACTGTGTTCAATCCATTGTGGACAGATCCAGGAAGGTCTTGAATAAGAAGATGGCCGATACCGCAGTTAAACAAGATTTGGAAAAGCAGGCCAGCTTGACAACCCTCGTGTTGAGGTTTTTGAACAGGATCAACGACTTGATTGTCAGCCGGGCCGTTGTTGTCTCCCACCAACAAATGGGCGTCTGGATCCAATTCTACAGCGAAATCCCCCCCTAAATGTCACTAATTTACAAACAACCGTGGCGGATCCCAATTTAACACCCTAGATGGTTTTAAAAACCCACAAACGGACTAACAACCAGTACTTCAACATCAACAAACAAGCATCTCAAGGGAGTTCCATTCATGGCTCCACCAATCCAACTCAAATCACTGTCATTGCCAAACTCGCTTTATATCACGTATGTTAACAACCTTCTTACCTTTACCTCACTTTCGCCCACTTACCTAACCACCTTGGATTCTCTGCCTTCTTGTTTTACGTGCTGAGCCATGTTGCCGTTACGTAACCTTACGTAACCTCCCTTCACATTCGAATTTTCGTTCCAGCGTTTGTTGTGAGATCAAGTCAACTGCTTCCAACATAATGGCCATTGAATCCTCTCAACCAATCAACTTGACTCGTGTTGATGTCAATGTGAGTCCTGAAGGTCACACCATCAACAGCGACCTTTTAGCGAAAATGCTGGGTCCATTACTGGCCACTAGCGATAAAACCATGGGAGAGTTGATGAAAGAGATGAACGCCACGCTGGAGAACCTCCAGTACACGGGACTGTTCAAATCCATCGGCGTGAAGTATGATGGTGGAAAAATTGGCGAAACAAAGGATGTTTTGGGTGAACAAATCATGGCCGTTAATGCGGAGTTGAATTTGAATGTTGAAAAGCTAAAGCATTACACCGTGGGCTCTAAACACACTTTAGAGGGCAACAGCGTTTGTCTTGGTTTGAAGAATTTGAATGTTTGGGGTAATGGTGAATCGTTGAAGTTGTCCACGATCTTGGATCATCTGGATTCAACAAGAATGAATGTGATTGATTTCCAATACAAGACTCCACTGTTGGACCCTTCAATGGGTTTGGTTTTCAAGGGTCTCTATGAGAACAAGACTAGGTCGGCTTTTGATGCGGATTTGAAGACGCTGGGCTTCCAGTTGGGTTTGGAAAAGTATGTCCTGATTCCATCACTTGAATTATCGAACTTATTCACCATCGGGTTGGGCTACACAAAGAGAGCAGTCACTAGTGTCAAGGACAGTGCCCTGGATGAAATCAAGACTTACGCGGGCGATGATCTCAAACAGAGCTTCCATTTTGACGGTGTCTTGACGAATCTTGAGTTCATTCCAAAATCCCTCCTACCATTGAACGGATTCCAGCTGGGGTTCCAGAACGAGTTCACTGGGGTCATGGGCCATGATGATGACGACAAAATTTATAAGTTGGGTCTGGATCTCAAATTGGTCAAATCATTGCCAAATAAGTGGGCCACGTTGACAAGCGGAATCAAATACGGCCAAATCACCAACCTGAACCCGCTGGGTGGCACGGTCCACTTTTTGGACAAGTTTCACCCAACAGTTCCTGGTGTCTCCGGTCCCTTGACAATTGGTGGGTCCACCAGCTTCCTCGAATATTCTCTGGCCCTCTTGGGTAAGTTGGGGTTGGAATCGGTCGACGCCCCACTGAGAGCCTACGGGGAGATCAAGGGTGTTCAAATTGACCAAGGAGACTGGGTTCATGGTCTTGATCTGGGGTTGATTTATCAGAACAACACCGGGGAAGCAAAGGTGTTCACTAAATGTAAGAAGGATGGTTTGCCCGTTTTTGGCTTCGAGGTGTCTCTCAATGGTGACTGGTGAAGCGGTGCTTAGTTCTTGTTTGTGTATAAATGTCATTTTTCAATACCGAGTTATTTATTCAGAGCCACGGAGTATCGTATCTTATTTATTCTTTAATTGATGGATCTATCATTACACAGCACCAAAGCTGGCCTCTAGACGGTTAAATTCTTTAACAACTTCTCAACCTCGTCACCATCGTGGTTCATTTCCGCAAGAAGTGCCTTCACCCTTGGAGCCATCTCTTCCAATGTGACCAATTCACCCTCGTCCGCTTCGTCCGCCTTCCCTAAGACCTTGATACGCACCTTCTTGTCTTGGAGAAATTCTTCCTTACCCAAGATGACGGCAACAGGACATCCTGACTTTTCGGCAGCCTCAAACTGTTTTCTTGGGTTGACCTTCTTCTTATACACGTATTCGGCCTCGATACCTGCCTCCCACAGCTTGGAGGTGATTTCCATTCTTTGTGGAAGAAGACCATCCCAATCTGGACCACCACCGAAGGCCATCACCATCACTTGGGTCGAGGTTGGTCTCACCTTCTCCACCAGCGCTGTTCTTTGCTTGATCAATGAGAAGATACGTTCCACACCGAAGGATATACCCACACACGGGATCGACTTCGACTTACCCTTTGAGTTTGTTCCCAAGAACATGCCCACCAAGTTGTCGTAACGACCACCCGCGGCGATTGAACCCACACCCACGTATTCCGACGCATCTTCTTCGTCATTCTTCTTCTTCTTCTTCTTTTCGGCCGCATCCTTAGGTGGGGCAGATTGAGCAGTGACTGCTTCGTAGATAAGACCCGTGTAGTAGTCCAAACCTCGTGCTAGCGACATATCAAAGGAAATGTAGTGATCCATGCCAAATGCTTCCAAGTAGTCCACCATGGTCTTGACGTCTTCGAGACCTTGCTTGGCGGATTCGTTTGCCATGAGCGCCTCATCGCCCATCAGGGTTTCCAAAACCTCTCTGATTTCACCCTTGATCTTCACATACTCACCGATCTTGTCTGCAACCTCTTCAGTTTGGTCCTTTTCGTTCACCATCTCGTTCTTGACGGCCTCCCATGGGGATTTGTCCAACTTGTCCACGGCAGAGGAGATTCTTCTCACATCCTTTTCCGGAACACCACACACTTGGAAGATCCCGTCCAAGATCTTTCTGTGGTTGAGCTTGATCTTGAACTCGGTGATACCCAAACCTGTCAACCCATCAACTAACAATTTCAACACTTCGGCGTCTGGCACCATGGCATCGTACAATCCGGCCACATCGAAATCACACTGGTAGAACTCTCTCATTCTACCCTTGGTCATTGCAGGCTGATCTCTTCTGTACACCTTGGCAATGTGGTATCTCTTGATATTTGTGATACCATTCATTGCAACGTATCTGGCAAACGGAACCGTCAAATCGTATCTCAACGAGGTCAACTCACCACCTTGGTCCTCCAAATTGTAGATCAACTTGGAATCCTCACCGTACTTTCCTGAAAGGATTTCTCTTAGCTCGAAGACGGGAGTATCAATCGTAACACCACCGTGGGATTGAAAGAGCTTGGTCAGATGGGTGAAGATCCCCTGTCTGATCACCATATCCGAGTCACCCCAGTCCTTGGTACCTTTCGGCGTCTTTAATGTGAATGTCTTTGGCTTTGCAGTCGTCATGAACGTCCTCTTGAGTGTGTTCATTCAAAAGAGTCACCGTAGCCGAAAAAATTTTCAGGCCTTCACTGAGGGTAAAGGTGGATGGGGTTGTATAGGTGGGGGTTTGTGGATAGCAGTGGCAAATGTGTTGGGATCAGTTTGTAGGGGTGATGGACTATTCCTCAGTTGAATTTGAACGGTGAGTTTTCAACCGCAAAGAAGAGAGATATTTGAGTATGTTTGTGATTGCGGTTTGCGGGTGGTTTGGTGTGTTGGAAGGAAAGTATGGGATGTTCTGTAAAGGATGAGTTGGTCGGTTACCACGGGAAAAGTGAGTTGGTAGGGTTAATCAAGTTGTCCAGCTGAGCGGTGGCGCATGTACAATGCGCCACAACCTGCCCCATGAGGGATGACCCTTCTAAAAAGCAGTAGATTTTAGCTACAGAGTGGATGAGGATAAGGTGGGCATGTGTAGAGTGAAAGAGGGGCAGAGCAGGAATAAAAGGAGCAACTGGAGGCCATAAATTGATTCATTTAATTTTGAAGCCTGGCTCAGTGAATAAGGCTCATGGCAGGATTGGTGGGCCTGTGCACCGTGGGTTGTTTGTTGCGTGGTATGCTGCCTTAACGGGTGAATTTTAATGGGTGCTATTGATTTCGCTGACGTTCTGGCTTGCCGCTGTTATTCTGCCTCCTAGCTTACTCTAATTTTTTTACCGTAACAATAGATATACACTCACAAGACTTACTAACTTACGATTCACTCCATCAGTAGTAAGTCGCTGGCCATTAATCCTCCCTCCAAACTTGTTCGCTCACCCGTTTAGTAACCCACGAGCGCAGTTAGTTAATGTACTGCAACTTCAACTGCGACCACCCCTGTTCCTCCCATTGTTCCCTTGTTATCATTGGAACGCCCTCTGTCTGAGACCCCAAGCATGCCCCCACCCAACTGTCAATGTCCCTTTCGTTGTCATCCCCATTCAAATACGAGCTGATCTGGTAGTCCTTCACAAACATCCGCAAATCATTCAATATGCCGTCCTCCAAGCCTGGAATGTAAGATAGGGACCCCTGGATAACGACATTTGAAAGCAGATCCTTATAGATGGAATCGCTGGCAGAAAGACTCTTTAAGGATTGGAAAATGAGCGCACCCACACCCGGTGCATCTGCAGGAACCGCTTGGCCGTCTGGAAACTGATGTCTGTAGCAGTTGTAAGGCTTGAACAAGGGTTCAACCAGAGACCTCTGCACGTCCGCAGTTGTCATAACCCTTTTATTGCTCTGGGTGATGAACGTCACCGGTTGTTGGTCTCCGTACAATGCCAAGGCTCCCCTGTTGAATTGATTCAAGGTCTTGGAAATCATGTATTGGGACCACGACTCCTCCTTCAATTTGTCCATGTAATCCAAGGGCATCAAATCCACGTTGGAAAGCCCCTTTGCTGCCAAGTAGGCGTTGCTGAACGTGTTCAAAAACTGGGCCCCGTATGGAGATCTCATCACCCCCTTCGAAAGCACCCTACCGTTTGAAATTGGAGTCACCGAAACATAACTGGATTCCAATTCCACAAGTAAACATGACGTTGGTCTCGAGATTGCGTATGAGGTCGCCAATTGTCTGTTCAAGAGCGTCAACCCGCCAACATTGCCCTTTTCAAACACCCTTTCTGCCAGCTCCCCGGTGATTTTCGAATCTGACCACACGTTTTGGGAGATGGTCAGCAGTGCTTCACTCTCTCCGCACTCAAGCTCCCCGTACACGTGGTTCAAGAGGGGGTCCAACGACTGGGGGTTGTACAAAACCCCGCCGTTAAGGAGGGAAAAGACCTGAGAATCCGGTTCAAAGCTGTCCAGGCCATGGACCGCATCAATACAGGTCCGTGGCTTTGTCTCGTGGCCCCACCCGTAGTGGAGCGTGTCGTTGATATCCAAAACGAGGTTCATCACTGAATAAACAAGATGGTGATAATTTTTTATTCTCTCTGGCTTCTCTTCAATTCAAGATGGAGGAGACGAGAAACGTGTGTGTAGTGGCCCATGTGGACCATGGAAAGACCTCCCTCTCCGACAACCTCATTGCTTCCACTGGGCTTTTTTCCAAACGTCTTGCGGCCCGTATACGATACTTAGACTCGAGAGAAGACGAACAAATCAGAGGAATCACCATGATGTCGTCCGCCATTGCTTTGAAGTTCACCACGAGGGCCCCAGGTGGTGGGGTTCGCAACAGTGTTATCAACTTGATTGATTCCCCCGGTCACATTGACTTTTCATCCGAAGTTTCCACGGCTTCAAGATTATCGGACGGAGCGATTGTTGTTGTGGATGTTGTTGAGGGTGTGTGCTCCCAGACAAGAAACGTGCTCAGACAGGCCTGGATTGATAACTTGAAGCCTCTTCTCGTTTTGAACAAGGTGGACCGGCTTATTGTTGAATTACAGTTGACACCTATGGATGCGTACCTCAAACTGATGGAGGCAATCAATCAGGTGAATTCGGTGATGGCCTCGTTTTACCAAGGTGATGCTATTGGTGCCCATGCCAACGACGCCGCTGTTGGTGACGATGCAAACATCTACTTTTCTCCCACCAATGACAACGTTGTTTTTACAAGCGCCTACGACGGATGGGGATTCAACTTGAAACAGTTCTCTCACATCATCTCGCAGAAGTTCAAGGGAGACATTTCTCCCGAGGAAATCCACTCCAAGCTCTGGGAAGGCTACTACTTCGACCCAAAAACCAAAGGCATTGAGCCGATTCCAAAACAGAAGAAAGCCTCCAATAAGAAACCCCTTTTTGTGACTTTCATCCTCGACACAATCTGGAAGTTGTACCACACAGCCATGGCGATCCCGGAAAACTCGGATAACTTGGAGACGCTCAAGACGATGGTGTCGAAATTGAACATTAACGTCCCCCCAAGAGAGATCCAGTCGAAACAAAAGGAAACAAAGATTCTCATCCAATCAGTGATGTCCCAATTTCTCCCGCTATCCAGTGCGCTCCTTGGAGCCATCATTAACGTCCTGCCATCTCCAATGGAGGCCCAGTTGGTTAGAATCCCCAAGTTGATTGCTAGCTCGCCGGAAAACGAACTGCTCGACCCCCAATTGAGAGATCAGATGGTCCAATGTGACCCCAGCGGCTATGTTTCTGGGTATGTGGCCAAGTTGGTGAGTTTGCCAAAGGATATCATTGACATGGCAAACAAACAGAGAGAGATCAATGAAGGTGGAGAAGATAGAGCCGTCGACGATATCATGGAGCGGGCAAGAAGATTGCGGGCATTGGCATCAACCCAATCGAGGCCTGCGGCCACTCCTGCAGTGGAAAAGTCTTCTGATGTGGAAACTATTCCCATTATTTCGCATGATGACGACGACGAGACGGAAAACAGTGATGACAGTGACGATTACGATCCATTTGAATATGAGGAGGAAGAGGAGGAAGAGGAGGATGAACCTGAGGAGGATGAAGAACTGGAGGCTTTCATTGCGTTTACCAGACTGTACTCGGGTACAATTTCGATTGGAGACGAGATTGTTGTGCTATCACCATTGTACAACCCTGAGCGGGATGGCGATGAGGCACACGCTGCATCTGTGAATGAGGACGAGCAGCACACCGCCACCAGGATCAAGGTGGAGGGTCTCTTCCAATTCAATGGTAGAGAGTTGGTTTCGTTATCAACGGCTCAGGCCGGAATGGTGATTGGGGTCCAATCCTCGTCGTTCAACAATTTGATGTTGAAGACGGTCACGATTGCAGACCCGTTGTTGTTTCCAGGTACGGGCGGCCAGGGTAGGATGATTTCTCTCACGCATGAGACCTCCCACTTGAATTTGCCGCCATTGCTCCACTCCACGCTGGAGCCAGCCAACTTCCGGGATTTGAACAAATTAATCAGGGGTATCAAGCGTTTGAACTTGAGTGATCCCAACGTTAGGGGTTACGTGAATGAGAACGGTGAGGTGATCTTGGAAACCTCTGGGGAATTGCATTTAGAGAGGTGTGTCAAGGACTTGAAGGAGCGTTTTGCGAACGTTGACATCACCGTTGGTAGGGCTCGTGTTGGGTTCAGGGAGACTGTTGTTGGGTCCTTTGAGGGTGAGTTGAATCTTGGTGCCATCAAGTTAACGTTAAAGCTTGGCCATTACGATGGTTCCCGTGAGGGCTGCGATGTGATCACGTTGAACGACAAGTTCAACTCGATTCTCACTGCCACGCAGGGTCTGGACTTGACCAGTGTGGATCTTGCCGGGTTCAGCATGGGGTTTTCTGTGGCAATCAAGGAGGGTCCGATGATGAACGAGCCGATGGATTCGATCGAGGTTCGGATTGTTTCTGTGGACCAAATCGAGGAAATCACTTCCGCCAATGACAACATCATTGGTGGCACCAAGGCAATGATCCATGACTTAGTTCTCAAGGCCAACCCCCGGATTGAATTGGCAATGTACAGAGCCACGATCCAGACCACCCCCGACCTCTTGGGTAAGGTGTATCCTGTGATTTCCAAGTCCAAGGGTAGGATTACGCTGGAGGAGATGAAGGAGGGGACGCCATGGTTCATCATCGAGGCCACTATGCCTGTCATGACCACGTTTGGGTTCTCCGAACAAATCAGAAAGGATACCTCTGGTGGGGCAATTGCTACGTTGGAATTCCTCGGCTTCGAGGTAATGGACGAGGATCCGTTCTGGGTTCCCCAGACTGAAGAGGAGATGGAAGAGTTTGGAGACAACATCAAGTCTGCCGAAGGCCGTGGGTGGGCCAAGAGGATATTGGAGGATGTTAGAACCTCCAAGGGGTTATCGATTGAAAGAAAGGTTGTTGAAAATGCAGAAAAGCAGAGAACTTTGAAGAGGTGAAGGCCACCACCCGTATATACATTGCAAACATTATTTAATAGAGGATTTTACCGTTTGTAGCCCGGCATTTGAACAATTTCTTGACCCTGGGCTTCGGCGTCTCTAAACATCTTCTCCTTCTTCATATCAAACGGTCTTTTTTCCTTAAAGTACTTCACCCAGGATGCAATACAATCCTTCTGGAACTGGGAGTCCAAATCCCCGCACTTTGACTTGACTTTGGGAGCCAATTTTGGGTCCAAGGGATTAACGATGTCCTCCTTGTCCAAACAGGCAAAAAAGTTGTCTCTTGCTTCCCAGCATTTCTTCCGTTGCTCTCTCTTAGGCAACTGAGGCTCACTCTGGTCGGATCCGAACCACATGGTAGTCAGATTGATAAGAAAGAGAGAGGCGATTGGTGTGATGATGAGGTTTTTTAGTTAAGCTATATAAAACGAAGTGCTCATGTGCTCATGTGCTCATTGAAGAAAATGAAAGAGAGAGCCAGAGACAAACTCAAATTTGGTGTCAGTTAGATTAGAATTTACTGCCATAGTTGACGAAGATGGATTTCAACTCGGTGTAAAGGTTGAGACCTTCTTCACCCAACTCCCTGCCGAAACCGGACATCTTAACCCCTCCAAATGGAACCCTCATATCTTCATCATTTGAGGAGTTGATATAGACAGAGCCGGCCTCCAAAAGGTCTGCGACGGAGTGAGCCGTGTTAAAGTTCTGAGAAAACACCATGGCGGCCAATCCGTAGATGGTGTTGTTTGCTTTTTCAACCGCTTCCTCCTTGGTCTTGAAGGTGGAAACACACACCACTGGACCAAAGATCTCCTCCTGAACAATGCGCATATCCTCCCGAACATCAGAAAAGACCGTAGGAGGAATGAAATAACCCTTTTCTGGGAACGTGTTGACCTGGTGAAGCTTGGCACCCTCCTCAACCCCGATTTTGATGTAACTGGCCACCTTGTCGTACTGTTGCTGGGAAACAAGAGGACCGATCTTAGTGTTGGGGTCATACACATCTCCGACATGCCACCTGTTCTTGAGCTCGTTAAGGAACATCTCCAAGAACTTATCCTTGATTGATTCTTGGACAATGATACGACTGTTGGCAGTACAGTTCTGACCGGAGTTGTACATGATCCCAAAACATGCCCACTGGACAGCCTCTTCCAAATCCGCGTCCTCAAAGATCACACATGGGGACTTGCCACCACATTCGAGACTGACCGGCTTCAAGTTGATGCTGGCAGTTTGCATCACTTTTTGACCGGTAATAGTGGAACCTGTGAAGGCCACCTTTTGTAAATCGGGGTTCCTGGCAATGGCATCCCCAGCATCAACCCCGTAACCGGACAAGACATTGAACACACCCTTAGGAAAGCCCGCCTCCTTGACCAAATTGGCGAAATAGAGTAAACTCAAAGGAGTGATCTCACTAGATTTCATGACAATTGAACAACCACAGGCAAGGGCAGGACAGAACTTCCAAGAGGCCATGGCAAGAGGATAGTTCCATGGAATGATACATCCCACCAAGAGGGGGTATCTCTTGGTGATTGCAAATCTTTGGCCAGCCAAGGGGATCTGCTTGCCGTGTAACTTGTCACTCCAACCTGCGGAGTATCTCAAATAGTTGACGACAGATTGGATGTCAAACTTGGCGTTGGTGTCGTAAGGCTTACCTGAATCCCACGACTCCAGCTTGGCCAGAATCTCGAGATTCTGCTCCACCAAGGAAGCCAACTTTAGAATCAAGGCCACTCTGTCGGTTGGATCCATTGTTCTCCATTCCGAGGAGGGCTTGTGTGCCTCCTTTGCCGCAGCAATTGCGGCCTCCACGTCCTCCACGCCAGCACATTCCACCTCAACAATTGTTTCCGTGGTTGAGGGATTGATTGAGGCGAGTTTTCTACCCGAAGAAGCTGGCACAAACTCGTTGTTGATGAACAACCCAACTGGCTGTTGGTAGGTTTCTCCTGTTGGCAAAGTAAGTGTCTTGAACATGATATGAAGAAAAGAGAGGTAGGGAAAACGATATCAGGCAAGCGGTGACAATGAAGCAGTGAGGGTGGAGGGTGGCAGTCGGCTAATCGATAAGAAGCGATGCGGCAACGGTTTCCTGATTGGGAAGGTGGTTGCGATCCTAGGAGGCCAACTAACGAGACCAGCGAGTTCGTGATCCTGAGCCAGTGTGTAAATGACCTTGCGAGCTAGCACAGACAGCTAACGCGTAACCCCAGTAAATGAATGCTTTTGAAACTCGCTCCACGAATGCTTTTGAAGAGACTCACTTAGGATAATAACCCCCAAAACCCACCCTCCTGTGTTCTCGTAAACTCATTGCGTTCCCTCACCCATTTCTTGTTCGCAACTCTTTTAAATCACCATTAAAGCAAACGTAGAATTAATGAACCCAAATCAATCAAACGTAACGACAGTTATATAAACCAACGTCAAATTAGCATCGCCTGCTCCCATTATATGCAACCAACAAGGATGAATCGTACCATAACTTGAGCTCAATCGGCATCTTGCTCCGGTGGAGGTTATCCATTCAGGTAGAGTTCACAGGGGTTCATTTAAGGGCATATTAATCATGAATGAGCAGTTGGTTTGCTCCAACTGCTTCTTTCTCACCACACACACCGTCAAATTGTTAAAAGGACCATGTTGTGAGGAGATGGTGGTCCGTAGATTTGATCTAACTGAATCTACCGGGGGTTAAACTTGCTCAAGGTGTTTGCGCTTTGGACATCAATGTTGTGTTTATGTTGGTGAAGAACTTGTTCGAGAGTTTGAGAACCACAAGCAAAAGAATCGAGGTTTTGAGGGGGTCATTTCAAGGTATAGGTCACAAGGAAGAAGTAAGTAAACTCATGAGTGATTGGGGATGCGTGGTTTGCTTTCACAGAGGAATGGAGATCTTGATTTACTTTTAGAGATGAATGAAATTGAAGAGCTTTGGTTGAGGTTATCCAATAGACTTAGGCTGGCTAGAGTTAGACCTGTTGAGTTGCTGAGTATCAACCGAGGAAATATCACGTAAATGAAGGAATTTGATTGTGCACTATGGTAGTGGTTGGCCACTTAATCCATCTGTGGACAAACGATAGATGGCGTTGGTGACAAAAGTTGTGTAGGAGGATGACTCTGTACGGGTGGTTGTAATGGTATGACGTGCTGAGCGGATATTTGCTCAGCAGGAACAACAACTACAGAAACCTTTGGTATCACGGAATTAAGTAATAGCAGCAGTGGTTTTAAAGGCAGTAGGCAAGGCTTTTAATTCTTCTCTTGTTTCTCACCGGCATGGATAGGTCGAGAAAAGTAAAAGCGTGAAATACTCTAACGATAAGTTGAAAAGACGAGGGGTGATTCAGATGTACCGGTTCGATGACGGGGTCCCGTTTTGTGGTTGTCAAAAATATTAATGTCACATTCAGTACTTGCAATCAGACGTTATAATCTCGTCTCAGATGAAAATAACGTTTTAATGTAAGAAATGACCCCATTTACTTGTTCACACACTAACTCACTCCGCTCTTTAGTTCGTTAATAAGCACATTCACTAAATCCCTCTATATAATATAAAGAAATGAGACCATTTGCCTATTCACTCACTCACCAACTCGCTGCGCTCGTTTGCTCGTTCGCTCGCTAATCGGTCTTCCCACTCTTCAAATACTCAGTATCCTTCACCATATACGGGTACCAAAACACAGTGGGCCAAATGGTGACAAAGTGCCAAAGAGCATGGGCGTCCAAGAGCTCTCCGATTGGCGCAAAATCAAAAAGCTCAAACGACATTCCAAAGATCACCGACACAACAAGCACAATTGGCGTCAATGTCCAATTGATGTCCGGGTTCTTCACGTTTTCCACCATAGATCTGCGTGGATCTGCAACCTTTCGGAACTGAGAAATTGAAAGAGTCACCCAGAGCACGTTTTGGATCAACCCAATCACCACATTCGCCTCCATATTGTATGTATAGGACCACTCCGAGAGCAATCGCAAAACATGATAAATGTACATCACAATGCACACACCCCCAACAACCCTCGTTTTCACTCCCGACTTATACAAGTGGAAGAATCGCACAATTATGGCGTTAAACCCACATAGCACCGTCATACCTGCAAAAAAGTAGTCCAATCTCTCACGATCCCACGTGTCTTTCAAGTGGAAAAGCGTGGAGAACGTCCATGCACCCATCGACACCACAGACACAATCAAGTAACTCAAATACAATCTCTTGAATTCCACATCTCTCTCCTTGGCCCAGTGCTTTCTGAGCAGCTTAAACCCCCAGTAATTGGGAATAAAGTTTCCAATACTGAATAAGGATGCAAACAGCTCCTGAATCCCAAAAACCCTCACAAACGGCCACTTTCCATGGAACTGGTACGTTTCTAGACCTTCCACACTTCTCTCTGTCGTGATCAGCCTCTGGCATTCGTAATCACAATTCGACAAACAATCCCATCCTAGTATTCTCTCCCACAATGGCACAACTTGTGAAAACATGCTCTGGAGTTCATCATCAGCAACTAGTTCTTTGTATCTGTCACGTGTCAAATCGGGGTATTTCTCGTAGCCTCCACAGCGCAACGCATCGCAGAACTTCACACAGGTCCTGAACTCGGGTAGATCGTCCCCAAGGGAGGCCCGGGCGGCACCAATCGCACAGAGAACACCCAGCACAAGTCTCATTGCTAGCAAACACATGACATTTATTTTCTGACACCAGCTTCTTCTGAAAATGTCCGAGATTGTGAGATGTGGCAAGCTGACCGGGGTCCACCGAGCCCAGGTGTGTGTCAAGTGTGATGGAAAGTGTCCTGCGTGCGATTCCCTAGTTAATTCGGCCAGAGAGGCCCGAATTTGTGACGGTTGTTCAACGGGTATCTTGGGCGAACGATGTGCTCTTTGTGGGACTAAACCCAGAGTGGGAGAAGGTCTCGTGGTGGCGTTTTACTGTAAACAATGTGTGCTGCTAGAGCGGGACCGAGAAGGGTGTCCAAGAATCATGAATGTTCACACTTATAAAGATAACTCCAAACAGCTGTAGTAGTCGTCATTGCCGTCAATGTAGTGGACGTGGTGGCCATGGTGGTCGTCGAAGTCACTGGGGTCGTCGCAGTGGGAAATGTCGCAAATGAGAGAGTAATCGAAGGTGTTGAGGATCATTTTAAACCTCGTGAGATATTCGAGCAAGATGATGGATCTCGACTTTTCGTACCACATCCACTCCAACTTAATCACCATGATCTTGCCCACGGCCTGGATCAACTCCTTTGTTTTTTGTTTCAATGGCGTGCAAATCGATAGCGCCCTCATGTATTGGATTTGTTCCGATAATGCCTGGTGGGGTGGATCTGGATCGGTGTCCTCGCTATTGGCAAGCTTCTCCTCAAGAGTCAGGTCTCCGCTCGGTGCAACCTCATAGTACTTGTCCACACCATCCTTGGACTGCTGGAAAACCTCACAATTCAATCTCTCGTGGGGTAACTTGACACCATTGAGAGCACTGACTATGTTGATGTTCATGATCCACGACCTCAATTCATAAACGTTCGAAACCATGAACGCGGTGTAGGAGTTGGGGCCATAGATGAAGAATGTGTAATTTCTTAAATTATCGTTATGCTCCATGTTGCCACTATCATAGAGTGGGCTGGAATTGACAATCGAGTCCAACTCCAGATTAGTGACCTTCCTAGAGGCAAAAGATCCTCTGCTGATTGAATAGGAAGGCTGGAAGGTATCCAATAAACCAGTGCTCTCAGACTCCTCAATCACGACCGTTCTGTTGCCATTGCACGTGCCTGCATACATCATCTTGAACTGAGAAACAGACTTGAACATGAATAGCCCCAATGGCGTCAATATACAGAAGTACTTCTTCCAGGTCCTTGTGTTTGTCATCACCTTTGATTCCTGCCTATTCAACATTCCCACCTTCAAAACCCTTGACACGTAATACTCATTCCCCACATTTTCATCCGGACCCTCCCCAGGCTCGCTAAGGGGTATAATATGTGCAAATTTATTGATCGTTAAAAACGAACCTTTGGATTTCGGGACCTTCAAAACAAGATCCACGTGGGGCTTGATCAGTGTTGCTAAAATCTTTTCAAATTGGGGTATTGTCAGTTCCTCATCTATATAATCATCCAATTCCTTTTGGATCTTCTTGTTCGTCCATGTGTCCTTCTTGAGGCTCTCCTTGGTGGTTGTCTTTGTGTTGATGAAGGGATTGCCGTAATCAAACTGCAGACTTGGGATTTTCAGTGGGTTCAGGTTTCTTTCGATAATGTATTGATATGGATCAATCGGTAGAGGGGAAGTCCATAAGAATGAGGTGCTGCTCTTTCTTCTCCTCAGCTGGGGATTGCTCAATTGCTGCATCGAGGAGCTCCTAGAGATCCTCCCGGAATCCGGTTGCGGTGGCAGCTGGAGTTGTTGCTGGACCTGTTGAGCCTGCTGTTGGTCCGCGTTCAAAAACGATGCCAATGGGTATGGTAATGAGTCGCCATTCTTCAATGCATGTAAACATGAATCCCCCTGTTCGGGGGCTATTTTGATAAAGGGGGTATGCACGATATTATCATAGAGATAACCAATATAATCTCTTTCGATGTTATTTGAGTTTGAATGCAAAGCTTCGACCACGTTTTGAATGAAGTCAAATCTCGACATTTTGCGTTTGTTGCTGGGGTTAAACCTGTCTGTGTGGACCATGATCAAAGAAAACGTCAAGATGTATATCGCATCCTCATCGACAACCGCATAGTCGAATTGGTTGATGTAATATTTCGCAAATTGGTAAACAACCCTATCGATCTGCTGGGTTTCCCTCGGTAAATCATTTATCATTAAGAAGTACCTCAAGGCCATATCCAATGGCATCATGGAGAAATCAAAATACTGCTTTAAATAAATTTGCATTGTTTCCTTTAAAAATCGGTCATCCTTCAAAGAAAGGATTGTCACTATTTTGGTCAAGGGATATGATTCCAGTAGTCGGTCTAAATATTCCGAGGGTGTTTCTCCCTCCAGCATCGACAAAACATCTTTACTTTTCAATGGTTGGGTCATCACACTCGTGACACTTGATTTTCTCTGGGTACCATTTGGACCCCTGTTCAATTTGACGAAATTTGCAATAGATGCCAGTAGTCCCCCATTGGGGCCTGCCAAATCCATCAGCGGGTTATCCAAGGAGTTCAAAGTTCGTGATCTCTGTCTATTAATTTGCAATTTTGTGGGTGAATCGCTCGTGCCCTTGGGTGGAGATAACGGCTCCTTGACGCTCTTGCTGCTCTTACTGGTCATCTGGTTCATATCATTGTAGGAATAGGAGCGACTGCAGTTAAAATCGGTCTCCTGAGCCTCTTCGGCTGCATCGGCTATACGATTGTCGACCTCTGGAAGTTGGATATCTTGATCCTTGCCGTTGTCCCCTTGAACTGATATTGATGGCAATGAGTCTAGGAAAAGAATGCTCCTGGTTGTCTTCTTCAAAGTGTACAATGATCTGCTGATGCTGGCCACTTTGGAATCCTCAAACGAGACCGAAGAACTGGCCGTCATGGAATTCTGGCGGTTGTGGGAATCAACTGTTTCAAACTTTGGCGACGTGGGTGTTGTCCCCACGGAGGATGTGTTTGACCGAGGATGAAGAAGCTGGGCGGAGAACCTCCTCGTACCCAGTAGCGGCGTCTTCCAATTAAACCTCGGCTTCTTAAGAGTGTCCGTTTGTACATCCTCTGGCCGATTTTCTTCCCCAGAAATTCCACTGGGGTCAAGCTGGAGGGTGGCCCCTGGATCGCTCAAACCCCCCAGCTGTAAGTCCACGCTGGGGGCCATTTTTGGTGACTTCATTGCCAATTCGAGGAGGAGACGGCGACGCGTAAATTATCTCGGACTTGCTCTCCTTCTACTTTAAAGGCTGATGAAGTTGTCCCCCGTGGAGGAACACCACCTGAAGAAGGAGCTGCTACGGAGACAGATTGATGCCGAGTTTGACCGGCTCTCGCCGGAATTCAACGACGCCTCAGGCCTACGCCGGTTTGGACCCCCGTTTGTGCCCATGGACCCCCAGCTGGTCCATCTGGTGGGAGTCGACATGGAGGAGCTGCACGAGATTGGCGAGTCCACCAAGGACATGGTGCGGGCCCAGTTTCCAGTCTTGCGGTACATTCTAGAGCAGTTTGTGCAGACATTTCCATTTATTCGGATCCACTTGATGAAGCTGGGGCCCACTTGGACGGACCAGAGTGCCTTCTGGCTCAAGATCCAGCGGCTGTTTGAGATCTGGAAGGCCAAGAAGATCTCCAATTCCAACGATAGAGGGTCCACATCGAAAAGACAGTTGGCATTGACCAAGTTCAAGTCACTGGTGTTGATGCTCTTCAACTCCGGTGTGAGGACCACCAACGAGGACGAATATTTCGCTGCAAGCGAGGCCACAAGGAGTGGATACAAGAAGCTGGGTAAGCTACTGAGCGCGGCGGATCAAGAAAGGTTGATCGAAGGCGGACCCGACTTAGAGATCGAGGACGTGGCGTCAAACCTGTCGTTGAGTCCAGACAGTATAGAGCAATGGGAGTACATCAACGGTTGGTACGTGAACGTGGTGGGTGTGAGCTCGGACACTGAGTTGAAGAAGGGCATGATCTGGGGGACCCGAGAATCGAAGTTCTACACGTTCATAATGAGGGTCAAAAGAGACCAGGATGAGGAGGGTTGGTACATCAAACGAAGATACGGAGAGTTCAAGGAGTTGGCCGCACAGATGAAGAAGCTTTATCCGAACGTCAAGAGACCATTGCTGCCCTCGAAGGACAAACATAACGGCACGGGCACGCTCACTGCGGAGGGCGGCGAGGAATCGATTGATGAGGACCAAATCGACATCAACAGGCTGATCAACGAGGAGTCGATGGGAATGACCCCCGAGACACCAAAATCATCTTCGGGCGCCACATTCAAGCTCAAAACGCCCAAAACCCCCACCGTGCCCTCCTTCAGCATCGGTAAGTTGGAAAAGAGCTTCAAGAACACCCTCAAGGTCCCAAGCAAGTCCCACCATAGAACCTCCTCGGATGGTTCGGAAATTGACGACGAGGAGGCCACCGCAAGCTTACCCAGGGAGCATCTGAGGGTGGCGTTGAGAGGATACATTCAATCGCTCATCAGAAAAGAGGCGTTGGTGAAATCGCCGGAATTGATCGCCTTTCTCTCAAACAACCCAATGTTGTTGACTCCAACGGAAGAAAATGACGTGCAGAACAGAATGAAGCTTGACCATCTGGTCACGTTACAACATTTGAAGTTCCAGCGAGAATTGGTGAGAGCGGTAGGGGATTTAGAGGGGGAGGTGTTGAAAATGAAGGACCAGCTCTACAGCAAGGGATTCCACTACCTATTTGATGAGATGAAGGAACACCCTGACATTGACCAGTTGAGTGGGCCCATCAAGGGGGTCATTGAGGTTGTGGAATTGGAAATCGCAAGCACCATCTACGAAATGCTCATTGGGTCAGATTCCGGTCCTGAGACATACCGAATGGTCAAGAGGATGCACAAGTTGATGCCCTACAAGATGATGGGGACGATTCTGAGGTTCACCAATCCTCTGCAGATGGTTAAGAAATTCATCGACTTGTTCACCTTTCAGCCCTTCGGCAAGGGTAAATCCCTACTTCAGATCATCTTCATGGGGGCATTGAGCGATGATGTTAGAAAATATGACGAGGAGTTGCGGGCTTTGAGGGAGCGATTTGACGAGTTGCATCTCTCGCTAGTTTATGAGCGCATTGATGAATACTTCACGAGTGATGACAGCGTTGTTTTGAAGATCAAGGACATTTGCAGGGCCACGAACTTGGAATTGGTTGTTGGGATTCTGATGCCCAACAATGGCCTTGAAAGCGCCGATTTGGACGTGCGGGAATTGTTGGCAATTCTCAACGACTTCAAAAACGGAATTAGAAGGGACGACAGTGTTTACACCCTCAGTGTGCGTTATTTCCAGAGAAAGCTGAGAAGATGGGACAAGGAGATGATGAGAGAGCTTTGGGAGGCGAGCGAAATGATGGACGTAATCAAGGACTTGATGTCGATCTTTTTTGAACCTCTGATTGACTTGTTCAAGCGGGCCGAAGTTTACAAGTACGTTCCTATTTTCCAGAAGTTCATGAACGAATTGGTCCAGATCTGTGATGGGTATCTCCACGATAACGTCAATGAGCGTGGGGACATTGTCATCTCCCTCTTGTCTCTTGAGGAGAAGTATTCCCCCTTTGTCTACACGTTCATGAGGGACATCTACTTGAACGATCTGGAGATGCCTGTGGAGAGCCGGTTGTTTGACAATATGCTTGATTGGATGAACGGGTTCATTGAGTTCCTCACAACGGCAAAGACCGGCGAGCGGTTGGACTTTGATAAGCTGCTGGCCAATGTGGACCGAGATGACTTAGCGGAGATAAAGACCGTTGTGGATGACTTGATTAGCCGCGCTGAACGCAAAAGGCTCAGATATGAGCAGCTCGGCGCCGTAGATAAGGTTGACAGGGGACTCATCAAGAACAACTGGGACAAGATCCAAGATAAGGTCTTTGACATCGGCGCGGTTGTTGGGATGGAGGCAATTGATCTTGAGGAGGAGGACCAGTCCGACGAGGAGGACGTTGCGGACGGCCTCGACTTCAATTCCTTCCCCCCACACGACTTGGCAACGTTCCTAGATAATTATTGCAGATCCACGAACTTTAACTCGGGCAGCCGTGGTGGGGATCCACTTTCCCAATTGGTCGCCGGGGGATTTTCCGATCAGTTGTGTGGTGTTATCTACAATAGGCCCTGAATGCGCCATGACATTATCGCTTAGCGGGCCCTGGAGTATTGACAGTGGCTGCAGCGGTGTCCGGCCACTGGTCTCTTTATCATTTTATACTCCAACCACCATTCATGCTGAGCATCTTTATCTCGCGTGTCGCATCCGGCTGTTGCTCGGCGCTGTATCTTCGTAAATGGATGTGGGGTCCGAGCTTGTGGGACCCAAAAAGGGGGTCCGCAGAGCTTTGTGGGACAGTGGAGGGAAGATGATGAAGTGCCACTTAGATTTGTCCGGCTCACCAAGTAAGCCAGTAAAAGCTGTCCACTTCAACAAGCAACCAATGAGAGTTGTTCACCTCAACAAGCAACCAATGAGAGCTGTTCGCTTCGGGGAATGAACGACTCGGTTGACCCTTATCTCGATGTTACCTTCAATCCAACTGCTCAGCGACTGTAAGCCAGTGTTACAGATGATGAAGTGCCACTAAGAGCTGTCCGCTTCACTAAGCAAATCAATGGGAGTTGTGAATTCAGCGGATGACCTTGGTTGACCCTTGGCTCAACATTAGTTTCAACTCAACTGCTCAGCTTCTGTGAACAAGTGGGGAAGTTTCGCTGGCCTTCTTGGTTTGTCACAAGCGGGGCAGACGATGACGT
This sequence comes from Saturnispora galanensis, assembly GCA_030584985.1. Taxonomy (NCBI): domain Eukaryota; kingdom Fungi; phylum Ascomycota; class Pichiomycetes; order Pichiales; family Pichiaceae; genus Saturnispora; species Saturnispora galanensis. The sequence continues at coordinate 81,701 of JAJMCD010000023.1, read as the reverse complement.
GCCAATGAGCGCTGTTCTATCAGCGGATGACATTGGTTGACCCCTAACTCGACATTAGTTTTGACTCAACTGCTCAGCTGGAGCGAATGGCACAGATGATGAAGTCCCACTGAGAGATGTCCTGCTCGGTCACAGCAGCTGAACAGCCTGGTCGCCGGGTTGCCCTTGCCTCGACGCTAGCTTTGACTCATCTGCTCAGCTATCTGCTCAGCCGGAGTGAGTCCGCGCCAAAGCTCGGCGGCTGCCGGATGGATCAGCCCAAAAGGAGGCGCCTTGTTTCTTCCTGGCAGCAGCTGAGCGGTCCAAATCAATGTCGTATCTGCTGTGCAGCACACCCGTTGGCAGATCTCCATTGCTAGATCTCGAGGGCCCACTGCGGACCCACTGTGGGTCCGCAGTGGGCTCGCTGCATCACGAACTTGGCCAATTGCAAGCCTGTCGTCATTTTGAGTTCACTTGACCCGATACCTATACCGTGTGCTCTTCACACTCCTATGACCTCATCAACCAGCATTCCACGTGAATCCCCGCTGCCGGTATCCTCAAGCTGAAGCAGCAAACCGCGTCTAGCTGATCTGGAGATAGCCGCGGTGGAAAAATTTTCTTACGATTTCCTTTTAAGAAGAGACCCCCCCTCCAGAGCGGAGAAATGAATACCACCATCGTCAGGTCAAGAGCTGAAATGAACGCCACCACGGTCCGTTCGACAGACGGTCATATGAGCACTTACGACGAAGATAACGAAAAATACTTCAACAAGTACCATCCAGATTATGTTCCTGGTACTATTAACATCTTATTGACACCAGACCAAGCTGGTGGTAATTCCAATTTGAAGACGACAAAAAGTGGGATTGTTCTTCATCCACAACCGTCCGATTCTCCAAATGATCCTCTTAACTGGTCTTGGTCAACAAAGATTTATCAATCTTTGATCATCATGTTTATTACAGCATTTACAGGTGCCACATCCAACGATGCCGGTTCTACTCAGGACAGTTTGAACGAAATCTATGGTATTTCCTACGATGCAATGAACACCGGTGCAGGTGTGTTATTTGCATCGATTGGTTTATGTACGTTTATCTTGGGTCCAACCGCATTTCTGTACGGTAGAAAGTTGACATATGTACTCTGTATTTTGATGGGTTTGGGTGGTGCAATTTGGTTTGCCTTGTCTAAGACCACCAGTGACACAATTTGGTCACAGTTATTTGTTGGTGCTTCCGAAGGTTGTGCGGAAGCATGTGCTCAATTGTCGCTAGCAGACATGTTCTATTCCCATCAATTGAGTTGGGCTTTGACCTGGTATATCATGTGCATTTCTATCGGTACCTACTTGGGGCCACTCATTGCTGGTATCATTGCAGGGGATATGAACTTCAGATGGGTGGGTTGGTTTGGTGCCATCATCTCAGGTGGGTTGTTGTTGGTGATGATTTTCACCCAATATGAAACATACTTTGATAGATCAAAGTACGTCAATGCAGAACTGACCGATATCATTGACGGCAAGTTTGAAGGAATGGACAATGCTTTGAATTCAAAGGAAAAGGACCAAATTGTTACGGACGACATTTCTTCAACTCCTGATTCATTTGGTTCCCTGATCGGTAACAATGGTGCTCATGAGAAGAGAATTTCTTACTGGAAAAGAATTGCTCTTATCACACCAGCTTCTAATCTTAAGGGCTATGGTATTAAGCAATATTTCAGCATTTTGTTCAACATGTGTCGTATATTTTGGTTCCCACCGGTTATCCTTTCGGGTATTCTTTGGGGTTTGCAGGACGCCTTCTTGACGTTCTACCTCACCACAGAGGATGATCAATACTACGACCCACCATTCAACTACTCCGACCTTGGGGTGTCGTTGATGAACGTTCCATGTGTTATCGGTGCCATCCTCGGTTGTTTTTACGCCGGTATCATTGCAGATAAGTTTGCCATTTGGATGGCAAAGCGTAGAGGAGGTGTTTCGGAACCTGAGGATGTGCTCTACCTTCTTGTTGTGGTGCTCTTTGCAACCCCAATTGGGATGATGGTTTTTGCCATCGGTACCGATAGAGAAATGAATGGTAACGGTTGGGGTTGGGGAATCACGTATGTGTTTGGTCTTGGTTTCATTGGTGTTGGTTGGGGTTGTGCTGGTGATATTGCAATGACCTACTTGATGATGTCATATCCTGAAATGGTTATTGAGGGTATGATTGGTGTTGCTTTGATTAACAATGCCATTGGTTGTATTTTCACATTTGTCTGTTCATTGTGGTTGGACGCAATGAGTAACACCAACACCTATGGTATTTTGACTGCCATCCAAGGTGTAGCATGCTTGGCCGGTATTCCGTTTGTCATCTATGGCAAGAAATGGAGACTATTCACCAGAAAGTACTACATCGACTTCATTGAAAAGAGAGATGGTTTGCACAGGGAAGTGGAGGTGAAGTGATTTTTCCACCTACCTGTGACCACCCTTAATCTGTCACAGACGCTTTAGCTTTAGATTCATTAGATATATTTAGATTATTATTGATTTAATAAATTGTAGTTTATTCGTGCTGAGCTTTGTGATTAGGAAAAGTGGATATAGGATAAACAAAGATGAGTGTCCAGCACCAAGTGCCCAGTTTACCCCATTTTAGACCTTGTATAATCGTGTTAGAATGACCTATTTGTTGACACGTATTTACTCTTAAATTTGGATGAGCAGATGAGTGTTTTTTTATTCAAATTTAGTGATTGAATATCTCTGTAATTATAAAAGTAAAGATAACAAAACTTAAGAATTTTTACAAAACAAAACAATAATTATATAGTTCTTAATAGCAGAAAGATATCTTTTTGTCAGTCAAACTTTCACCAAAAAAGAGCCATTTTTCATTGAGTTATTAAAATTTTTGTCTTCAAACAACAAGAGGTCCGTCATAAAAGTGCTGAGCATATCTTTCTTTCACCAGCCACACCTCATCGGTTAAGATGACCATTAAGATTTTTTATTCTGTCACTTTCATCTCTTCAGCTGAAAATAAACTTCCCCTTGTTGTCCCTATTTGAAAGTATCATCAAAAGGGGAACCACCCCTATTGAACCAAAAGTTGGATCAAAATTGCCGTCCGGAATTGCCGTAAAACCTATGAGTTCTGAGGAGGGCCTCATGAGAAATTATCAAGACAATAAAATGTACTTCAATAAGTATCATCCAGATTATGTTCCTGGTACTATTAACATCTTATTGACACCAGATTCAGTGGGGGGGGGGGGTGGCTTTAATTTGAAGACGACAAAAAGTGGGATTGTTCTTCATCCACAACCGTCCGATTCTCCAAATGATCCTCTTAACTGGTCTTGGTCAACAAAGATTTATCAATCTTTGATCATCATGTTTATTACAGCATTTACAGGTGCCACATCCAACGATGCCGGTTCTACTCAGGACAGTTTGAACGAAATCTATGGTATTTCCTACGATGCAATGAACACCGGTGCAACATACTTTGATAGATCAAAGTACGTCAATGAAGTAGTGACCGATACGTTGATAATGGAACCGAAGATGTTGAGCCATTTAACAAAAAGGAAGCAGAGGATGAGGAGATTTGTTTAACAGCAGACTCATCTGGGTGCTTGATCGGTAACAACGGTGCTCATGAGAAAAGAATCCTCTGGAAGAGAATTGCTCTTATCACACCAGCTTCTAATCTTAAGGGCTGCGGTTATCTTGCTCAACATGTGTCGCATATTTTGGTTCCCACCGGTTATCCTTTCGGGTATCCTTTGGGGTTTTGCAGGACGCCTTCTTGACGTTCTACCTCAGAGGATGATCAATACTACGACCCACCATTCAACTACTCCGACCTTGGGGTGTCGTTGATGAACGTTCCATGTGTATCAGTACCATCCTTGGTTGTTTCTATGCGGGTGTTATCTCAGATAAATTCTCTATCTGGAGGCTAAACTAAGGGGGGGTGTTTCAGAGCCGGAGGATGTGTTATATCTCCTCATACTAGTGTTTGTTATCAATCCCGTTGGGTTGATGGTTTTTGCCATTGGAACGGATAGAACCATTGATTGCAATGGTTGGAGTTGGGGAACCACCTACGTCTTTGGTTTGGGTTTGATCGGTGCCTCCTTTGGTTCAGTGGGGGACATAGCAATGAGTTATCTAGCATTATCATACCCCGACATGGTCATCGAGGGTATGCTTGGTGTTGCTTTGATTAACAATGCCATTGGTTGTATTTTCACATTTGTCTGTTCATTGTGGTTGGACGCAATGAGTAACACCAACACCTATGGTATTTTGACTGCCATCCAAGGTGTAGCATGCTTGGCCGGTATTCCGTTTGTCATCTATGGCAAGAAATGGAGACTATTCACCAGAAAGTACTACATCGACTTCATTGAAAAGAGAGATGGTTTGCACAAACCAGTGGAGGTGAAACAGTGACTTTGTGAACTCGGTGCAATTGTATACAAATGTGTAAGAACAATAGCAACCTTTGATTTAATCACCTGCAATTGATGAAAAAATTTCTGTAAACTATGGCCTGGGGGAAGCATTTGGCTATCCAGGCATCCAAAGGGCACTATGCACTGAGCAAATGAGCGTTACACAAAATCAGCCCATCAGCCACATTACCAGCCACAACCGTTTGAAGAGTCCACAGAACTCAAAAAATTTTTGAGAGCTTACTAACTTTGATCCCCTTTTGGAGTGAAAAATCAATGAAGGATCTGATTATTAAGCTTATAACTTTGAACACCGATTTGGGAACTCATTTTGGTGATTCTGAGCTTGAAAAGCTTGTCAAAATGGTCATTAACGGTCATTTTAAACAGGTTTTAACTAGTCCGATTTATCACCAATTTTTCAGTCAAACATCAGCTGGGGATATCGATGCTATAATTGGTGAATTTACAAGCTCTGTTGGCTCTGATTTGGAAGTGTTGGTTTTGGCCGTTTTTTTCATTCAATTATACATTCAATGCAACTTCACAGGTCCAACACCAGTTGACTTTTTGCCTGAGTGGATTCATAAGTATAATAAGGGACAGTGCTTGCAGCAATTATCACTTAATGGATATCAACCTTATCATTTACAATCTCATCCAGAATACTTAATTTTTGCTAATAAGTTGTCTCAGTGGACAAGTGATGACGTTTATATCAATGCTGGCCTAAAATGGTGGAGATCGAGAATCTTACAAATCCACCAATCCACTTTACCTGAAAGATCTTGGGATTTAACAGAGATGTCAATGTCCCTGCTGAACGAGGAGTTACTGAAGACATTATTGACTAACGAAGATGATAGTATTGATCAACAGATTTTATTGACCTATTATTTGGAACAATCGAGAAACTCCATCATCTCGGATGTTGATACCACTAAGGAGACGATTTTGAAGGCGAATGAAATCTCGGGGTTGGAAATGGTTTTAACTGGTTGTAAGGCTAAGATGACTCAATATCAAAAGAAATCCACCGCCACATTGACAGTCTTGGCTAAATCACAGAATAAGTTACTCAGGTTGGAAAGAAGAGAGTTAAGTATTGATCCAAATAATGTGAAATTGAATGACGATTTATTCTTGGAGAGACCATATTATGATTCCCTGGGTGATGAAGAATTCACAAGCACCCTGTTAACCAAAGGTCAAGAAGATTTTGTTAAAAGAATTAAGATGGACTTTTCTAACATAAACATGGATTCCATTACCATCGATACCCTGTTGCCAATCATTCCCAAGGAAGAGGATATTCCAAAATCTTTGAGTGATTTGGATCCAAACGACCAACCATCGTTGGCCAACTTAGATGCAATTCAATTGATGTTGAGAATGCAATACATTCAAGCCAATACCCCAAGCGGTGAGGCCTTAATCAATGAGGAATTAATTGCCCTTGTTCAAAGAATCCTCTTTTGCCCTTCAAATACGATCAATTGGTTGATCTATTCCCAAGCCCTTTGGTGGAGATCACTGTTAGAAACCGCAAGAGCTAGAACAGTTGAAAGAGGTGTTTTACAATTATACTCCTTAGTTGAGGAATTGGGCACAACTAGTGATCAAACTGCAAGATTGTTCCCCAAAACTCAAGATGAGATGGATTTCCCTCAATTATTTGAATCAGGGGAAATTGACAGGGTTTTATTGAATGCCTTGAGATTGAGATACATTCACTTAATGCCTCCAATGGCAAAATGGGCTATGGATGATAAGTTGGCCCAAAAGTTGATGGAATTGGGGTCAATTAAGTCGGCATTACAAATTTACGAAAGGTTGGAGCAATGGATCGAGGTGGCGTTATGTTACGCGGCAATGGGAGAGACTAGCAATGCTTCTAATGTCTTGAAGAAGTGTCTTGAAAAGAACCCAACTGATGCAAGGGCTTGGTGTATTTTAGGTGATGTTGAATCCAATCCTGATTATTGGGTCAAATCCTGGGAATTAGGTAAATATGCATCAGCCAAAAGATCCTTGGCCAAATATTGGCACTCCAAGGGGGAACTTCAAACGGCAATTGACCACATGTTTGACTGTTTAAGTGTCAACCCAATTGATTTCAACAATTGGTACTTTTACGGTTGTCTGGGTTTGGAACAGGGTAATTATCAACTGGCTGCAGAGGCTTTCACCAGATGTATCACATTGGATGATGATAACCAATATGCCTGGTCTAACTTGAGTAGTAGTTTGATGAAGTTGGGTAAGATTGAAGAATCGTTCCATGCCTTACAGAAGGCAGTCAATGCCGGTGATACTACCAAGAAATCATGGAAGATCTGGGAAAATTACTTAACTGTGGCAATGAAGTTGGGTAAATGGGATGAAGCTGTTTATGCATGTGCGGTGCTATTGGAGACAAAGAATGAGATTGATTTACCGATTTTGGAGAGGTTGATTGAGGTGCTGACCGCTCAACCATATACCGAAGGTAAACAGACCAACTTTCAGACGAGGTGTCTTCAGTTAATAACAGTGGATATTCCACGATTGTTGAATGATTTGACTATTTGGAGAATGATTGCAAAGGTCAATTTGTGGATGGGTAAACCATGGCTGGCATTGGAGGATTATGAGAAGGCTTATAGAAGTATTGTGAATAACCCAGACTTGTCGACCGATGCACAAGTGTGGGAACAGGCAGTCAACGCATGTTCAGATTTGGTCTCCGCTTACGAAAACTTTGGTGAATTGGAGGGTAGACACGGTGCTGGAGATTTAGTCTGCAAGGATTGGAAATTCAAGGCCCGTTCTAGTATCAGATCTCTAATCAGCAAGGGTAAGGCAAGCTGGGAATACACTGAAGAGTTTGAGCGTTTACAGCAGTTGAAGAGTGGTTTGTAAATTATATATATAGACAGTTAATCCAGAAATTTAACCTCTTTTGGTGTACTCGGGAAGTGCCAAGGTGTGCTGGCCAGATGACGACGGTTGGCCCTTGGTTTGGTAATCTTCCAATCAGCCGGTGGTAATTTTTTTGCGGATAATGTCAGCATTACGCTAGCAACGTCCTGGTGTGATGTAGAACTGTTACAAAACACGTAAGTGAACCCAACCGCAGAGTGAATAAGGCAATAAAATGCAAAAAAACAAATTCAATCTTTCATTACCGTGAAAAGGGTGCTGAGCACCAAATTACGTGACCCGATGGATGCCAAGTTACTGATGGGCCTAATTGACCACTTTACTATATACAGTTGCAGCACTTGCAAATAACTTCGTCTATTGCTAGCTACCTTCTTGACAGTGTACTAAAATGTTTTCGTTTCTAATATAAATTCTTGCTTTCCTCCTCTCGTTCAGAACCCCCCTATTGTTTAACCCACTGCTGCCCACTCTGTTGCTGTACAACCCCCACCCTATCTCCCAAATTATCCCACTTCCTCATCCATTAGCTCTTTAGTTGGATAACTTTGGAGGCTCTTCTTCACCAACACGTTCCTTGATAAGATCTCTGAGGGCCTCTGGGACTTCCTCCCAAACCAAATCCGTTGGCTTCTTTGATACAGCTTGCCCTTGTGCGTGCATTATATCCTGGATCGTGATCTTGTTATCACTGAAGATTTTGAGATGGTCTGCAATGAGGTGTCTCACCTTACAGTGAGGACACTGGACGAGGATTGTACCGTGATTGTATGCCTGTTTGGACATCATATGAGTGGATCTGTTATCACACTTCTTACAAGTGAAAGCCAGAAGAAGCATGGGATGGTCCATCTTAACCGGTTGGCCCTCGTTTGTGTTGTGGCTGTGGCTGTGGCCTGTACAGGGTTCACCGTTGTGGGTGTGCTTATGATAGAGAGGCACGTTGGTACTAAATCTTGCTTTTGGCACTGCGACTAGTGCCCTTCTACTGGCTCTCAACGCTGTTCTTAACATTACGATGGTGAAGATGATAGTGTTGGCGGAGAGGATGAAAATTTTAATACAACGAGACCGCCGTAAATTTCCCAGTGGGTAGTTTTGGCACCGAGAAAAAAAAAAGAAAAAAAATCACTGGGGCTTACTGGGAGCAAGAAAGAATCACTAGGTTGTAGTGGGAAACTTACTGGGTGTGAAATTTAGTCTCCCATTCCAGTGAGAAACTTACTTGGATTGACATTCGCCTTCCCTCCCAGTAGTAACCTATCCAGAAGAACATTCTTCATCACCTAGAAAGCTTGACTGTAGCAATGTGTACATCCATTCATCTATAAAACAATTAATACACATTTTTAGCTCAACACCCCACAAAAACGAACCATCTAGCAAACAAAATCACCTCCATTCGTCCATTTGTATGCTTCTGCGTTGGCCACATGCTCCTAGTTTCCCCCCATCACTTCTTCTTGTTGGTGAACCTCTGCAAGGTGTGTTCGATCTTGACATCCTCAAGACCCTTTTCCTTCAAAATGTCCAACAAGAGGGCCTCAACACCCTCTGCAACATCACCCTGGATGACCACCTCGTCCTTCTTTTCCGCGTTCTTCGCCACCGAGGCACCTGTGGCGAACTTGGAGGCAAACTGCTTCGCAAGCTTCTTCAGGTCCATATCGAGCACCTCCAAATTGGCCACAGCAATGATGTGCTTGTGTTTTGTTCTTGGGATTCTCTTGATGATGATGCGGTGGTGCTTCAACTCCTCCTGGGCCCTCTGCTGCTTCCGTTCCTCCTTGAGCTGCATCTTAGCAAGCGACTCGCTGATTGCCGTCTCCTTCTCCACAGAAAGCGAGGATCCTCCCTCCTTGGGAACCTCATAGAGGGCCTGGTACACTTCCGGGTGGGACTCCGCTAGTGAGACCTTACACTTCTTGAACACCTTACCGAACTCGCAATATTCCACCGGCAGGGTACACACTTCACAATACAACGCCATTAGAGAAGAGAGGTGGCAATATTTTTTATGCCACTCTTTCTTCAATGAAGTACAACACACTCTTAAAGGCCAAGCTCCAGGAGATCTGTACAGAGAGGGGGCTTTCATCAGAGGGTACCAAGGACACTCTAATTGAGCGCTTAGAGGAAAATGACAAGTTGCGTGCTGAATTGGAGGACGAGGAACCTGCTGGTACTGCTGAGGGTGTTTCTGGGTCTAAGGCCTCCGAGCCAGAGGAACAAGCCGCCCCAGCAGCCCCAGCCGCTGGCGCTGAGGCCACTGAACCTGTTGTCCAACAACAAGCCGTGAAAACAGCAGAACCTGCCGTTGAAGAGCCTGCTGCTGCTCCAGCTCCTGTTGTCTCTGAGGAAGACGAGAAGAAGGCCATTCTTGAGGATCTGACCAAGAGGATTACCCGTGCGCGTCGTTTTGGTGATGAGGATTCGGCCAAGGACCTGGAGACCCAGAAGGTGCGTATTGAGAAGTTCGGATTACCTCCAAAAACGCCTAAGCCGACCAAGAACAAGGGTGTCTCGAAGCCGGCTTCAAAGCCGGCCAAACACGCCAAGGGGTTCAACAAGTACCACAAGAACAACAGGACAAAGTAGGCTGCGACGCTGTGCGTTCGCCACCGTTATACCTATTTATTTAGCCATATATGTGTACCTCTATAAAAAATGATGGCCCCCCCTAGATGGGGGCTTCTTCTGTGAATTGGTGAAATGTACTTGCTCTGGGTGCTTTTGAGTGTGTGCCACGCGGTGAATATTGGTAGAGGCCTCATTCGAATCGACGAGACCAACTTCGACATCCTTAACGGCAATCCCACACTCAATTTGACCGATTCAAGGCTTTCGGTGGGATTCACTCTCCTGGAGGCAGGCCAATTGGCTTTCCCTGGCCACGTCGCCGTGGCCCTCTCAGGACCACTAACCTCCCTCAAGCAGCACTTTGCAGCCTCTCTTGTGGAAAACACCGTCTACGAGGTGGGAACACCAATCTCCGGTATCTCACCATGGCTTCTCAAGGGTGACCACATCAACGTTGAGGTGATCACCGGGGATGAGAACTCGAGGCTCAACACGGTGCTGGACGTGTCCAGCATTCACCCCTCCGAAAAGCTGAAGGATTCCATCACTTTAGTCGAGTATCCCAAGCACGAGCCAAAGCCGGAAATCATCCACACCTTCAGACACCAACCACAGTCAAAGTCAATGGTGCTGATAGGGCCCTTTATCCTTGAGTTGGTGCTCTGTTTGGTTGGTCTCATTGGTTTCTGGCTTTACTCGGGGTCGTGGAACATCCAGAACGCCTCTAGAGTCTCAAAATCAACTCTTCCCTTCATCTTCACGCTTGTGGCTTACCAATGGATCATTTTTGACTATTACAAGGAGGCAACAATCTTTCAGACCATTGCCAGAGTGGCCTTGCTCACCCCATTGGCCATCTATCTCGGCTCAAAGTCTTTGAGATCAATCTATAAATTACAAGAGGTTGGGTTACGTTGATCCATCCAGACCTTTATACAAGTTATCGAGCCATCTAAACGCTAACCTAGGGAAATAGAACCCACCCACAATCTTGCCTCCTATAAGCCCCATCGGCAGGGCCGAGTAGATCCTGCTGTCTATGGAATCACTCAAATTATCTCCAGTGACCCAGACATGGCCGTCGGGTACAATGATGTAGTGATCAAATGGGTCACCTCGGGACTGGGAACCCCTGAACTTGGCCTCAATCACCCGCAGATCCTCTTTCATCCCGGGATCCAACTGTCCGCCTTCAAACTCTTCTCTCAACTTCATGATCGAGTCTCCACTCGGGTCAATCAGTATTATATCGCCCGGCATCCCGGTTATTCGTTTGCACACCCAGTGGTTGGGTTCAGTGGGTTTCTGAGCCACGATGATATCACCCATTTCCACACCAGAGCCGTATTTATACCGTTTATCGATCAAACAAAAGTCATTCTGGATCGAGAGGGTGGGCAACATCGAGGCACCCTCCGTTTGAGAAACCTCAAAAAGCTGAGTGGTAAAGAGATGCAATGCACACACCGCACGGAGAGTAGTCGACCCCACTTTTGTCAAATAGCTGACATTGAACATCAATTAGGAGCAGTCAGGTAATGGTAAGTGATTACGTAAAAGATGCTCAGTTAAAGGAATGAATCCACTCCGGGGGAGAGTGCTGAGTAAACTGTAAGTGAGCAATTGAATGTACTTCGCAATAAAGCAAGAAGAAAGAAATGGGGTTTTTGTTATCGTGATCTGTGACGTCATTTGTTTGGAAAGGCATACCTTGAAGGAGTCATTTGAGTGTAACTAAGTGGCTATTGGACACACTGCAACATAAAATGGTGAGTTTTAAAGGTATTAGTTGGCATCCAATTGGTTTTACTTTAAACTACCTATATTCACAAAGATAATCATGAATTGAAACAATCTTGCCGGTGGTTAATACTGATTCTGAGGAAGGTCCTTAGCTTGTTACCATCTTTTGAGAGAAGATTGTGATCTCTGTTGGAATCAAATCACTTACTATTTGTAACTGCAAGATATTACAGTCATAATCCTTTCATTAAACCTAAGAAACTGCCAGAAATGGCTCATGTTGAACCACCGTTTAATCAAGCCATAGTTAGGCAACTTGAGAGAAATGACGCATGGAATTACCCACAGCTTTATATGGTTTGTTCATTCTTGCATAATCAAGAGCAGCCAGTCACCAACTAATTCACTTGGTGAGCTGTTCGTTCCTCACCTTGTTTACTGCTCCTACTATTTTGTACATCAAAGAATCGCCCTATGGGTCGACTCCTATTAATTACTAATATTACAAATCTATACGTCTCTTATTGCTGTTTCCGTTGTGGATCATTGTTCCCCTCGTCACTATAGCATTTGCCAACTCCTCCTTTGGCCTGATGGCCATCTCATCCACCTCGTCACATTCAATGGCCTCCCTAAGCTCATCTTCACTCTGTTTGAACAAACCGGTCCAATCATTAATTTCCAGGCGATACTCCAATGTCAACTTCTTATCCTTGAAGAGGACAATGGTGTCACCATCAATGAGTTTCATCTTGTGGCCTTTGGTCAACTTAACGCCGTTGATAAAACAGGGATTTGTACCGTTGCTAATAATCCATAAATCGTCCAACCCCATGGCAGCAGACTCCATCCCAGTTCTTATCGGATGTCTTCTTTTCATGATCAAACAATGAACTTTGGAAATCCGGTCGTCATTGATTTGAACATCATTACATTTGACCCGGCCGATGAAAAAGGTGGGTTGACCCTGGGGAATGGTGACCAACCGTGGAAACTGCTTATCCTCGACAGTATCCTTCAATTTGAGAGTCAAGAGTGTACCCTTCTTAACTCTCTTCGTGGTGGTAGGCACTTTGAACTGCTTCATTTGGGATTGGGGTTGGGATTGGGATTCGGTCATGTTAGTACTGGAACTTCCATTGGCAACAACAACAACGCTATCCATATCGTCTCCGCTCTTTAACCAGGGATGGTTCAACGCCTCCTTTGCACTCAACCTTAATTCAACATCCGGCTCAATCAACCTGGCAATGAAATCTCTGCCCTCGGCACTGATACCCTTTTGAACAAGGGATTTTTCGTGGTATTGGCCATTGCTGATGTGTTCATAAAGAGAGTCCTGACTGTTTCCACTGAATGGCAAATGACCCGTCATTATAACAAACAGTAGGCAGCCAATCGACCACATATCTACTTTATTGGAGTAGGAATCCTCCTTCACCTTCCCATTACCTAAGTACCTCTTTTTAACACGGGACTTCTTATTGTTGAGCACCTCTGGGGCCAAATAGGCCAACGTACCACAGAAAGTCTTCATGTTGCCTTCCGACTCCTTTGATTTGGCCAACCCGAAGTCCGTGATTTTGACAACAACCGGGTCATCCTGAGCAATGAGCACGTTGTCGGGTTTCAAATCCCGATGCGAGATTCCCTTCGAGTGGACGTGATCAATTCCCTGGATGATCTGTCTTCCAATCTCTTTGCTGGGTATCTCTTCAATTGCTCCATAGGCAGCAATGAAGTCCATCAAGTCTCCACCAGGCACAAATTCCATCACAATGTAATAATCAGTCTCATCCTCATAAAATGCCTTCAGTTTCACGATGTTTGGGTGATCCAGGTTCTTCAAAATCATCAATTCTCTTGTTACACCATCCAGACCACTTGTGAATGCCTTCTTTTTGGAGATGATCTTGACAGCAAATGTATCGCCACTGGTGCGTTCAATCGCCCTCTTAACCGTGGCAAAGGCGCCCGACCCAATGATCTCGTCACTCACTATGAAATCCTTGTTAATACCCGTAAGTTGCTGCTGCTGAGGCTTAACCATTGGCAAATGAACCACAAATTTTATCACATCTTCAGCCACTCCATTTCCAACCGAAATCTCGTCACCCTGGGTCAACATGTAATTCTTCATTTTGTCCAGCTTGCTGTTATTCAAGAACGTTCCGTTCGTCGATATGTCCTGAATCATGAGGTTTCTATTCTGTTGTAGATCATTCTTGATCCAGAGCTTAAAGTGCTTGTTACTGATTCTTGAGGACTCCGTCGGTAACCTGTACGTGCAACTTGCCCTGTTTCTTCCTAGCACCCACTCCCGAAGTGCGCCCTCTTTCACAACGCCATCCTTCATCTTGATATCCAAATTAAACGTTTCACGCGTTGTTGTGCCCATAAGACGCGCAATCACGCCCTGATTTGCCAGCTCCACGCCTAAAGGGTCCGTGGAGGGATTGTAGGCGCTGGGCTGCGTCGGTTGGGTCGGTTGGGTCGGCTGGGTCACCTCCTCCATCAACGTTAACGTGAAGATCGATTCTGTGTAAATTTTTTTTCATGCCTTTGTTCTTTTCATATTGACGGTGAAAAGTGCCATTTCAAGAGCCTAGATGACCGAAAAGAGAGCTTTAGATGCAGAAATCGACACAGAGGGGTCCAAAAAACCCAAGTTAGCTTTTGGAATCAGAGAAACGGACGTCGGAATCACCGAATTCCTCTGCAAGAGTGCTACAAATGTTTGCATAAGAGGTAACCTCAAGCAAAGATACACGGATTTCCTAGTCAACGAAATCGATCCCGAAGGTAATGTGGTCCATTTGACAGACGTTGGGTTGGTGACTAAGGAGATCTCGAAGGAGGAGAAAAAGGCTCAGCAACAGAAGGAGAAAGAGGAGACGGAAAGAAAGAAAGAGGAGTTTGTCGTTCATGCAGAAGACAAGGCACAATTGGTGGAGCTTTTTGGCGAGACCCATGCAGAAGAAATTTGCACCTTGTTCAAGGACGGAGCAAAAACGGTTGAAGTTAATGACAAGATTTTTGATGATAAGGAGGAGAGAACCAAGATCCACCAGTTGATCCGTAAAGTGTTCAACAACACGGTGGAATCGGTCACGACCCCATCCAACACGTTTATTTTTGGCGCCAATGCAAACAAGAATAGAAAGAAACGTCCAAACAAGATGGAGGCAATTGAACACAATCTCGGTCCAAGAAAGAACTTCCTCCAGTTTGTACTCTACAAGGAAAACAAGGAGACAATGGAGGTTGCCTCAATTTTGGCCAAGATGCTCAAAATCCCCGTCAAGAAGGTCCACTACGCTGGGACTAAGGACAGAAGAGGTGTCACGTGTCAAAGGATGTCGATCGATAACATGCATGTCGAGAGGGTGACTCTGCTCAATAAGGCCCTCAAGGGATGCAAATTAGGCGGTTTCCAATATTCAGACGAGCCGATCAAGTTGGGGGAATTGTCAGGAAACGAGTTCATTGTCACAATTAAGGACGCTCAATCAACAGATCCAAATGTTTCCGTGGAGGACGCGGTGAGGCCCATCTTGGAGTCCCTGAAAACCCTTGGTTTCATTAACTACTTTGGGATGCAAAGATTTGGCACCTTTTCCAACTCCACACACGAAATCGGTAAGGAGATGTTGAATTGGAATTGGAAGAATGCGGGCGAGTTGATCCTTCAAGAGCAGGAGGTGTGTATTCCCGGCTCCCAGGAGGCAAGAAAGATCTGGGCGGAAACGAAAAACCCAGCTTTGGCATTGAAGAAGATGCCAAGGAAATGCAATGCGGAATTCTCCATCTTGAGCAGATTGGAGAACGTCCAGAAGACCGAGGGCCAAGAGTTTGACGACAACGACTACTTCAACGCCATCATGGGTATTGCGAGAAATTTGAGAGTGATGTATGTTCACTCCTACCAATCCTACATCTGGAACGTGATTGCCTCGAAGAGAATCGAATTGTTCGGCACAAAGGTTGTTGCTGGTGACCTGATTTTCTTGGACAACCCAAAAATCTTTAAGGATGAAGGTCCTGTTGTTAACGAGGACGGGGTTGTTGAGGACGTTAAGGAGTCGAAGCATGCGGATGTCAGACCGGTCACCGAGGAGGAGGCTCAAGCGGGGTTGTTTGATATCCACGACATCGTGCTACCAACGCCTGGCCATGACGTGAAGTACCCGGAGAACGAGACGTTGCGTCAATTGTACGTCGACACGATGGCTAAGGATGGGTTGGATCCATTCCAGATGATCAGAAAGGTCAAAGAGTTTTCTCTCGCCGGTTCCTACAGACATGTCGTGGCCAAGGTGAACAAGATGGAGTATTACATTAGAAAGTACGACTATGTCACCGACGAATTGGTGAGAACAGACTTGATCATGTACTACATGAAGCAGAAAGCGAAGGATGATGCCAAGGTCATTGACCAGATTCTTCCGGGCAACCCAGAGGGGTCGAAGACTGCAATTGTCTTGAAGATGCAGTTGGGAACTTCTACGTATGCCACAATGGCTCTTAGGGAGCTCCTTGAGGGGGACACGTCCAGATTCGGTGGTGTTGTCACCTTGCAGAAGGAGACTGCGTAATTGGTGCTGAGCGAATTGATTGCTTAATTGGGAAAACATGCTCGGCCCTAGACGTTGGCCCTCCGCTCTTCTTTATACATTTATTTACTGTTATAATAGACCCCCATGAGTGCCTTTGCGATCAAGCACACCAAGAAGCGTTCTTCGGTGGTGATGTTGCGGAGAAACGCCGAAGAAGACGCGGATTGCGGTGGTAAATCTGACGTTGGTAACACCAATCCAACAGTCTCCAACAGACCCAAGGACCAACTCAAGTGGAAAGCTTTGCACCCAAACTTGACCAATTTTGCCAAGTATATAATTCCGGGAAGCCAGCCTCCGTTTGTGGGCGGTTTAGAACCCGTTAATAGGAAAAATGCTCCCTATTTTGTTCCACCCCAAAGTAGACAGTGCAAGGGTCAAATTTGCGCCGCAGGATGCGACGTTCAAAAAAGCTTGCCTCTTGAAGAGCTTAAGCGGTTATCAATTGGAAGAGCCAACGGTAATCCTCTTCGAAAGAATGACAATATTCTCAATAATGTTCGGGCCAATAATGGTGGAAGAGTGACGGGTTCAAGGGTTCTTGCACTCACCAACATTACCTGTACAACGAGCTTGTCAAATTTGGTTCTTCAGGTCTACGGAGGGCCTTTAGAAAGAATTGAAATTCACATGAGAGACACGTATCAGATGATTGAGTCTCCACACGCTGCCCGTGTTAAGACCGCCACCGACTGGTCTAACTTGGAGATATGGCTCTATTTTTCAAAACCGGACCAGGCGGTTGAGTTCTACAACTACTCCAAAACAGGGCTGTTTTTGGTGAATGGCCACCATTTGACCACCAATTGGATACACTGTGAGGACTTCATTGGTGACGAGGAGGAGGTTTTAAATAACCTGGAGCAGGATACGATCCTTGCCAGAAGGGTGCTTGTGTTCAAAAGACGGGTTACCAACAAGAGACACCGAACGGCCAACGATCGCAGACACTGGCCGGATCCGTTCACAAACTTCACACCTAATTTCGATTATAGAGAGGTGCAAGATGATTTCAAGGTGTACGGGGGGTTGATTGATGTTCTGCCTGTGATCAGTCGCAAGACATGCTTTGGGGTCCAATTCATGGACGTCAGAACTGCACTGAGGGTCAAGCAGATCATTCAGGAACGCAGTGAGGGGTTTTTAACTTTTGGGGGACTTACGCCCAGAGACCTGCGTTTACGGGAGAAGTACGGGCATTGGTATGTTTGGTTTGGAACAGATCCTTGTGATAGGGTTGTGGTTTGACCTGGTTTCAGGCCGAGCACGTTTGCGCTCAGCACACTGAGCACCTTCCCAATTCGGTCAAACTTGTCACTTTTATTGTTAAACCGTTTTTATAGATTGAACACCGATGAACACACCACGGCTGGTTATGAAGACACCAAGGGTGGTAATGGACACGGCGCGAACGGTGGCCCGGGTAGAACTTATCAAAACCAGCGACTGGATCCAGCGGGATCTCATTGCACAGAGAAACGACCAATCACGACGTGTCTATGATCCTGTCTTGATTCAATATAGAAAGGCGAAGAACGTCTTCCAGTTCTTCAAGGAGGGATTGCTGAATTTGTACAGGGCACGTCGGGATTTGAACAGGTCTCTCTTTAATGGCAAGATTTATATTTACGATTACAGCATGGGTGACAGCAAGGGCAGGATGGTTCTTCGGTGGTCGGATTACGATAAGCTTTTGGAAAAGATCCACCAGCGGATTTGTCTGCTTGAAATGCAGCGGAAGGCCGGCAGCACCAAACCCATTCCTGCGAATTACGGACTCAACATAACAGCAGACCAGTTCGCCGAAATGGTCCAGCTGAAACGAGAGTGGTTCAAAGTGCCTCTATTTGGAGCTTTGTTCATCATATTGGAGGAATTGTCTCTGCCATTAGTCTATCTTATGCCTCGCATCTTGCCAAAGACATGCGTGTTACCGGGGACAATTGAGACCAGATACCATTCGAAGAGAAACGCAAACTTGGCCAAATTGGACCGTCTAACATCTGGAAAGGCACAGCAAACACTGGAAAAACTTCAGGAGGGCACTATGACCCCCTGGAGCCTCACCGAGCCCCAACTGGAAGCCGTGTGTGGGGTCTTGGGCATTTTTGGCCTTGGCTCACGTGACCGCCGGACGAAGCTTTTGCGCCACATTCGGGAGATTTCAGTCATGCGCCACCTCCACTTTCAACAAGGTATCGATTCCTCTCCAAATTAAACGCTAAAACCTCAGAAATTCGACGCTCCGATACCTCTCAATAAGAGCTAGCCAACCATCTAAATATCTTCCGTATATTCCCACCAGAACACACACTAAATTATGTTTGAGGTCTTTTTTGGTCCCAAGATTTGTGGATCGATCCGGAATGAGAGCAAAAAGTTCATTGTACCGGCGCCTTTTCTTCTTCAGACACGCTAATGCCCCGCTTCTTCAACTACAGCAAGCATCACGAGGATAACGGCAGATCCTTATCGTCGTCTTCTATTCATTCCCATCATGTCGGGTCTCCGCTGCCCTCGAGGCGGTCCTTCTTTGGGTTGCCCCTGGGGAAATCATCGTCCAATGAATCACAGTCTTCAATCATGTCGGATGACCATCATCACCACTCCACCTCCTCCGGGGGGACCCCACTAGCCGCACCTTCGATGAACAGAAACGGCTCTAGCTCAATGGTCCAATTGAAGAAGTTCTTCAGACCGGCAAGGAAACCTTCAAACCATCATGAAATGGGCCATTCTTCATCGAATTTACTGGGTGTGTCACCATCAAGCACCAACAACCTGAAGAAGAAAACAACTTCTCCTTCCACGCCATCCGCCCCAACATTCACCCACGATGCTAACAATAATATGATTGTTAAAACGGACCCGAAATTTTGGGATGATTTGGAGGGATCGGTTGCTAAGAAGTATGGGAAGTTGGGTAAGGTGTTGGGATCCGGTGCAGGTGGGTCAGTGAGATTGATTGTTCGGGAAAGTGACGGAGTGACTTTTGCGGTCAAGGAATTCGTGCCTAGAAGACCAAATGAGTCAATCAAGGAATACGCCAAAAAATGTACTGCGGAGTTCTGTATTGGGTCCACATTGCATCATCCCAACGTGATTCAAACGTTGGACATCATCAACGAAAATAACCACTTCTACGAGGTGATGGAATACGCTCCAATCGATTTCTTCTCAGTGGTGATGTCGGGTAAGATGACAAGGTCAGAAATCAACTGTTGTATAAAACAAATCTCACTGGGGGTAAACTACATTCATTCTGTGGGTTTGGCACACAGAGATTTGAAGTTGGATAACTGTGTTGTGACAAACGAAGGGATTGTCAAACTGATTGATTTTGGGTCAGCCGTCGTCTTCAAATATCCTTTTGAGAACGAAGTAGTCAATGCACATGGTATTGTGGGCTCAGATCCATATCTAGCACCGGAAGTGTTATCTTCAACCGATGATTATGACCCCCAATTTGTCGATATTTGGTCAATTGGTATCATCTACTGCTGTATGACACTGAGGAGATTCCCATGGAAGGCACCAAAATCCGATGACCCAAGTTTTTCCCTCTATTGCATGGAGGATGATCAACCACACGATTACTACGAGAGTGCTCGAAAGCATAAGGAGTTGCTTCAGGAGAGGAAAAAGAAGATCATAATGGCCCAAAAGCAGAAGGAGGAGGAGGAACAGAAGATGATCGAAGAACATGTGGCCGCAATCAAGATAGATGACCAGAAAAATGACTTTTATGATCCACTTTTGGGTGATCCAAATAAAACCGCAGTCAACCCAGAGCCTGAGGACCAAGAGCACAAGCCGGAGGATAAAGAAAGTAATGACAATAATGATAATAATACACCAACACCTCAGCAGCGAGAAGAGCTGGCGGGCGACCAAGTGGAAAGGGAGACATCAGAACACCACCACCACCACCATCATCATCATCATAACGAGGATAAACAGCAACAATCACAGGAAAACCAGCCGGAACCACGTCAAAGTACGGCACAAAAGTCTCAGAAACAAATACATGGTCCATACAGGTTAATGAGATTGTTACCGCATGCTGCAAGACCTATCATCTCGAAGATGCTGGCTGTTGAAGTTTCAGATAGAGCCACAATGAAGGAAATCTTAGCCGATGAATGGTTCAACGATATCAAATATTGTACAATTGATGAAGAGGGTCACACCATTAATGATCCAAGTCATATTCACACAATTGTTTAATGACCCCGATCCACACCTAACTTATTTTCACCCCACCATACATGACATTAGTTGACCATTGGGTGGCATTTCCCAAAGAAGGCTTCTATTTTTTTATAATTATATCTTATTTTCTTACATGGCTTACTTATTTCACAAACGACGCAAACATTACCCGGTAAATCGATTTTAATATAAAAAAAAGCTCCAATTAACATAATATACGCATATGAACCTACTATCCCAAAAAAGAACAAAAAACAAGAGCAATAAAGTAGGTCATAAGTAACAAGATGAATACGAGATTAGGGGCATTACCACATGATTTTGACCATCATCAATTTATCTGCCAATCCCATCAAAAACTCCAATTAATATGATATGTATGAACCTATAATCCCAAAAAAGAATAAAAACAAACCTGAAAACAAAAAAAGACGACGAGAGCATTTCAGGTCAAATAAAATCCCAAGCAGCGTTGTAATAATCACAAATTTGGGCCTTAATTCCACTCATATCAATGTCATTCACGAATTGAACCCCCTGCTGAGCCAACTTCATTCCTTCCCCAACAATGAATTGACTTCCCTTGATTGATTTATCTAGGATTTCGCTGCTCAATTTTGTTGCCTGTTTCCTGTTAACACCCACACTATCCAAATACTCAGAAAAATGGAACAACTCTTCACCTGATTCTCTTAAAACATAAATCACTCCGTCTTTCACATGGCAAATTACCTTGTGAGCACCCTCCAGGTTGAATTTGTGTTTATTGATGTAATTCACCAAGTTCACGACCCCATCACCACCTATTTCCATGAATTTGGTCAAGCCAAACGAATAATTGTTGTCAATGAGGGACTTCTTGTCCCAATTGCAGAAATCGCAATGGTTGTCAATTTCACTTTCAAAATCTCTATAGCACGTCTCAACGTAGTATTTGTTATCATATTGGCTGGCCATGTCCATACACATTTGGAATCGCTCCTGAGCCCCATCTAGAGCTGCCTTGCACACGTCGTGGTGAAGCTTGAAATAGTATGGTGTGGAGGGTAAGTCTTTTGAGGAACCCATCATTGTTCTAATCTTCAATTCCCACCACACTGACGTAATTGGAGGGTAAAGTATTGTGACAATTGAAAACCCAATGAGATACCGGATATACCATGGTTGGTGCAAAAAGTACCTTTGGAAATTCGACCCAATCGGAACCCCAATGGGGTCGATTTGTGGCGCATCGATCGTATCATCACCCTCATCCTTCTCCTTGATTGTAGCTGTGGACTCTTCAATCTCCCTGTCGTGGGAGCTCAAGATATCCCAGCCAGACTCTTCGTTATCGCTGAAAGTGTCCAGCCCAGACAGTGGGCGTGACACGGAGCTGTTGTCATCTGTTGAACTCATTTCGTATTCCATATCCTCTGATAAGGCAGGGTAATTTAAATCGCCGCCCCGGAGTGAAGTGCCAGAAACGGAGATTAGCTCATAATGCTCATGTGCTCAGCAACTGATAGGCGAACAAATGAACGAAGTAAGTTTGTGAGTGAGTGAGAGATGAATGCGTCAAGAGAAATTGATTCTTTTCATTTGAAGATTAAGTTTAGACGATGACTTACAAGATGAGTTGCAAGATGAGCTACAAGATGAGTTACAAGATGAGTGACAAGATTTAAATGATGAGTTAAATGGTAATATGACGTTAGTTTAATATACAATGCAAAAGAAATGATGTTGGTTAGTTACCAACCATTCTGTGGAATCTCCAAGGAACGTCCATTGGATCCAAAGTGACCTCGAGCAATTTAACGGGCACGTCGGAGCCAGCGCTGGCCAACTTGTTCAATTGGGTATGCAATTCCTCCTTTTCAGTCACCTTTGCGGTGAGTGCTGGCACGGAAAAGACGTCAAACAGTTGGGTCCACTTCCAGTCAGGACGGATATCGTTGTAGTCACGTTCCGCGCCCTTGATGATTCTCTCAACGGTGTAACCGTTGTTGTTCAAGAGAATCAACAATGGGGAGACCCCCTTGTTGGATCCCCAGTTTGCCCACTCCTGGATCGTCATCTGAGCAGAACCGTCACCCTCAATAACAATCAATCTACCCTTGTGTCCCATCTCCTTCATCGCCACGGCCACACCAAAGGAACATGGCAGAGCCATACCAATAGAGAGGTAGTAGTGCTGGCCCACCAACTTGGCGCCCTTAGGGAGCTTGATGTCAGGAAGACCAAACATCAAGGAGCAGGTTTCGGTCACAATCACGTCATTTGGCTCAAAGAAGTTGCCAAGGGTCTCCAAAAGGTAGGTTTGAGAGATTGGGGTCTTGGCCTCGACATGTTCGATGGCCAGAATGATTTCCGGGATTGTGTATGAAGGCAAGTCCAACTGCATCAATCTTGGAACAATGTTTTCAAATGAAGTGTAGAAGATCTCACCCCCAACATCAACATATTCGGGGTTCAACTTGATGATGTTCTCAGGAGAGATGTTGTCGTAGATAGAAAAATGGCCCGAATTGATTTCGTTGTAGTAATCACCAACATGAAGTAGACAATCCGTGGATTGGACGTGGGAGGCCACCAACTTGTTTGACTCCACACCGTTGTAATCACCCAAGTAGTACTTTGCTTGCTCGTTGATGAGCGATTTCCCCATGTGGGAGTTGCATGTTGGCAATTGGTGCTTTTCAACAAGAGATTGTAAGGCGGAGGTCAATCCATATCTCTCGGTCAAGATGTCTGCCAAAACCACAGGTCTTTGTGCGGATTGGAGCTTGACTTCGATCTTGGAAACAATTTCGTCGATGTTCGAAGGAACCTGTGGTGCAAGAGCCTTTGGAACCGTGGACAAGTTGGATGCATCGATCATGTCGTTCACAATATCACAGGGAACATAAAGATAACCGGGTCTTCTCTTGGTTAGGATTGTCTCAATCAATTCGTCGATCTCATTGGCAGCAGTATGAAGGTTTTCTAAAGAAGTCACCTTGCAGGAGATGGATTCCGCCATTTTTTCGTAGACAAAGTGGTTTGTTGGGTCCAAGGTGGATTGGCCATTGATAATGTGATGCATGTGGGTTCCATTCTTCTTCGAGGCCAAGGGAGTGGTACCCACAAGGTGAAGAACAGGAACATGCTCAGCAAAAGCACCCGAAATACCATTGGCAGCACTCAACTCCCCAACACCCTGGGTGGTCAACACCACCCCAAAACCCTTCATTCTGGCGTACCCGTCGGCCGCATATGCTCCATTGAGCTCGTTACAGGTTCCGACCCATTTTAACTCAGGAACTGAATAGAGGTGTTCAAGCATCGAGAGGTTGTAATCACCAGGAACACCAAAGATTCTCTTTACCCCGAGAGAGGCGATTCTCTTAAAGATGTACTCGGAGAGAGGGATTCTTCTTGCTTCTTCTAAAGCGATAGGTGCCATTATTACTTCAAGAAGAAGGTAATTATAAGGTTTTACAGGAGGGGATCTTTGGTGTTTTATATGAATTGGACCCGAGTGGCATTGGCAGCGCAACCAGCGGCATTCAAAGCTCCTCTACAGAAGATAGCAGCCTACGTGCCATCATATTGACGGTAGCTTCAAAAAAAGGTAAGTCTCGGTAATTCACGGCGACCTTTAACCGTTGGATTATTGCCACCAGCGGCAATCACCAATGAGGCATATCCGCATCAATGAGAGGAGGCCGCTGTAACAGCCGACAAGACTGCACCCCAGAGACACCGAAGGTGAGCACGAAAACCCGCACCTAACCGAGACGGTGAAAAGAGTGGTTTGGCGTGGCAACAATGCTGAGCCAACGGAACGAGGCAGGAACGAGGTCACGTGCTGATGACGTAAGAGCAGCCTACCTTCCTTACAGCTATCTCTTTAGATGGCATGGAGGCCAGATTCTATGTGAACAACCCTAGAATATACTCCCCCAGGGACAACCGAGTGTCGGGGACACTCACATTGACGGCAAAAAGCGAGGTGAACGAGATCAAGTCAATCACGTTCGGGTTGAAAAGTAGAACAGAGCTGCTGACCGAATATGACGAGCGTGGAAACGTGGTTGATCCCATCATGTACCAGTATTATAAGCACAAAGCTCGCAACAGGAAGCAGCTGAATGAGATGCTCGAAAACTTTGATGCCTCAAGAGAAACAAAAGAAATGGTGTTGTCGGAGTTTGATTTGATAAGAGAAGCCCCGGATCAATTCAACAAGTCACCAAGCAACGATTGGTGCTTTCCAAGGGGGGAAACCGTTGCTCACAACTTTGAAATGGAGTTTCCGTCCCCAGATGAATGGTATTTGCCATCAACAGCCGACAAATCATTGGATTGGAAGGCCCCCTTCAATGATTCAATTCAAGTACAGTATTCAATTTATATCAAGGTAGAAAGAGTGAGCACGTTTTTAAAGCGAATAAAGGATGACCAGTTTGAAGAAACCATCATGTATCAAGCGGACAATCAATTCCCCTCACCAATCCGTTATCTTTGCTATACAAATAAGAAGACATTTGAAAAAAGACCCAACTCCGACTTGATCGATGATAGAACAGGTGTTTATCTTGGAGGGAATCTAGAGATGACCAAGCAACGGAAAATCATGCGAGTATTCAAGAAGAAGGAGAATTCATTTGTGATCCCAATGACATTGAAATTCAAAACCAAATCAATGATATCGATGTATGAACCATTGCATCACCAGATCAATCTGGAGTTTATATTTGACTTTTCAAAGCTCAACTTTCCAAAAGATTTCTCAAATTCAAAGAAAAGCACAGGCCTTGGGTTATTCCAAATTGAATCACTCAAGATGAACATCCTCTATTCCACGTCGCTGGTGATAGAAGACGAATCCTTCAAAAGCGAACAACCTCCACAGATCTTTTTGGAGCTGAAATTTGATCAACTTGTCTTTGATATGAGAGATGCAGTGTATGACCCTAAAACTAAAGCTGGTTCTTTGATTATCCCCAATCGCTCATTTTCAAACCACCTTGAGGGCCTCACGTTACTGGATATGATCAAAACCCCATTGCTTTGCTCTTGTGATATCTATGACACAATTAAGAATTTTGCAACCTTGGAGTTTGTTTGGACAATCAGTGATTCCAGCAACAAATTGAGATGTGCGTTCGTGACCGAGTCCACATTATGCGCAGAATTGGATTATTATACGGCCCCCACTTACGATGAAGCAGAAATGGCACCTGAATACGTGGAGAAATAAGCAGTGGGATGTTTAGGGAAGTTCACAAGGCACTTCACCACTAAAGCTAACATTTTTAAAAATGAAGAATCGTTCCGTTTGACTCATTACATATGGGATTCAACTTAACAATGTCTTGGTATTGAACAGCAGTGGTCGCAGCAAAAAAGGTCTAACGCAACGACAGTCAAACCCCTGAAGATAAATGCCGCCATTTGAGATGAATCTTAAAATATTTTCTTCACATGAGCAATATAGAGTAGAGCTCACTTCAAGTTGATTCTGATTATGTCATTGATTGATTAAAGAAAGTATATTCGTGAGGAGAACTCCCAATTCGTCTCAAACACCCTCTGATCATGAGTTTATGCTGGAATATGTACCAACATATTGTATTTTTTGCACACACAATACTGTGAATACCACAGAACTGTTTTGCAAGACAGCGTGTGAACATAGAGTTGAATATTCACGGTGGCAACGAATAATTTGCCTTTAAAGTTAAACATATCTAATTAATTTTCCATTTGCTTTGCTCCCCATTCCATCTATCATAAAACAAATCTAGCAAGCAAGAGGCACTCCAGGCTTGCGTTGGACTTGAATCGGAACAGAAATCACCATCCTTATTTGTAAGCTCGGTCAAACCGGCCCATTCACTGGAATTGATCCATGACACGTGATGCTCCATCCTATTCCATAGCATCTGGTCAACATTACCAGATTCACCATAATTTAAGCTGCTATAGGCCCTTAAGAAGTAACCTGCAATCCAGACCCATTCAGGGCCTTGGTGGTAATTACGACCCTTGGAAGTTGCAAAGTCGTTATTATCTATCCCATTATGGTAGTATGGCCTGTAGTTGTAATCATTTGGATCCAATGTTCGCAATCCAACCGGACCCTTCAAAACACTGTCAGCAAGCTGAATCGCACCCAGAGCCCTCTCTTTAGTGAATAATTCGGGGGCAACAACGATAGCAATCGGAAAATTGCCTCTTAGCTGGTAATCCTGATAGGGTTTGCCCGTCTGAAATAAATCTTTGTAAATGCCACGTCTATTGACAATGGATTTATCAATAACAAAGGAATCATCATCGCAAGGATCCAAAGGAATATAGAAGCATCGCTCGAAGTTATCAAGTAACAATTGATCCCATTGTTTAAAGGTGATTGTGTCCCCAAGTTGGTTAACAACAGAATCATATTTGAAAAGACCCTTTTCATTCAGCTCAATGACAAATCTCAACGTACTCTTTAAAAGACCATTGATTTCCACAGCGGCGCCATCTCTTGGTGTGCCGGGAAATCCCTTATTACCCGCCTTTTCAGATTCACCCATTTTATCCATCCAAGTCCCACAGTTCCATTGATTGCCCCCATGAATTAACCCAGTATCCCAATCCACCCAAACAGAGACATTGAATCCTTCATCCTTCATTTGGGAGTCTATTTGGGGACCAGCATTGGCCTCACGGTAATCAATACCTGCAGCATGTCTCTTCAAGATCTCATAAATGATTTCTTCAATACTGGACTCATAACTAAATGCTCTTGGGTCATTCAATGGAACATATGTATCATCCAAGGGGAATCTCCTCTTGACCTTTTCACTCAAAATCTTATCTCCATCAGGAACGGTGTGAATATAATCTTGAATGAATTGTAGGTAAAACCAAGCTGCATCTCTAGCATTGTACCTAGGCTCCTTACCAGAACCCAATAAATTGGGTATCAATCCATGCTTCAAGGTTTTTCCAAAACAGAGAATATGATCTTTAGCCGAATCGTATCTCTCAGTCGTCAAAAAGAGACCTCTGGAGGAAATGAACACATCCCTACCCCAGCATCTCATAAAATCATTACTAAAATGAGGTAAACCAGCAGCCATTGAAGGAATGATATCTTTTGGGTGAATGGACGCATTATTCATAAGACCAATCACCTGGACAGAAACCAGTGCTAAGCTTTGAATAAATCCGGTTGAACTTTGGATTTCCCTCGACATTAGACTCAAAGCTTTAAATCTCAATGCCTCATATGCAATCCCAATAACCAGTGCAAAATATCTTGGAATCAAAAAGTAAGGTGCTTCTTTAATTCTATTGAATCTTGATTCCAACCACTCTGATAACTCGGAGATGTGATTGTTCTCATCCTCATAAAATTTTAGCCTATTTGTAGTATAATCCAAAGCCCACTTACCACTCCTCAAATGATCAGACAAAGGATGATCCAATTGGTTGTTTTGAATAATGCCCTTTAAAATCGAAATCCAGCCCTGAATACCAGCATAGACCAACTTCCCATATCCGGGGATATCATATAACCCATTTTGGCCTGAAGTTGAAACCCCTTCTTCTTCAGCAGCCTTGTACAATATGGCATTAATATCAATCAAATTCAAATTCTTGGCAGCTTCCAAGGCCCCGGATCTAACAAAGTCATCTAATTCCTCATCACAACCCACAATTTCGGTCGAAACCACGGCAATAGACCCCTGGGGGAAATATTCAGGTAGGGAGATTGTGGTTGTGTTCGCCTCAATATCACGAGCTAAATTCAATGGTTCCAACTTCTTCAATTGTGTCTGAATTGGGAAGATCTGGCCATCATCCTCCGGAGCAGAACCCTTTCTTTCCAAAGTATACGCAAACTCAAACTTAACGTTATTACCTGCTAGAATGACAGGAGTCAAACCCTGCTCATTATCAAACCAAAATTTGGTTCTGGCAATCAAAAAATAACCCTTTCCTGATCTCGAGTTGTTTCTTTGAATGGTGATATATTGACCTTCATGATGAACGTACATTTCATTACTTTCCATATCATCGAATCCCTGCATTGCCAAATCATGCCTTATATCATTCAGCTTTCTCTTAACATTTGAAATACCATAATCCGAGCCGAAAACATACTTTCTCTTTTCATTGACAATATCCAATAACTTTGGATAGCACTCATCAAACCCAAGTGTGCTACCGGTTGCACAAGAGCAAAAGGCCACCAATGCAGCAGTTGGCAATGTATCTTCAACAGTTCTTTTCTGGGCTGGCGTCTCATTATCGTGAGTGCAGTCCATAAATAAAGCATGTGGAGCTTGGTTAGTGACCAATTGAGGAATTGGCAATTCAGACCTTGTAATAATCTGCTCCTTGCTCCTAGTTTCGAATTCATGAACCGGATAAGCAATGGAATCTAATGGTAACCATTTGAACGAACCGATTGGAGGCCCACCATGTTTATGACACAACCTGGAGAGTTCTGTCACATCATGGGCCTGCATAGCCTCTCTAATCAATGAAGAAATCCCCAATCTCTTGACAAATAAGATATCCAAGTCTTCAGACCCCGTGAATAGCTCGGCAACAACGTACAAATTTGGATTGACCTCCCTGGCGGCGTCCAACATTGCCTCTGCAACATGCAGAGGGGTGGAATGACAGTTGTCCAGTCTGAATCCATGGAAATGCTTGGCCATCAGCTTTGAATATGCTATCATTCTCTTCCAAAGATAGGGAGAATCGTCTGGTTTTGCCCCATAACGGAGTTTCACGCAATCTCCCCAAACAATCACCTCTCTTAAAAGATAAGCCTTAGAATTTCTTGAGGCAAAATCGACAAGGGGATTTCCTCCCCAGATCCATCCGTTGTTAGCTAATGCATAGTATTTTCCGTTAGATGTAAACCTTGTAAAATAGGGCTCCGTTAGAGGGTTTTCAAGAGTGATTGGACCAAGCTTGGGGCCATTGGAATCCAATCTCAAGAATCTAATTCTGTTACTTAATTGACTGATTATTGTGTTGCAATCAGCATCGTATTCCCTATACAAGGGTAAGTTGATGTCGTTCAGAATTGATTCTACTTGGTCTTGGACGTCTTCAAACTTCTTCTCGGTTCCAAATAAATTGAGTAAGGCTCCCATCAATCTGAAGGTTTCTAATTTGTTACCATAACGTGAACCCAAATAGAATGTTGAAATTGCACAATGAAACTTGATGAATTCGGCCAACTTCTCTTTGTTGTACTTGACATCTTCGGGAATGAGGATCTTTGAGATTGATTTCCTGTCGGAAGTATCCCAGTGTCTTCTCAATTCATTCAAATGAGCGTCGACGTCGATGACGTAATACTCCCATAACTTCAAAGCACCCAAAACGTGAATCTTGATCCCTTCGATGATTCTGGTTAGATCATTCTCCGACTGGATGTGGGTTGGATAGCCATGGGATGACAGATTCTCAGAAAACTTTAATAAAGACCAATCCAATTCGATTGCCGACGTTAAATGAGGTGCTGTCTCAGCATTATAACCGGAATCTGGATGGTCTCTTAGCCAAGTGGAATTGTTTGCAGTGTGATTGAAGACGATATCTGTCATTGATAGGATTCCGTGCTGATTTTCCAGAGTTTCAACCATCTCCTCGATATCTTTCTCCCCGTTTTTGAAGATAGTCTCGTCAAACTGTAATTGGTCAAAGATTGAATAAGGGGAATTTGATTCCCCACGTTGTTGCAAAGGAGTAAAATGGATCATGTTGTAGCCCTTATTCTCAACACACTGATACATTTTTGGCCAATCTGTCTTCAAATCGTCGCCCACCCATTTTGAGATAATCGACTGGATTGTGATGGAATTCAACGTTAAATACTTCCCTCTAATGGACAAAGAGGGAGGAACGACAAAATAGTACTCCTCAGACTTCATCTCCTTCCCGGAAGCGTCCTCATACGTAAA
This sequence comes from Saturnispora galanensis, assembly GCA_030584985.1. Classification (NCBI taxonomy): domain Eukaryota; kingdom Fungi; phylum Ascomycota; class Pichiomycetes; order Pichiales; family Pichiaceae; genus Saturnispora; species Saturnispora galanensis. The sequence continues at coordinate 51,232 of JAJMCD010000023.1, read as the reverse complement.
ATAGTACGCAAAAGACCCAGGCTTATACACCATCAAATCGATGTATGAATCGCTGGAAAAGCTCGATTTGACGGCAAAAGAGTGAAAGTTAGACCTCTCAAACTTCTCTCCCTCGTTGGTCCGTAAATCTGTCCACAATTGGCCCTTATTTGCAATTTTGGACCCGGCATTGATATACACTCTCAAAATGAAGAGCGGGCCCTTATCGATGTCCGGCGGACAAGCAGGAAACGTCAAAACCCCGTCCTTAGAACCCCCCTGGGGTTCACCACGGTCGCCGACTCTCAAAAGTACGATCTTCGGCATCTTGATAAGGAAGTAATAAGGTGATAACCCCCACATTTTCGTTTCTCGCTGCTGATAATGTCATGAGCACTTTATCGGCGACGCTTACGTAACATTATACACAAAGACTGTGCGATGGAGGAGGCTTAAATGAACGCGTCCACCCTCCCAGTGCACACTGAGGGCATCATAGGTAATATCCTGGAATATCGGAAGGTAGCTGGTGAGTAATTCGCCGAAATGGACCACACCAAGGGGTTCTAGACAGTTTGGTTCATGGTTGACGGGGAAGGTGGAAACAACCTCCATGAGCTCCACTGCTGTGAGGTTTTGGTGTGTCCAGATCCATTGCAGCATAGTTAGGTAAAAATTTGGGACTTTCAAAGGCACATCTTCGCATTTGAGGAGATCGGTGTCAACCTTATCATTGAGAGGAGATGAATCCAAGTCCCAAATTACTACTCGAAGAAGATGGTTATCAATCACAGCAAGCCTCCTGCCGTCGTTGGAAATTGAGGGGTATTGGTATCTGTATTGGGCCACCCCAATACATTGTCGCACTTTTTCGATGCAGGAGGTATCGTTGATGTTACCGTCCAAAACGGGCAAGGGAGCAGACCCCAGCTTCAAGACCTTTTCAATCCATTGGCCCTCTGAATGGTCAAAGATAACTCCAATATAGCCGAATTGGGCCAATTGGGTATCAATCAAGGTGCAAAACTTGGCACTATGATTGTGATGCAAGATGTACTTCACGTCTATCTGGTGAGACTTATCGGTATCCAGCTTAATGGCCAACCATGGAGGAAAAGAATCATGCAAAATATTGAGAAGGAGATTCAAATGCTCGAAAAGAAAGTCGTCAACTGGTTTATGATCCAAGGACTGAAAATAGACAACCAAACTGTTGACCACCAATAGCAAGGAAGTTGATTCCCAAACGCCCTTTAGCTCCAAAAAAGCATAGTTGAGATAGTCGATGACAGAAACCTTAGATTCGACAGCAAAGTCGTCCCTGCCTAAAATGGTGCCCATGATTATTGTCATCAATAACGGGGCTTTCAAGAAGAGAGAATCAATGTAATCCGTGCAAACCTTGAGACTTTTGAAGCTCCTCTTTGTCTTGTTGACCAAAAAGGCATTTCGCACCTCAAATAGGTATTTGACAAAGTTGAAGATATCAAAACAGTTGCTTTGGGCCCTTTGCAATATCAAATCGTCCAATTTAGTCAATACGTGGAAGATGAAGTGGCAGATCTGTTCATCGAGTGTAAGCAGATGATCTATAAGATATTTCATCAATATCTTAGAAACCTCATCCGTGAATAACCCGGGATCAATGGTAACAATCAATCCTAGAATTAACGAACGGTAAAGCTGGTTTTTATCCAAAGAAGACAAATTTCCAGATAACCCCTTAACACAATCAAGAAATAAACAGGTCAACTTGTCCTGCCTCAACGCTTTGGTTAGTACGGTTCGTAAAAACTCAATGGCGACTTCGCCAACTTCAGAATCCCTGCTCAAGGCGAATTCACAAATTTTATGAAGGAATCGAGATGACTCCAAATATGGGATCCAATTCAACTCATCGGAACCCATAGAAATAAAATAGAGGATGGCCACATGAGGAGAAAGTACGTCGTGGCATTGCAAATTGGTCATAACAATTTGCTCAGCAACAACTCCAATCCACTGCTCAGCAACGAAAAGGTCTCTTAGCTGAGACCTTAGCAAAGGCTTGCCAATAATATCCTTCAAGGGAACGATGGTTGCACAGTCAATATAATTCCAGTGACACAATGTCAGCGTATGATCCGGGGAATCGTTCAAGTCGGCTAAATTGAAGATGACAATTTTGTTAAATTTGGATTTATCAATTGTATCTGATTGGTCCAGATAAATGGCCATCGATTCCAAATTCAAGAAAGTGGAGCCATCTTTACCTATGAACTCCAAGCAATTGGCGTTTTCATAGTAAATGACGTCGTTTATTCCCTCAATGAAGAATTGGGCCCTTCTCAATAATTCCTGATATTGGGAGTTGAATTCCAAGACCTCTATGCCTAGAGTGGAGTCCATGACAAGAATGTACTTGAAAGGGGATTGGATGACATATTCTAGGTTGATCAATTTGATGATGGAGTTCTTGAAACCGGCAAATTTGCACATGGGTTCACCATTGGCTCCGCTCAAGTTGGCGTTGCTTGTGGAATCAGATACAAGGGTGAGACCGCTTTCGCTTATATTTGTTGACTGTTTATTTTGAAAATAAGATCCAAAGCTTATATTGGTATTTGACCAAGTTAAGGCCTTTATATTGAATTCCTTGAGGACAACCTCATCTTGGCTTGGGAACATCCCCCAGATAACACCTTTTGACTTGAAACATGTCAAGAGACTGGAACTGCTAGCCAATTGAACGTTCGCGTCATTGACGTACATCATGTCCCCGTTGATCATATGGATGAGGAACGATCCGTCCAGTTGAATCAAGGTTTCAAAGCTAGATGTTAGAGGGGAGGAGATGAATTCCCGTATTTTCATGTTATGGAATTGATAGACGACCCATCCCAGCTCCTGGATCAGGATCCATGTGTTTGCAGAGCCCACCAAGGCCTCCATTTGGATCACATTACCGAAGCCGGCTTCTCCTAATCCAATCGACAGGATATCGCAAATGAGCGACTTATCCTTAATTGCAACCAAACCTTGGAGGAGATGATTGTATTGGAAGACTTGGAACTCTCCCCGCTTGCCAATCACATAGAGATGACCGTTTGGGATCTGGATTGTGGTGACGGGGGCAAAATTCGTGTAGACGACATCAAGTAAGGAGAGGGTGGCGGCTTCAGGATCCAATTTCACGAGGGTGAAGTAGCTTGAGGAGCTGTACAAGGCCACCAGATTGGTGGCAGGTATGATTTCGAATCGATTGAACGTGAACTTCAAATCCGCTTCATCTAGTGTGTCTCCCGTGCAGTCCAGTAAGAGAATATGGTTGTCGGATGTGAGCACTAGTAGATACTCACCGTTGGCCACTGTGACATCGACAATGGAATTCAATTGGAACCGGCTTCTGCCTATCTTGATGTGTCGCTTCATTACCACTTGGTTTGAATGTGTCAGAGCGTAGATGCGTATTATATCATCAAAGTAAAGTAAAAACCCACGACCCAGCTCCAGAACGTCACAATTGAAGGACATGGGGATTGACTGGTGGAGGTTGGCGGGCAGAACGACGCTGAAGTCGGTTTCCAGGGCCGAAGAGTTGGTATGGGGTTCCTCATCAAGGTTCAAGACCTTCCGCCTGGTTGGATTTGCCTTGTCAATCGCCCACCCTGTGGAACCCGCTCCAGGTTTTCCGCAGACACCTTGGGATAGCGCCAGCGCCAAGGAAGGTACCACCATCTTCACCGATAAAGAGATTACAAGGTGAAAAAATGCCTGCTGATAAGATACATGGTTGATCTATTAAGGTAGAAAAAGAGCTAATAAAAAGGAAAATAAGGGTCATGCAGAGGAGGGGAGGGATGAGGGTTAAATCAGAATCTTGTTGTCTTGTTCTTAGACTTTGATGCCTTTCTCTTCTTGTAGTCTGCGGTTCTTGTTTTTCTCCATCCATGGGTCGACACCTTTGTGTAGTCGATCTGCTTCTTATCAATTGACTCGACCGTGTCTTCATCCACCATTGAGTCTGTCTTTTCTTGTTCCTTCAACTCGTTTTGCTTTTCAACGTTCTCCTTCATCTTCTGTGCGAGTCGCTGTCTTCTGGCCTCTGATGTTTTAAAGTAATCTGAATTTGGATTTGTCACTTTGGCCGACTTTGCCTTGAGCTTGGATTTGGATCTTGCAGAGTGAGCCATACTGGATTTAATTGATAAAAGAGAGTTGAAAGCTGAGAGGGAATAATTTTTTTCACCTTCCCAATTGGGAAGTCGGATCTGTCATTGCAAGACACGTGCAGGGACACGTGTCACGTGACGCGATTTTTCTTTCGCTGCGGTGTAAGGGGGCTTTCTTTGTGACTGCGTTTTTTGAAAAGTTGGGTTGGCCCCTCACCCCCCCCGCGGAGCACCATTCCAAAATTTTCAGTTGAGGGCCTTCCAATTCACCTGTCTAATTGATCAACTCAAGAATCAAAATGTAAGTTAAAGACACCAATGATGATCAAACAGAGCTATACAAACACATAATCAACTACAAGGGGTTTCCAAATCAACTGTTACTTTGATTTAGACGTTTTCCGTGAATAAAAGTTGAATAAATGATGAAAAGAGGGCAATTTTACAGTGAAATCTTCTTCAATGATATAATCTACTCCATCACATCATCATGTCATTCATAGGATCACATTACACACAAACAGCCACATATTTTGAGAACTCACTACCACTTACCTGTTTAGGTAATAGAGCGAAAATTTTTCAAATTTGGCCCAACATTACCCCCCTTTCTTATCTCGATTGAATCATATAATCAATAATGTGTGTTAGTTTTTGTGTGAAAGATAGCAGAAAGTTTGGTTGATCACTCAATCATAAAATTTAACAGATTTACTAACATTTGTTTGCAGGGCTAACCTCCGTACTCAAAAGAGACTTGCAGCTTCCGTTTTGGGTTGTGGTAAGAGAAAGGTCTGGTTGGACCCATCCGAAACCAGCGAAATTGCTCAAGCCAACTCTAGAGCTTCCATTAGAAAGCTCTACAAGAACGGTACCATTGTCAAGAAGCCAGTCACCGTTCACTCCAGAGCTCACGCCAGAGCCCACGCTGAAGCCAAGAGAGGTGGTAGACACATGGGTTTCGGTAAGAGAAAGGGTACTGCTAACGCCAGAATGCCAACCCAAGTCTTGTGGATGAGAAGATTGAGAGTCTTGAGAAGACTATTGGCCAAGTACAGAGACGCTGGTAAGATCGACAGACACTTGTACCACGCTTTGTACAAGTCCGCCAAGGGTAACGCCTTCAAGCACAAGAGAGCATTGGTTGAACACATCATCCAAGCCAAGGCTGAAGCTGCTAGAGAAAAGGCTTTGAAGGAAGAAGCCGAAGCTAGAAGATCCAGAAACAAGGCTGCCAGAGAAAGAAGAGCTCAAAGAATTGCTGAAAAGAGAGATGCCATGCTTAAGGATTAAGTGTGATCACTTTATATGGTTACGTTGTTCTATGTATCTGTCTTATAATAAAAACCCAATTTCAGATTTTCATTCTAGAGAACAAACGAACGAACGAAGTGAGTTTGTTTGTGAATTCAATTTGGATTGTCCTAATAGTTAGGAAGCTCAATTTGGATTGTCCTAAGAGTTAGGAAGCTCAATTTGGATTACCTTAAGCGTTAGGAACGACGTGGGCTTGTGAGTGCAGGTCACATCCAATTCGCATTAAACACTATGTAACAGAATTAATGTAAGAGTCCTCCATTTGTATTGTCCTAGGTTTTACGAACACTTGTTTGTTATGAATGGGCCACTCACAAATGAGCGAGTCGCAAACTCACTTGAAGGCTTGCCTGTTATGAATGGGCCGCTCACAAATCACCTACTCGCAACCTCACTTCGTTCGTTTGCTCGTGGCACATTAAAGCCTATATATTCTAATTTTATAATCTATGGTATTCTCCCTGGCCATCATCAAAGACTGGATGACCGTATCCAGGGTATTGGGGTAAACTTGAAATCGGAGGTAAGCCACCCATCGATGACCCCTGTGCTTTATACATTGGGGGAATCTGTGGATAATATGCGGAATTCATCATCATCGGAACAGGAACATAATTGTAGATCGGTTCACCGTAAGGATCCTGTTCATCCTCAAAAGTGGAATATCCACTATTACTGGTCTGATAATCATTATTAATGAGTTGGTCCTCAATCAGGTGATGATCATTAGTGATGAGTTGATCACCCCCAAAAGGTGTGGCTGCGGTGGTATCATACTCCTGTCTAACGCTTTCTTCCGCACGCACTTTGTCCACGTAGACACTCTGGTCAATGCCCATATTTTTGGTCGATATGAATTCATTAACATTGAAATCAAACCCCAGGCATGCCTCTAGAGTGGTCCGGCACTCTGTGGGCTGATATGAATATTCAAAGTCACTTAGAACAATGGATTGGATCTTTTCAACGTTGATATTATTATCACTCTCCACTATTGAAACGATATATTGTTCTAATGAGACCGATTCCACCTCCCTCTTCCAATTGGGGATGTTTCCTGTTTTCATGTATTCCCCCCCCTTCGTTCTTACCCTCGTCTCCCAAAAACGGGAATCAAAGTCCAAATCTACTTCGTTGTCATCGATTAATTCAAAGTCTTCTGTAACCTTCTCGTTTTCACAATAAACCATACTCAGGACCCCTAATTTTAAACCATTTGTACTGTTAAAGACGATTTTGGAACTCCCACCACAGTTGGTGTTACCTAGGGAGTATGCGAAGTTGGGTAGGTGGACTGTAGAGTGTTTGACGATCATCGGAACAGGGACATTGGATAACTCCCGTATATCAACATTTAGAGTCTTGGAAAGCATATCTCGAATCGAATGGAGGTTGACAATGACGTTGGGGAACTTTTCAATCCTTCTTGAATTGATCAACACTCCTGGCAATACCGTTATCATCCTGTTGGGTTCAGAAAAAAACACCAATTGCAAGGCCTCACCGGATGGAGGTGGCTCCACTCGCACATTATTCACCTCACTCATGTATTGAATGCCTGGATCCATCGGTATGGGCTTGGCCATGGCCATGGCCATAGCCGTCGCCTCCATGGCCCTGGCCGTGGCCGGTGCCGGGGGGCTGACTGAAACATTAAAAACACCTTCATTTTTGTTCAAAATCGTTGTGAAAACCTCCTGAAATCTCGCTTGGACGCTGTGGGTATTTGGTGCCCCGTGTTTTATCAACTCTATCAGATAAAAATCCTTACCGGCACGGTATATCGTCTGGATATGGGACGAAATTTGTTTAGCACTTCTATATTCCCCTGTAATTTCCTTAATATACATGGAAATGTATTGGTTTCTACCCAAGGACACCTGGTTGATTCTGTTCTTCTTCAGCCCCTCCTTTGGAATGATCTCTAGAGCCTCTCGGAAGGCTGTTTCCACCTCTGTTGACCAAATCGAGTCCATTTCTCGCTTTTTCATCGACGGATGATATGGTTTGACGTTGCCTGCCTCACTGCCTAGGTGGCGGGTGGAGGTGCCGATGGGAATCATATTCAGGAACTCTCTAGGTTCTTTATTTGGAACACGTGTGAACATTCGTGATAGTTTCAGATACTGGTGCTACGGGGTGGTGATGTCTGGGAATGGTGGTGGACGTAATGAGAACTGTGTGGATACCTCTGAAACTATAAGGGACGCAGGAAGGTTTGGTAGGGAAGAAAAAGCTAGGTTAGCAGAATAGCGAATAAATAAAATTTGATACTGGGTTTGTCGTAAAGTGGAGGCTAAAAAAAACCAGAGCTATTGTTCACGAGAGCGGAAATGGTCCGATTAGGAAATTCCATATTTGAAGAAGTGTTCCAGAACAAGTGCATCGGCGTGGAACATATCAAGGAAAGCCGGTGCATGGGTGGAGAGGAATATCTACTCAAGATGGAGGGGTGAGACGCGTTGAATACCCTGACTTTCTCTAGGTAATATTTTGTATCCCCCCTTTCGTATCTTCGATAGAATTTTGTTGGAACTCTTAAGCCCGAGTCCTATTGTTCTAAACCACGCAACCCAACAACTTCCATATTGGCTCTAAGTTTCCCGTGTTTGTACCAGGCAATAAGGCCCAGTATAGTGATGGTATATCAGAGGTCGTCGGTAGAAACCAGGAGAAGATTCGGATGCATCATACCCAATTACCCCTTTTTAGAACTTCCTCGTAGCCGAAAAAAAGTGATGACGTGGAAAAATTGATGCGTCTTGGAATATGGAATCGTAAGATTTCTTTACAAAAAGAAGAGTCACTCTTCAGCAGCCACAGTGTCTCTGTGGATGTATGTGTTAATGAGATGCAAGGTGGTAAATTAGGGTGGTATTGGTGAGTTGTGTTAGAAACTAAGGATCAAAATACCCTTCTATGAGTGGATATTATCACCGCCATCACAGAAGCCATTAGCCTCCATTATCCAAACCGCATATGCGATTTTTACCCCCGACCAAAGTGGCCATTGGTCACGGCATCCGGCGGTTTTGCGAGGCGTAGTTGAGGCATGTGTAATGGTGGTCATTGAACCGGGGTCAAGCCGATCATATTTAGGCTATTCATGACCCCATCTGAGCAATACCGCCACTCAATTTTACCATGACTTTAGTAGCTTCCAAATAGTACGTGGGGTTTGATTGAATGATTTACACGATGGAAAAGTGTTGCTCCTTTTGGTTTATCAGGAATCTGGATCTCTAACGCTCCTAAAAAGATGCGTGAATCACATGATCTGCAGCCCACCATACTGTCACAGTTTCCTCTGGTATGCGTAGTTTTGCTTCTTTTAACAGGACAATGGAGTGCTTCCCTTGTTGCTCCTCATACATGGGAGAGAGTACCAATGTTTTGAATGGTGGTTGAATGGTGGTTCATCGCAGGCTGGCACAAGATGACAAAAGCGGACATATATGCCATATGAGGTCGGCCCATGGTAATCTTCTGAATACAATTGTGCCATCTCATCAAATTTGGTGTCACCCATAATAGACGTGGATGGTGACAAAGCCCATTTTTAAGGCGCAATCTGTGGTCACACAAACGCTTGCAGTGAACTGAATTTTGCTGTTGTGGAGGGGTGGCCCGTCATTTTCTTGAGCCCATGCAGTGTGCAGCCCATTGCATCATATTGTACCCTTATACTCCTATATGGGAAAATGTTGAAGCATGTAAATGAAAGATAGTAGAGGACACCGTGTCCTTTTTATATTGCATGCTCGCAGGTCTGAAATCTCGGCTATTGGCAATCTTACGGTACCTAACCAAGTGATGTCATGGTGCTTACATTGTAATAAGTGACTTGTTATTTCCCTTAATTCCCTAAGGTACAGAATACGAGTCTCAATATTACTCTAGCACAATAAGACCTTGGTACCCCTCATTCTCTTTATTGTAATAAGGACGCTGGATCTGTTTTAATAACCTTCTTGAATTGCCGCCTACGTCAACGTTTGGCCCATTTATTGAGACTTACAAATAGGGGCTTTGCTACCATTGCGCGTGATAAGACGGGTTATGCCTCATGACTCATATCAATAGGTTGGATTGGTGGGGGTTTATTGCGGACATCTTTATTACTGTCACTAGGCGGACGATGGTGGAAATGGTCACTGAAATCTCATTGCATGTACACAAGGTTTGCCATCCAAGTCCAATCCACCCTCAATAAGGATCAAGTACCGCATTTTGGCATCAAACACCACGCTTATCTTCAATTTGTTCAACTTCATCACGCTGATAAGGTCCCCACTGTGTAAAAAGGAGTCGTCCAAGTCTTAATGGGCTCTTTTGATCTTTTCTCAGACTGTATAGTGGGATTCGTGACATTGGAAGGCTCCCAAGTGGGTGCCGGGGCAAACATTCATCATCACTTGGAGCAAAGAGTGGCACCCATCATGTCATTATTCACACCATTCTTCTTCCAAAACATGCCACCGGGGGTCACACACTGTGCGCCGCATACCTTCCGTTTTGTCTGTGCTAGTGGCAGTATTTGCACATTAAATCTATGTTTCTTTATACTATATTTATTACAAAAAGCTTGACTATTCATCATCAGAATCAAGATATTTGGCGTATTCATCTGCATCGGCAAATGTTGGTAGGGAATTGAACTTGGCCTTCTTTGATTTCTTGCTATCCTGTTTGCTTCTCTTTTTAGAGGATTTCTCTTCAATTTCCTCCTCGGAGTCGTCTTCATCGCTTTCTTCATCTAAGAGACCCTTAAGATCCTCCCCATCCGAAGAATCGTCATCATATTCTTTACTTCCCTTGTCTTCTTCGACATCCTCTTGCTCCTCCCCTTCGTCTTCATCATCAAGATCATCAAGGGTTTTGAGTGTGGTCAAACCTTCTTCATCGCTCTCATCTGCAGACATCTCTTCCTCTAAGTCGTCAACATCAACCTCATCATCATCCTCACCGCTAATATCGGACATATCGAAATCAGAGATATCATCATCAGAATCTTGTTCAACCTCAGGATTACTCTTGACCAAAGCATCCCAAACCGTGTCTTCATCCAAATCTGAGGCTTCATCATCATCATCTCTAGACTTTCTATCAAGTTCTTTATCCAAATTGGAGCGGGCCAACTTTTCCTGCTTGGTGATAAAGTATTGATAGAAGAATCTATCCTCCGGTTTGACATCCATGGCCTTCTTATTGAGCCAATCCTCGGTATTTGCGGGGATTTCCGTGGATTCCAAGCCGGTGGCCCTGACCAAAAGGTTACCCGTGTGGGCACCACCCAAAGGCTGCATAATGGAGGAACCCTTTAAGTTTGCCTTAGCCTTGGCCTTCTTATAGATGAATCTATCGAGGAAATGGGCCAATGAAAACAAACCTAGATCTGGCTTGGTGATGGACTTCTTCTCATGCTTATTCAATTCATCGAAATTGTACAAGTTCTCGGCATATAATTGGACGGTTGGGTGGTAATGATTGAGGAACATTTCAATCTCCCAAAGGGAGGTATTGTCGGCATTAGCAAATTGAGGATCTCTCTTCTTTGGATCGTAAGGTAGCTTCTTTTCGGTGAGACTGACTTCATCGATAGTTTCTTTCTCCTCGTGCTTGTTGTTTAACACTTCATCCATTGGGGTATTCAAGAACAAGTTTCTTAAATCGGGGATAGATTTCTCCAATTCAATCAACAAGAAAAGCATACCTGCAATAGTACCGACATTCAACCAACTCAAGCAAATTTGACAAATTCTCTTAACAAATGCCATCACTCTGCCCTTATTGATATCATCCTTCAAGGACTTGTAAATCAAATTCAAATAGATACCTTGTTTAGAAGAGGTTAACAATCTTTCGTCCAGTAAGGATTCGTAGAGTGTCCTGAAATATCTATTTCTTTGCTTATCATCCGAGAATTTGGATGAGATGGATTGGATCAAAATCAAGGCTTGAACAGACGTGTTGAAGTTAGTGGAGTGGGTGATTCTGTAAAGGGTATCCAAATGGCCATCAAAAACATCCAAGGGTAAGGAAGAAAATGGGAAAGAACGGTTCAAACCGGTCAAGATGGCAGCAAACATCTTTGAGTTCTTCTCTTCAATGATCTCCTCTTGAGTCTTCTCATTCTTGACGGATTTACCACCCTTCTTACCCCTCTTCATCTTTTGTTTTCTTCTACCGTCGACTTGATGTTCAGTTTCCTTCAATTTGGTGGTGTTTTGAGAGTCTGTCTTGACCAATAGCTTTTCAAAGAGAGCAAAGTAAGCATCGACCAATTTGTTGGCAAATTTATCATCTCTTTTTTCCAAAATTGTTTGATTCAAGGTGATAATTGAGTAATATAAGGCGTGGTGGTCGCTGTTAGTTCTGAAGACCACATCGATGACTGCATCACAGATGATTTGCTTCATTGCAGGATGTTGTTGTTCCAATTGGAGAATTTGGTACGAAGTTTTCGAAGTGACTTTGTTATCCATATCACCCAATTTGTTGACACCTAATCTCAACAAGTTAGCCTCTTGTTCTGGTTTTGATTTCAAGAGTTCAAAGATATGGGTGACGATCTTCATTCTAACGTAAAGGATTGAATCATGACTCAATTTCTCCAACAAGCCAATGAAGTTGAAATAGAGGTTTTTGAGATGGTCTTCAAAATAGAACAAGATCAATTGTTCGTCAGACATGTTGAGACTCAATTGTTGTTTTTTGAATGGTTTCAACTTTCTGTCGGAGGGTAAAACACCGTTAACAAACAAATCCACGATGGCATCCACACATTGCATGGCAGCGGTTCTTGATTTTTTGTTACACATGGCGAAAAGTTGGTCTAATGCCTTGATGTTATGCAATGGAGCTTCTTGAACAAGCAAAGTTAGTGCCGAGATTTTATCACTCAAAGTACCTGCAGTCAACATTTGGGTGAGGAATCGTTTTTGGGATGAAGACTTGCTGAATTCTTCGTTGTACACCTTGTTTTCTTCCTCAATCAGGGTCTTGGCACGTTCATAAAGCTGATCAATATCCTGAGGTTTCATGTATCTATCGGAAGGAGATTGTTTTATTTCCACTGGAATATTGAACCAATCGTTACGAGGTTCAACTTTGAGGTTATCACTTGAAACAGATTGCAAATTTGTGATCTTATCCTTTTTGGTTGATTTTGTTTCCTTTTCTTCCTTCTTTGATTTTTGTTCCAAAGAGGATGATTCCGATTCTGAAGAAGAAAAAGAAGAAGGCTCTGCTTCCTCCTCTTCTTCCTCTTCCTCTTCTTCTTCCTCTTCTTCTTCTGACTCCTCCTCCTCTTCTTTTGCCTCCTCCTCCTCTTCTTCTTCTTCTGCCTCCTCCTCATCTTCCTCCTCTCCCTCCTCTTCCTCCTCCTCTTCAGCAGTCTTACTATTCTCGCTAAACCCTAAGTTCTTCATGAAGTTCTTCAAATCCTTTGTGAAGTTACCATCCTTTATATCATCACCATTAAACTCCTGTTCACTCTGATCGTCGTCCATTTCAACATTTTCAATTAACTTCAAGTCCTCTTCCGTAGCACCCAACTCTAAAGCCCCTTTACGAATCAGATCTTCCGACATTATCGATTGAAGAAGAGGTGCTTCATCACTATAAAAATTTTTTTCAGATGCAAAAAAAAAATAGGAAGATGCTCATGGGCTCATGTGCTCATGTAATTATGCGGTTTTGCTCATGTGCTCATCAAGTATAAAGCTGAGATGTGGATATGAAAAAAGAATGGTTTTAATTGGATTCTTTTTAATGTGTTGGATTGGTTATATTTAGGCGTTCAAGATTTTAATAACGTATTTATTATCTAGCATCTAGAGCACCGATTTGTGTTCTCATAAATGCTTTGTATAGTTTACTTAGGTACTGTGAGTGGTAAAAAGGAAAGGATTGTAAAACACTTTTATTGTGTGTGTAGTTTACTTGGCTTTAAGGAAGATTATTGCGCTAACATGGGGATGTTGGCATCCATCGTCTTTATCTATCCTCTGATGAACATCTTTGATATTAACTGCATTTAATTCCTTCCATTTGGTATTTCATCGCGATCTTTATCGATTCTTATTGAAATCGCTTGAAATGTGGTGCCACAGGCTTTAACCTTATATTACTATTTCAATTCCACCAATATTGGCCAGGGTGTCCGTCAAACATTTGGTAAAATTAATATAGATAGATAAGAACATACACATACCCGTGGACCCAATTGATTCGTAAACAGTGGCAAGAATTTTCTATTTTGGTAAATTATTGCAGGATTTGATCATCATCACCTCTAATGCCTCCTATGGCACCTTCGTTCCAAATCATTCCTCGTATGCTGGGGTCTTCTCTTCGTACGGTGGAGCACTCTCAAAATCCATCTGACAGTCGATTGACGCCTCCGTCTCAAATTTGCACTTTAGTTTGTTGTCCGTATCCACCACCACCCAGTCAAACTCCAACGCAGTGATGTTCACTATCCCATCATACACTTCTGAGGAGCAGAGAATCGGGATCTTCAAGAGATCAATCAGTGGAGGATTCTTTTCGCTTTGACTGGAAAAGCATCCCCTGGGGATATCCATGATACCCACACCATCAACACAGTTTACGTCCTTAATGTCGAAAACCAAGTTATCGAACTTCCAGCTCAGAATCCTCTGGGGTCTGGTCTCCAGATTAAAGAATTTGCCGTCGATCGCCAATTGGGAGCTGTATTTCACCTTGACGTGAAGTGACTCTATTTGGAATAACCCCAAACCTGTGCTTCCCTTTTCATGGCTAAAGGCATGTGGAAACTCCAAATCCCCAAGATTGAAGTAGAACTTCACCTCCATTTGATCCCACAACGGTTCGTAGAGTGAAATCAATGGCTTCACATTCATCACCATACTGAACGGAACATTGCAGCCCTCCTTCTTGTTCAAAAACCTTCTAAAAAACTTCGGTTTCCTTGATGTTGAGGTCAACCCACCATCGTGAACGCACCCTGTTTCGGGGTTAATAAACTCCGGCTGTGGCATCTTTGTCTTGAAGATATTATTAATGTTATATCCCATCAAGTCATTTCCGACATTAGGCCCAAATCCCATTTGGATCCCCGATTGATACTCAATGTCCTCAAGATATTCCTTATCTTTTGTCCTCTTCAAGAACGTACCCAACCGAGTCACCTTCACATATATACTGTATCTGATGTGGACCGTGTCGTGATTTGGAATGTCCGCACCAAACCTGTAATCTGAAGAGGATGGTAAAAACATCTCCGGGGAGTCCATAAAATCCAATTCAAAGTTCAGAGCAAGCGTCTCACCCTTGGGAAATGTCCAGAATCCGCTCTGATCTGAAACTAGCTTGCCTCCTTCTTCAATTAGGCTTCTTTCCGAAACATACGTGTCCCGAATGAACGGGTGTTTATCTTTGAAAGACACAGTACCCTTTGATATCCTCCTATTATACTTGTAGTAGGTATGTTCTGCAACAATCGGGTTGGTAATGCATCCGTTTGAATCATATTGAGGCAAAAGTTCAGCCCTACATTTGATCCCATACGTTATGCTCTGGATTTCTTTGATTTCATTTGAAGTAGAAACCGTGAGAGTCCCCGACACCTTTGCGTCTCTTGGAGAGTACCGTCTCGGGTTGTTAACGTAGAATTTGCATTCCATTGAGAGAGGAAGAAAGTGGCTTGGCATATTGAGGTTACGTAATTCTATCTATTATCAAATCTCCATCATTATCTCGACATCGGCTCATGAAGCGGACTGAGAGTGGACGAAGTCATCGACTATGCTCTTCACAAAGGCGTTGACTTCGGCCATGACCACTTGATTGATTGGATTTTCGTTGACACATTTTGTAAGAAATCTCTTGAATTCAATCAGAGTCAAATCTCTCCTACGCAAGCCCCTTCCTGTCTCAACCACATCGTCGGGCCCCTTTGAGTTGCGAAACAAGCAGGCAATCATTAGCAATTTGGAAAACCTGTCCAGAGGATTGACTTCATCCATCACAGTGGAGGAGGTCCGATTCAACAGATTTCTATTGTAATCGCTGATCTGGAAAGTTTCATAGGCCGCGTCAAGATTAATGTAGCCAGCCGCATCCACAGCTGCATTCAATGGGGCAAGCGGTGGAGGATTGATGAAAAACTCAACAATTGTGTTGTTGACCAATAGACATTTGTTGATAATCTTGAAGATCTGTAACAAGACCATCTTGGGTATGGACCAATCTATAGGTGTGAATTGGAAATGCTTGTCAATTGAATGAAGAAGATATTGGGTGTCCATTCTCAGGTTAACACCTTGCCAGTTCATTATGACACCAGATTCCTTGCTGGGCAGAGCGTTCATCAAGCAAAGCAAGTGATGATTCGGTAGCACCATCTGAGCATAGTATTCGAGTAAATCCACGTCAGGCAGCACCACCCGATCGTTCTGATAATTGTAGAGGTGAGGCACTGGAACCATCATGTTGTGATAGGAAATAAACAATTTCATCCCCCTGTAATATCCGTCCGAAGGCACCATTTCTATTAAGTATCTCTTAAAGTCGTTAATTTGGAGTATCGCCCGGAAAGTCTTAAATCCTTCTTTCAAGGTGTCCAGGTTTTGGGTATATTTCACCAAATGGGTATATATCGTCCAGTCATCGTGTTTATTATCCACGAGTTCTTTCAAAGTGGCGTTAAAGCGGGTATCTACCAGGGGAGAACCTGGGCCAAAACTCTCCACCTTGTGAGAAACCATGTTCAAATTCAACTCCCCCAAGTGCTCCGGAAGGGTATATTCCACCTTGCCCACCTTGGGAAACGATTTCGGGTCCCAGTACCGCTGTTCCAAATCCATGGTATCATTCAGATGGATTTGCAGTCCGGAATCGAAAATCTGCACTTCTTCCTCCACCACCACGTCCATTCTCACCTCCAACGTTTGTGATTCAAGATTTAAGTAGATGTCCCAGGGTAACTTGTGCTTGAGTCTTTCGTCAAATGTTCCCACAAGATACCCCTGGGTTGGTTCGATGTAGGGGATGAGTGACGTTTGGAACGTGGGCCACATCTGTCTGTCGCCATAAACGGTGGAATGGATAACCTCTGTGAAAGAATTCACCACTTCTGGCGACCCGAATACAATGACTCTCTTATTTAAGAGCAGCCCATTTATTAACGTGTGAAGGGCATTGATCTCTCTATATGGCATTACGTCGCACACCCTGGTGGTGAGAACTGTCACAGAATCCAGGCTTTGCAGGCAAGATCTCAAGAGATCTTCCTTGACCATATCAATTCCAAACATCGCTGTTGGTGAGTGCAAGAGGGATTTCATCGAGAGGTGTATTGGGAAGTCAAGAGAGATCAGGTCCAATGAGCATTTTAATGCACCCTCCTCGTTGAGGGTGAAATGGCTTCGCAAGTGAGCTGGCAAGGGTGGAAACGTGTCCAATGCAAACATCACCCCCTTCTGCTTCAAATCCAAAGACTTTGTCCATTGAAACACTTCGTTAATGTGGGAGCAATTCAACTTATCGTAGATCAGCGGTATTGGTATTTCTTGATCAGTACCAAGCTTATATAGCATAAAAGAAAGCATTTTCTTCAAGCACTCAAAGAGGGGCCATTCTGTTACAATAGATATTGCCCTTATGGCCCCGTGACCATGCAAAAGGAGCGTATAACTCCATTTCTTTGCAATCGGAAGTGTAATTGAAATTGGCGTTTCCCCTGCTTGCTTCTCCTGAAAACTGGCCAAGAGCCCCAATACGTGTCGCAGCTGATCAGATATCTTTCCTGGGGGCCATTGGGTCTTTATTGACGGAGAATCAGAACCTGTGGATTCAATAACCACCAGATTCTCCACCAAAGGGGGAGTTTTTCCGCCGTTTTTGCCCATACCACGTAAATTGGGATCCAATGTGGACCCTGGTGCAGTCGCTGTGTTCATTACAAGCTACAGCCTACTATATTCAGAAACAATTGACTGATTAGACCAGTGTGTTAATACTTGCCACCTGTTAGTTTTTTTTGCCCCGGTGGACGTCGCCAATTTCTTCCCAAACAAGACGATATGTCCTCATTAGAACAATCCCTCGACGCCATCATTGCCAAGGACAAAGCTGCAGTGAAGAAGAACAGACCTGCAAAAAAAGCGCTTGTCAAGAAGGCTCTAGCCGCCAAAAAACAACAACAGAAGCAAAAGGCACCACAAAAACAACAAGCTGGTGCTAATGCTGCTTCTGTTGCCCAACAGGTGCTTCAAACCTCGACTAAGGTGATTGTGTCCGGCTTACCAAAGGATATAAACCCACAAGCCATCAAGGAGTTCTTCAACACTCAAGTTGGAAGTGTCCAGAGTGCCCAATTGGCCTACAACGCCCAGGGTAAATCCACCGGTAACGCTACGATCCTTTTCAAGACACCAAAGGCCGCCAGAGCTGCTGTGACCAAATACCACAATGCTCCTATTGACGGCGGGAAGTCCCGCTTGACTCTGGAGTTGGTCATCGACACGTCGAAGAAACCATTAGCCGCAAGAATTGTGGCCAACAAGCCATTGGCTGCTAGAGTGGCCAAGAAGAAGTTTGTCAAGACCCCAACCAAGACAGCCAAGTCGGTCAGACCAAAGAGACCGGCCAAGAAGACTTTGGAGCAACTTGACGCAGAAATGGCAGATTACTTTTCCAAAAACGAGGCCTGAGCCCCACCACAACAACGTTGACCATCACCAGTCTACAAGATGTCCGCTCAGTTTGTATTTTTTTAAAGAAAGAAGTTGAAGAATTATATACAAGGGTTCATTTGTTGTTGTCATTACCACCGAGAAAATGCCACCAGTTGAATTTATCACCATGTCTCCGAGACATGTAGGACATTCCTGCGCCTTCGTACTCACTCTTACGTTGGTAGCGCTCCACACCGTCGTCAAGCGGAAACCCCGGCTTCACCGTCGAGATGCTCTCACCAGAACGTTCCTTCACTCTCTCCTGCATGAGAGAGTCGTAGGAGGATGCCTCCTTAGCAAACTGTTGACGTCTTCTGATGGTGACATTCGACTTGACTGCATATGCGGAGACGATTGCCAACCCCAGGCAGAAGATGGCCTGTTTGGAAAACGAGGACATACCCGTCTTCGTCGACATTAATAAAAGAATGGGCTTTGGTGAAAAATTGCTCCACGAACCACGATTTTCACCACGCTTTTCTTATCAATCAATGTCTTCCTTTAGCCACGCAGTTGCTGGGAGTGCTGCGGGGATGGCCGCCATGGCGGCCACGTATCCCCTCGCCACGTTGACCACCGCAAAACAAGCCAAAGGCAAGCCTAGGGGTCTCTACGCGGGGTTGGAGTCCGCGCTGCTGGGGATCTCCGCCGTCAACTTCCTCTACTACTACATCTATCACCTGCTCAAGGCGATGCTGAGAAGTAGGGGGTACGTATATCTCAACGTTTCCCAATCGATGTTCACGAGCATTGTCGCCGGTGTGGTGTCAAGAATCCTCTCGAATCCCATCTGGGTCGCCAACACCAAGATGACGTTGGACAAGGAGACCAGCTCGGTGGGAACATTCTCGGTGATGAAAACAATCTACAAAGAAGAGGGAATGGGAGGTCTCATGTCGGGATTAACCCCCGCACTTGTTCTTGTGGCCTCCCCGGTGATCCAATTCACCCTCTACGAACAGCTCAAGAATTGGCTCGTTAAAAAGCGTAATGGTAAACAGATGAGTCCACAGGACGCCCTTCTATGGGGGTCAGCCACCAAATTGGCCGCAATCTTGATCACGTATCCATACTACACTCTGCGTTCAAGAATGCACATGAATGGCGGTAAGGCCTCGCTTTGGGGCCTCACAAAGGAGATGTATTTCAAGGAGGGTCTCAAGTCGTTCTACGGTGGGTTAGACGCCAAGCTGGCCCAATCCGTGCTCAACGCAGGTTTGGTCTTCTACTTCAAGGAATTGCTCATGAAAGTGTCCCGCCAATCCAAATAATATTATAAGTTCTCTATACACAGGTTAGAATACAATGATCTGTTTCAGTTTTTCATAACTGAGAAACATAATTGCGGAGGTGGGTATGGACTTGGTTAGCGTGACACCAATGCCGGAGTAGAACCCCAACAAACCCTTTGTTCTGTAAATATGTTTGACGACCCTGAGGAAGGTGAGATCCTTGGATTCGTTGGTCTGCATGATGGATTTCACCGTATCTGCAGGGAACATAGTGCAGTGATATCCTATACCGGCAAATGCCCCTGCGATCATCAACTCGTGGGCCTTGGGCTCATACTTTGGTCTACCATTAGCAAAGAGAGAAATGACCAGTTCATAGTTCCCAAACCACGTCATACCACCGCCAAATTCTCTGATCATTGTGAAAGTGTGGCCTCTCCACAGTCCCTTAATTCCTTTCTCCCGATACGTCTCCTTCATGATCATTGGGATTGTCTTTGGAATGAAATTGGGATTGTTCATGTTCTTCAAGTTTTCCACCTGGAATTTACACTTCACAAGTTCGATGGGTGTGAGAATGAAACTGGTACAAACTCCAGAAAACCCACCACATAACAGCTTGTCCTTCACCTTCAATTCCGCCTCCAACGGGATGCCTTTCTGGATCCTGGTGAAATCCTGAGCCAAATTGTACGAGAAGAAGAGACACGAGATTTCCGCTGCCGCCCCCATCATAGGAACCCTAAGACCCTTGTAGAATCCGTTTGTGATCCCCTCCCTTTGGTACGTCTTCTTGATCGCATCAAAAGTACCGCTGAATAGTGGTGTAGATAGAGATTGGGAGTATTGTAGACGAACCTTAATTGTATCGCAGGGAAACTCAATAAGCTTGCCCAAGGCCCCAGTAATCGAACCAATCAATATCTCCCGTGCTCCCTTCTTGGCGATATCATTATCCATTCTGATTCAAGATGACTAAATCCCTCACGTTCCGATATCGGATAGAAAACCAGACGCGAGCTTTGCCAAAAAAGAAGTGAAAAATGAAAAATTCACCGCCAATTGTACTGCTAATGAAATTGAATGGCGGTTACGTAATCAGCATGATGCTGAGCAACAAAAGGCGGCATGTCGTTAGATTCCTTCCGAGGAGTTAAGACCGGATTATATGTATGATCTTGAACGGCGAAGCTGTTTTGGTTGTGATCATATTCCTTGTAAACTATATTTAGTGCGCAACACTGGCGAAATATTGCGATGGTCTTGATCATAGGCGAAATTGCAAGTTATTACAGCGGTTTTCGCTTTACCGTCACAATCCACACTAAACACATATGCACTGCTGCTTTCAGTGGTTGTTTCACTGTGCTTATTTTGAATTCTGGAGGAATGGTCTTCAGTCTGCAATTCGAAATCTGAATGTTTGAGTCTAAAATGCTGCTTGGGGTCTGTTTGTTTTCATCGCATAATATGGTTCTCATTTGGCTCATTTTAAAGCTCCATTTGTATCACCGTCCTTTCAGGTGGATTCACACGAAATCATACACATGAAGTCTCACCTCCAAGTAATAAGAAGCAAGGTTTATTATATTCAAGTCAGCTATCCTATTTCTTATCCAATGTTAATGCACATATGGCTCTAATTTGTCAACAACTGCTTAGATGAAGATGCAATATTGTCCTGATCTTTAGTGCTCGGTTTAAGAAAACAATTTATAGATCACCTAAACCTTAGTGATCGCTATTCAAACCGAGAAATTAAACACAGCGGCTAGCTTTTAATTCACACCATTGCCGCATTACTTGAGCGAACTTGTTTACCTCCAGGTATAAGAAATGCTAAGAAATTCCATCAATCACAGAATCACATGAAATAACGCGTGCCTTGCTACGTTTAATTCAGGTAACCATTTTGATAAGAATAAAAGGAGCCGAGTCCTTGGGTGGTAAGAAAGTGGGGGGTGTCGCTTACACTCTAAAATTCTAAAGGGGGTTGGTTGCAAAAGCTCAGCTTAATTGATCAATAGATGACAATTTCCTTAAATTGCAGGCAGATTAAGTCAACGCAGGTTAAAAGCATACGCTAAAAAGTTTAATAAATGCATGTTCAAACTTCCTGGCTTTATACGGTATGAAAGCAACAATTTGTTGATCATCTGAGAGGATTGTCTTTACTGCTCAGCGGATATTTAAAAGCAAACTCCTCTGCTCATCCAAAAAAAAGGCAGCTACCCTCTTCTTTCCTCGTAAACCATAAAATGAGCTCCAGTGACAGAGAGAATTCCGTAACCACTGCCTATGAGAGTGAGGTAGACACTGATACAGAGTGGTCTGGATGTTACACAGAAGAGGAATTAGAGCTTGAAAAAACCACGTTTCCTCGCTTATCAATTGAAGATGCAATTGACACGGGAAAAATGTTGGATGGATTTGATTGCTTGCCATTATCTGCGGAGTTATTGATCAGAGAGTTCATCACAGGGGGTTAGTCCGATGAAGATGGACAAAAAATCCTTAAACTGGTCAACCTCAATGGAGATGCTCATCTCTCAAAACCCCTCTTTATAGTGACCTTCCACATTTTGAAAGAGTTTATGAATGGGCACCACGATATGCCAAACAAAATACCAAGTCAAGTCTGGGAAACCGCTTGTGCGGTTGCAGAATGTACTTTGGATGCTGGTTTAAACGAAATCAAAGACGCAATTCAATTAAAGCGGATGGTTCTCCAAGAACGGCAATTGTTGCAGCTTATCAAAAAGAGAATGGGTCAAACGAAAGTTTTGCATGAGTTAATTATAAATCAAAGATGGAAATGCAAATTAAATAAACTCAATAGACAGATTCGCACGATCAAGAGATTGGATCAAGAGGAGAAAGAATTGGATGAAGCGATGGAATTTCTGAAAACAAAATACAATCTCCATGGAGTGGAAGATTTCAAAGAATACATTGCTAGAAAGAAGCAATCCTAAAATACCTCGAACTGTTGAAGGGATTTGAAAACATGAAGCAAGCAGATGGTAAAGGTCTGTGAAAATGGAAAAAGTTGAAGACATTGATACGATCTGTTAATGCTTAAAACCACATGCTTGAAGAACAGGACTGAACCAGGATAGTGTTAGAAAAAGTCCATGTAATTGGGATCTCCATCTTGGATGAGCAACATCCTTTTCATTATTTAATAAAGAAATTCTAAATCATTCAAAATTTGATGAGGCCATTGAGGTGTTATCCCAACTATGGGTCTAACCAACAAATTTGTAATCCTTTCCATTTCATATGATAATGAGCAATCGCCAAAATGACCAAACGTGATTACATAAGCAGTCACGTGCTTGACGAGAGGGTTTGACCCATTTTGGCAACCCCTCGCACTCAAACAAAATTTTTCAACTCTTTCTCAACACCTTGTAAGCACTTCTACTTCTCCACTTCCATAAGGTTTAGTCTGCTGACGCTTAAATAGATTATTCACAATGAAGTACTTAGCCGCTTATCTTTTGCTCCAACAAGGTGGTAAGGCCACCCCATCTGCTGCCGACATTGTCGCTCTTTTGGAATCTGTCGGTTCTGAAGTTGAACAATCCAAGGTTGACTTGCTCTTGGCCTCCCTTGAAGGTAAGGACGTCAACGAATTGATCACCGAAGGTGCTTCCAAGTTGGCTTCTATTCCATCCGGTGGTGCTGCTGCTGCTTCCTCTGGTGCTGCTGCTTCTGGTGCTGCTGCTGAAGAAGCCGCTGCTGAAGCCGAAGAAGAAGCTAAGGAAGAATCCGATGATGACATGGGTTTCGGTTTGTTCGATTAAACGCATTGATGTATAACTCTACATTTTTACTAAAATTAATAAACGAAAACTTCCAAAACTTAATATTTATCTATTAGTGACAGTGAACGTTGTAGCTCATGACGAATTTGATTGTCAAGTTCTACCTGTAATTTGTGGGCCTTTAATGCATTTAATTGTCGCTGGATATTTCTCAGTGTCTCCAGTTTGTTTTGTAGTTGCTTCAGTTTAATAATACTGTCATTCAATGACTCCTTCACCTCATCATATTCTTCAATCAAATCCAAATTGGATGTGTTCAATCCATTGGAATCGGGGATTTCTTGAACTAAATCCAAGATCTGCTCTCTTTTTCCATTGTTCCACAGGGCATTATCAACCCCTCCATTAACCTTCTCTCCATTTAAATCGTTTATCTCAATTAGACTAAGAACATTTTTAACCTTACCCAAATTATCCATTCGATCTCGCTGGGTTTTCCTCTCTATTTGCAAAACCTGTTGGATCATTTGTACTCGTGTCTGTTTATTAAAATAGACCGTTCTGTATCTCTCATTCATGAACTCATGTAACAGTTGGGTCAATCTGGCCCACTCCTGACGCGTCATTTTAAATCCCAAATGTTTGAGTCGTTTCATTTGAATCTTATTCAATTCAACAGCCTCACACATCTCATTCTCCTGTTCTTTCACAAACCCCGATATCGAATTATACTTTATAGGTATGCTGCTCATCAGGTAAGGACGTAGTAAGTACAGAACCAAGTAAAGCAACAATAAACAGATTATAAAATTTCGATCTCTTGCTCAGCATCATCCAATGTGAACTCGTGGCCAAAAATATCCATCTCTCCAAATGTGTCAGGCCGACAATCATTTTCCTCATTAAACCACAATAAACCTAACCATCTAATCACTTTTTGAAGAAGAGATTTTGGCTCAATATAAACTTTATCGATCTGATCTCTAATGATCAAATCAATAGATCTTTTCTTATTCAATCTCATGAATAGAGGTTCATGATCCTTCAAAGTGGATATGAAGGATACCAAATTCATAAAGAGCTGTAAATGAACAGTGGAAATGTTTTTCTCTTTTCTAATTCACTATTTATACACAATCTATTGTGACCAGTCACCTATTTAAATGGAGCCTTCATTGGGTCGATAACAGACCCGAATCTCGTGAGCACCTCAGGTGTGGTCATCTTCTTGAACGTGGAATCAGAAACCCACTCTTTACCCAATGGCATCCGCAATGATTTCTCATACTCTTCCCAGGTCTTGAATGGATATGGAATCTTATCAGCCTGATACTTCATGCTGGCCTTGGTAACCTTCTCATTAATGATCACCTTCTCCTTGCCTTTATCCAGTCTCTGGCCTTTACTTGTAACACCCTGGACCTTCTTGATGATCTTTCTCTTCTTTCTCTTGGAAGTTCCCCAACTGTCGTCACCCTCATCACCGGCCCAATCCCCCCAACCAGGCATGGACTCTTCGATCTCTTGGTCGTCCTCCATCCTCTCAACTTGCTCCTTCTCTTCAGTAAATTCTTTCTGAATGAGATCATCACCAGCAAACGCCTGTTTGAGATCCTCCTGTTTAAACATGTAGACTTCATCTTCCTTTTGACCACCGTCGTCCTCAAACTCATCGTCACTTTGGGCCGCTGCTCTCTTCTTTTCAACCTTAGGATCAACCAGCTGCAAGGTTTGAGTCGTGTCAATGGAAACCTCGGCAATTGATCTCTTCGTTTGTGATTTCATCGACTTCGACTCCTGCTTCTTCAAGTCCTTGCTAATACGGGCCTGGAACTTGTCCCCTGATTTCGAGTTCTTGTCCACAATCGACACCTTTGAGGACTTCTTGCTGGCTTCCGTCTCATCTTCATCGGAATCACCGTCAAGCCAGGGATTGGATTCCTTCTCTTCCTCTTCAGCCCTGGAACCTTCTTCATCAGATTCCTCCTCAGATTCCTCTCTAACAATTATCCTCTCCTTGGCTTTGAGTCTGTTAACGAGAGATCTGCTGTCATCATCCTCATTCTCTTGTAAAACCATGTCATCCAATTCGTTGGCTTCTTTAGAGGAGGTCATGGCCGATGGGGTATATATTCTTCTACCAGAATTGACAACAACGTTAACACCGGAATCCTCATTACCTTGGAATAGGTCCTCTCCTGTTTGCTCCCTCAAGTCCTTCAATTCTTGGACTTGGTGCAAGTGGGCTTGTTTCTCCCTCAAGGCTGCGTTCTTCATGAAATCCATTGCCAAAACACCCTTACCCAATTTACCCAGTTGGTTGTCATCCACCTCTTCTTCTTGAATATCTCTTTCCAAATCGCTCAGATCACGGTCATCTTCCTCCTCATCACTTTCTCTCGCACCTTGCTGTTTCTGTCTCAAACGGTCGCTTTGTCTCATCATTTCTTCGAGCTCTTCACGAGACTCCTTATCCTTAGAAATTCCCGATTTGATCAACGATTTGGCCCAGTTGGAGGTGTTCTTATGCTTCAATGTCATTCTTTCCTTTGCTCTCATATAATCAAGATCTTCTCCCTCCTCTTCGAATCCTTCTAATTCGCCCATCATTTCTGCTTCCTTATCCTTATCCTTCCTCAACTGCTTTCTATACGATTTGGATTTGATCTTCTTCAATCTTTTTGCGTCACGTTCATTTCGGTACATTAACTCCCTCATCATTCTTAACTCCTTGGTTTTCTTCATCATTTCTGCTTTCGACATTTTTGCCGTTTGAATGTTATTGAAGAGATCCTCTGACTGTTTGTCCTCCAAATTGGATTGTTTTAAAATTGAATCCAACTTTGATTCCAGTTCATTGATTGGTTCATCGTTTGGCGTGAAAGCAGCCAATTTGTTAACTTCGGCCACTTTAGGTCTGAAATCCATGATATCCTTTTCTCTATTCTCATTAATAGCATCCGACCATTTGTTAACATCTTCTCTTTGAATTTCATATGCAGCACGACGTTCCTGTCTCTTTTGAATCCTTGCTGGAAGAGGCACGGCAAATGCTCCTGTTTGTTTAGTCACAACTTGACCATGATAATCTCTCTCCTGAGCACCTAAGTCGACCGAGGTCTTAGTGGATTTGAGCAATTGAGTGGTTGTGGGATCCTCCATCTCATCGTTATCATTCAAAAGCATATCATCAAAATCCAATTCATCCCCTTCTGTTGGTAAGGCAAATTGGGATTCGCTTGTCTTTTCATTGATCAACACTTTACGTTCCTTTTCCTCTTTTGGTAAATGTTTTGAAAGATTTGACATGATTGTGCCCAATTCGTTCTCCTCTGTGTCGCTGATGTTCATTTCATCAAAAGGATCTGATTCTGAACCTGAGTCTGCTTCAGATTCCGCTTCCGATTCCGATTCCGATTCCGATTCTTCTGATTCCATCTCCTCTTCTTCATCGTCATCTTCCTCTTGAAGAACCAATTCATTCTTCTTACTCTTTTTCTGCTTTTGCTCCGCTATTTCCTTCAATTCCTTATCATCTCTATCCCAAGCTTCTGAAAGGGTAATCAATTCCCCTTCATCAACCGATGACCATCCTTCATCTTCATCCTCACCATATTCATTAACGCTGGATTTCAATATAGACTTTGGTTTATTTTTCCCCTCTTTGGCTCTATTGTCTCTAGTGGTTTGAGAAAACTTATTATCTAAAACATCATAATCATCTTCTCCCCAGGCTTCATCTGAATCCAATTCTTCGTCATCAAACTCCAAATCTGAATCTGAATTGTAGTCTTTGCTGCCTTTTAAGAACTTCCTGGCATCCAAAACAACATCTTTAAAATCTTCATATTGTGGACCCTTTGATTTGTGTCTTTTGGTGTCCTTTGTTGATTTCTTATGTGACTTCTTACCCATTTTTAGCACCTAAAAAGTGTGAGAACTTCACACTGAAAAGAATTTTTTATAAGCAAAAAAAAATTTGATAAAAAGTGCTCAGTATTGCTCATCGATTTGGAGATGATATTTAACCCAAAACACACTATTCTGGTGTGTCTAAAATCTAGCTTTAAGCTAAACAAAGTCGGTCAAATTTCGCAAACCTTTTAGCAAAATTTGACCGACTTTTGAAAAAACGGTCACGTGATCTCCTCTCATTTATGGTTCCGCAGCCACACAATAGCCAGAGTAATACGGCATCACTACTCTCTTTCTTACCAATAAAGTATGCCAGGTATCTCCACTAACACTATCCACGCTGATCAAGTCTTCAACAGAGTCACCGATGTTGTGCCTCCAATCAACATCTCCACTACGTACAGATACCCTGAAAACCCTGATGAGATCTTGTTGGCAAAGGACCACGGTGAAGACCATGATTACTCCACAACGGCACCATACTACTCAAGATTATCCCACCCAAACTCCACTCGTGTTGAGGCCGTTTTGGAGCCATTGTTGGAAGGTTCAACCGTGATTTACAACTCAGGTTTATCAGCCTTCTTTGCAGCCATTACTCACTTCAATCCAAAAACTGTGGCAATTGGTGACGGTTACCACGGCTGCCACGGCATTTTGCACATTTTGGAAAGAAACTATGGTGTCAAGGTGGTCAATTTACAACAATTAGATCAATTAAAGGAAGGTGATGTTATTCACGTTGAAACGCCAGAAAACCCATACGCCAAGATCCATGACATTGCTTACTATGTGGCTGAGGCAAAGAAGGTTGGTGCCAAGGTGCTTGTCGACTCCACTTTTGCCCCACCGCCATTAGCCAACCCATTTGACCAAGGTGTTGACATGATCATGCATTCTGCCACAAAGTATTTCGGTGGTCATTCCGATTTGCTTGCAGGTTGTCTTGTTACAAAGGATCCAAAGGTTAAGTTGCAATTGGTTAAGGATAGAATCTTCTTGGGTACCAACATCGGTAATTTAGAGGCCTACTTGCTTCTCAGAGCCATGAGAACTTACGAATTGAGAATTAAGAAGCAATCCGAGACTGCCACTGCAATCGTCAAGCATCTTACTGAGAACAAGCAAAAGTATCCAAAGTTGGCCAAGGTCCACCACTCCTCATTGCAAAAGGATGACTTTGTTGCAAAGCAAATGAAGGGCGGCCACTCACCTGTCTTTTCCATTGAATTGGTCAACAATGACGACGCATTGCATCTTCCATCCAAGCTGAAGTACTTCCAACATGCAACCTCTCTTGGTGGTGTGGAATCATTGATTGAGTACAGAGCTGTGTCCGATTCCAACGCACCATTGTCCTTGTTGAGATTGTCCTGTGGTATTGAAAACCTCGAAGATTTGATTTCCGATTTGGATTATGCCTTAACCCATTAAGTGGATTGTTCTTTTGATTTCTTTTTTTTTATAAAATCAACATTTATAGATCAAAAGGCATTCTGACTGCTTACTACTTTCTTTTAATTATACTCTAGATAAATTCAGAAGGTGGAGGAGACAATAGCTATAAACACTCAACAATAGGCAAAAGGGAGCAATCATTGTAATTTTCTAGCTATGCAATAAGGATTGACAGCTTGTCTAAAATAAACTAGCCAAAATGAGGGTACCCCTCTAGAGTAGTCATGTCCGGAAGGGCATAAATTCCATCCTGAGCAAAAAATTGATCAGATTATCATCCGAGTGCTGACCGTGTTTGAATCCAACAATTGCTTTCTGAATTACCTAGTAGTTGGAGTTAGTTGTGGCATGAACTGTGCCTGTATTGTTGTATTCTGAATATGGCCGATAAGTTCTCAAAAAATAGATAATGCGATTGAATACCATCATGCTTCAGCAGCTAAAGAAAATATGGCATTCAGCCGAAAATCCACCCCTTTGAATTCAATCACATTTTTTTGTAGACCATAATAAGATCAAATTTGATATGCTATGCTTGAAATCCATCCGAAATCGCTTGTTTTCTTCGTGAAATCACAGCAGCTGAATTTGAACACCGATTGCAATACTTATTTAGTCCACTTTTTTCCTACTAATAAACGCCAATCAATATTAGAATCCCTTATAATTCAGGAGCCCCTCTTTTCTTGATGGACATACGATACACGGTTAATCAATCAAATAGATAAAATGTGCAATCTTTTTGAATATTAACATAATTCCGTTTTTAAAACGCAATCAATTGAAATTAAAAAAGCATATTTTCACCGGACTATTCCTCTATTTTTTGCTACCATCGGTATCAATCGTGGATTCCATACCCCACCTATAATTGCTGAGCAAATCTTTCCCAACTCAAATCTAACTATAATGATAACAATAAAAACCCGGAATCCCATCAACCAATTACACCAAAGCCAGGAAAGTGGTTTACTTAGATCTTACAGTGTCTGCTCTGCATTACAGTTAACTCTCTGCAATCTTTGCTCAGCAAAGAAAATTCTGTTGTGATTACATAATCTTCAGCTACCACGATAGCCACTACGTTGTTATTGATTAGTCTTTTGCCATGACAACACTTAATGAAGAGGTAGCTCCAGCAGCTCCAGCAGATCTCCCGCAGGAGATGGAAATTCCAAAGAGAAAGAGAGGCAGACCGAGAAAGAACCCGCTGCCAGAGGGCACAGTTCCCGAACCAAAGAAACAACAGAAGAAGACAACGAAGAAGACAAAACCAAAGGCTAGCGAGGTAAACACAATTAGTATGGTGGACTTTGAGTCCAGTTATCTCAATATGAAAAACCCTCTTGGGACTTACGGTACATCCAGATCAACTACCAACTTTGATATAAGAATGCTACATTTCCATGGTTTGTCCTCTAAGTACGCGGAAACCCTCAAAGGTGTGTTCAATTACAATGTGGATTCATCGATCTTGCCGATCAATGGACAAAATATCCCATTACCCCCACTCTCAGATCCATTACCAAAATTTGGCAATCTTGAGCTGAAGGAGGTGGATCCTCAGACGTTTCCAGAGATGACAAGGGTGGTCAATTACAGCTTTAATGCTGAACCCAACTTTGAGAAATTGGGCGTGAACGGGATGAGGGTTTTCCCCTATGATGAGACTATTTTGAGAAAGGGAATCATATTAAACACAGGTGGTGTCCCAATCATCTCTAAATGGTTTCCCTATCCAAGAAACGGTAAAAGATATCTTTTTGTGAACGTTGTGAAGTCAATCAAGGATATTTCATCGGAAGGAAGTTTTGAATGCGGTACGCAATCGATCTTGAATATCTACGAATGTTCCTTTGACGGCGCCAATCCACCAGTCCAGTTATGGAAATCAATCAAATTGGATTCCCATTTCAAAGAACTCCATTTCACACAAACCAAGGACGAAGGGCTATTGATGGCTGTTTTGGCTAACGGTTCTGTAGACATTTGGAACCTGAATAACGCATTCTTTGAGTTGAGCTCCAAATTCGTCGAATGTGCTCCCTCCCTTAATCTCACCTTGCCCTCCACACTCTCGAAAATAATGTGTGCCACCTTCGTTGACAATTCCACAATTCTTGTTGGTGGCAGTTACGGTTTGCTTGCCAAATACACACTGCCGAATGATAAGCCTGACTTTGTCCAATCAACCAGATTACCAACAATAAGCTCGATAACGTCAAAGGGACCCGGAAAATCCGTGATGGTGACAAGTTTGGATGCATCCTGCTATTTACTAGATGTGCAGGAATCCACATTGTTTCCACCAACTCTATATGAAGCGGGCTCGACAAGAGATTTCATCTTTAATCAAAGGGTACTCCCGTTGATATCTAACGACTCGTTTCTTGTTTCGGACTGGCCGGTGGCCATGAAGGTGATTACCGATAGAGACCCCCTCGGTTGCCAACGAGCCAAAATCGGTGGCGATGGTGAGGTATGGTCATTAGGTAAGGAATCAGATGTGGACAACGGCCTCATAACGATAGGATGTTCCAATGGGTCGTTGAAGATGGTCAATATTTGGAATTACTTTGCCAATGAAGATAGAAAGTTAGACCCAATTTCAATACGGCTATACCAATTGAATGGCAACGGTGATACCTTCTCGCTGGATTTGTCATACCAAATTGATACCAGCGGTGATGTTGCTAATGAGGGTATCAAAAAGGGCTCCAAAGCCTCTGATAAAGATATCCGTATACCGATGGAAAACGATTTGTGTATATTATCCAGCGGGATATGTGATGGAGTCTTGGTGACTGGGTGGGCCAATGGTATCATATCCATTGAAAGTTTAATGTACTAAAAATCAGGAAAGTGTATTATATCTATTACCAATAAATGTTGAAATCGTACCCCTCGCTATAATTCCGTAACCCGCCCTTCAAATCCTTCACCTGTTTGTAACCGTTGGATTTGAGATAATCGGTGGCCAATTGAGAGGCATTACCGAATCTGCACAGAACGAGCACGTTGCTTGTTTCTTCACCAACAGTTTCTAAAAGTTCTTCCTTGTCCATTTTCCTTAATTTGGCCAATGGCAGCGACACACAGTTGTCCAATTTAGAAATGTTGTACTGTTCCCTTGGTCTAACGTCGAGAACGATGTCAGCGTCCTTCATGGCATTCACAAACTCGTCTCTATCTAAACGCTCGTTTTCGTCTAGAACATTAAAGTTTCTCTTACCACACCATTCCCCATAATCCAACGACTGGATCTGTTCGTCATTGAGACCATTTGAACACGGACAATCCTTAGACTTTGTTCTCATCTTGAAATTTCGTAAACTCTGTTGGGGACCATAACCCACGTACATTGTCAAAAATGGTTTGAATTCATTACTTTTGTAATATCCCGTTAACAACTTAGTGGTCTCAGTCGCCATCATCACACCCACTAGTCCCACACATGATCCAATGACACCGGCATCTGAACACGAGCTGACAGTTTCAGGTTTAGGTGGGGTAGGGTGGAAGCATCTATAGCATGGTCCCTCATTGGGTGGATAATTCAAAATACTTAACTGGCCGTCTGATTTGACGGCAGAGGCACTCACCAACGTCTTTTGGTGAATAACACAAAGATCCGAAATAATGTATCTTGTTGTTGGGTTATCTGTACAGTCTAAAACAATATCATATTGTTTGACTCTGTCGCCACCTGTTAATGGGTTGATAGGTTCACTGTGAGTTGTCACCTTGACGTTAGGATTCAATTTGTTCAATCTCAATTTCGCACTCTCACACTTGAGCATCCCCACTGTGGATGTATCGTGAATGACCTGACGGTGTAAATTGGTCATTTCCACAGTGTCGAAATCTTGAATACCGATGTGGCCTACACCAGCGGCCCCCAAGTAGAGTAAAACGGATGAACCCAAGCCACCGGCCCCGATGACCAAAATCGATCCAGATTTCATCCCCAATTGTCCGTCCAACGCGTTAAACTCGGGAACTTGCATTTGGCGTCCATAACGACGGTATTCCTCCTGTGAAAGGGACATTTGTACACAACACTTAGGAAGAAAGTGTGTTAAATAGTGGTTCTAAAAAATTTCGTAGTATGATTTACAGTGGCATGTCAAATATTGATCAAGTGTACAAGAACAATCTTACGGCCGTGTCTCTTCATTTCAAGCATTTTTTTTTGATTATATTGACTAAGTAAAAACTCTTTAAACAACCTTTTGCTTAACAAAGAAGTTCTTCAAGTAGAACATTTGGTAGCAACCAGTTGCAATTAGCACAAAGAGTTGGATGATGGTCCACTTCACGGCTCTGGAGTTGACATGCTCACTGGCGTCTCTAAAGGAAACCTCCTTCATTCTGATCAATGATTGCTCTCTCTTAAGATCTGTCAGCTTCTTGACCAACTCGTTTGTCTTCATCGTCAAGTATGACACATCCTTAGCTCTCTTGGAATCAACAAACTGGGTGGCGTCACCAACCACCAGATCAAAGAAAACTCTGTGCTTTGACTTGCTTGACCAATTTGTGTGTCTTGGAGTGATACAGAACTTGTGCTCGCCAGAATCCAAGGATGTGAAGGTGAATTGACCAATTGGTGAGTTTTTTTGAGAAACCACTCTGTGGTTGTTATCAAAGGTTTCATCCACTGTGATCTCCAACTTCAAATTGGAGTTGTTTTCCACGTAATCGTTCATTTCAGAGGACCATTCGTAGACCGCGTACTTACCAACAGCAATGGTATCAACAGGTAAATCTTCAAAGAAACACTTAGTCTCGTCGGTGTTTGTGTAGAAGTGAAGACCGTGTGCCAATGGCAACAGAGCAAGAGCAATAAGGGAGAACTGCATTGAAGAGGAAGCAACACTTGGCCACCTGGAGATCAACATTGAATGAAGAAAAAAACAGAGCACTGTGGCGCATGACGTGGCGTGTTCTGCCACGTGATCTTTATGTAAGATTACGTAAAATAAGCTCAGGGATAAAAAAAATTTTTTTTTTTTCATTTTAAAGTTAAAGATTGAATTGTCTTCAATACAATGTCGAAGGCTGAGAACGATCCTCGTTTTAAAAAGGTCTTTTCCGACCCAAAATATAGACACACAAAGAAATCGAAAAACAGGGTTCAAATTGATGATCGTTTCCAGAAATCAGACTTGATCATTAACAAATCCACTTCGAAGGTGGATAAGTATGGTAGAAAGTTGAAAAGTGATGAGGATCAATTGACAAAAACCTTTGATGAATTGTACAAGCAACAGGGTGAGGAAAGTGAGGAGGAGCAAGAGGAGAAAGAAAAGGAAACCAGAAAGAAGGGTTCAGAAGATGTTTCCAATGGTGAGTCTGGTTCTGATTCAAGTTCTGAGTCTGACAGCGAGCTTGAGGACGTTGACGACATTTTAGCAAAGGCAAGAGGGTTGGTTGATGATGGCTCTGATTCTGATTCGGGCGATTCAGATGTCACCTCTGATGAAGAGGCAGTTGAACTTGATGAATCAGACGAAGAAATTAAAGAGGTGATCCCTGAACATGAACCTACCAAGAGATTTGCAGCAGTCAACTTGGACTGGGATCATCTCAATTCAACCGACTTGTTTGCCACCTTCTCCTCCTTTTTACCAAAGGATGGGTACATTGAGCTTGTTCAGATCTTCAAATCCGAATATGGTAAGCAAAAGTTGGAGCAAGAGGATATCCACGGTCCACCAACTGCGATCTTTAACACCAAGGAAGAAGAAGATGAAAGCGACTCAGACGATGAAGATTTGGACGTTATTGCAGCCAGTAAGAAGCTTTTCAAGGAGTCAAATGAGGAGGATATGGAATTCAACACCAGTGAGCTTCGAAAGTATCAAATGGACAGATTGCGTTACTTCTATGCTGTGGTGACCTTCAATACGATTGAGACCTCTCAACACGTTTACCACTTGTGTGACAGTACCGAATTTGAAAGTACGGGTAACTTCTTCGATCTGAGATACATTCCAGATGAGATGGAATTTGATCAATCCGATATGAGAGACCAATGCAAGGACGTGCCAACAGATTACAAGCCAATTGAATTTTCGACCGATGCTTTAAGATCCAGTAAGCCTAAGTTGACATGGGATGAAACCCCTGCGGAAAGAGTTCAATTCATCAACAGAGCCTTCAAACAAAGTGAACTGGAGGACATGGATTTCAAGGCCTATTTGGCCAGTGACAGTGAGGACGAAACCCGTGAGGAGGATGCCAAGAACGTCAACAGGTACAAAAGTTTAGTCTCCGGGCTGATGAAGACCAAGAAACCTGCTGGCTCCGACGACGAATTGGAGGTGGCTGAGGGTTCTGACGATGACGTGGATATGGAGTTTACCTTTACTCCAGGTTTGACTGAAAACACCCCACCTAAGAAGGAAGGTAAGGAAGAATCCACAATCGATAAGTTAAAGAGGAAGGAGAAGGAACGTAGGAAGGCCAGAAAGGAAAGAGTTAAAGAATTGAAGGAGGAGTCACGTAATAACAGGAAGACCCAAAAGGGTAAGAGGGACGAAGATGTCGAACCCCTTGTTATTACGGGTGATGTCGATAATGACGAGGATGAACCTCAACATTTCGACCAAAGGGACCTTGATAAGCTTGAAAAGTTGGAGGGCAAGAAGAGAAAGAATTCAAAGCAAAAGCGTAAGGAGGCCGAATTAAAGGAGAAGATTGGTGACAATAGAGAGAAGGTGGAGGTTGATGACAGATTCAAGGAGATGTTTGAAGGCCATGAATTCGTCGGTGGTAGTGCCACTGTCAAACAGTTAAGAAAGGAGTACAAGAAAAAGAGGGGAGCCGACCAGCAAAAGGACCAGAATTTGGACGGTCTTGTCGCCAAAATTAAGAGGAGAAAGCAAAAATAATCAATGTGTAAATTAAATAAGGTAAACTCATGAGCAATCTTTATTTTTCTATCCCCATAACCACCCTTCTCCTAAAAGTATGGGGAATTCTGTGTCCGGGGAGGCAAAAACCGGGGAGCCGTTTAAAACCCTTGTAATTACACAAGAGGAACTTTCTCATGGAGTTTTTGGAGAGTTAAAAAAGCTTGCCAATCCGTTGGATTTGATCCAATTGTCTAAGAATTTGCCCTTCAACGAACCTGATAAACTTAGCAGCGAGGTGACGCGAGACCAATTGTTTGAGGTGTTAAAGGTGCCACGGAATGAGTTTATATGGCGTTTCTTGAAAAAGATGGCTCAATGGCCTCAATTTTCGTTGGATATTGTGAATTTGAATACGATCACACTCAAGGAATTGATCACTTGCTTAATCATTTTGAAGAATGGTCTCGATGAATTGAAGCTGAAAATCAAGTGGACGGAGATGGTCTGGTTGGCTCTGCTGGAAGAAGAGGCTTTAAAAGCGGATGATCACACAAAGTCCATTGACGTCATTGTTGACAACAACGATGACAAGATTCAGTGGAACATCCTGCCCATTGTCCAATCCTTAGACGGGTTGGATTTATCTCCGGTTAAGAGGTCCAAATTTGAAGAGATGGTCAAGGAAATGGTACCTCTATTGGCCAAGGTGGAGGATGAATTACCAAATGAGGGGTTGCAGCTTTTAAGTTTTCAGCCTGAGGTGAACTCTATAATGAGTGCCTTTTATGAAGGGAATGATAATGAGTTGAGTTTTGAAAGATTTACGATGGTTTTCAACCAAACAACCCCATTATTATTTCGGCCCCTCACACGTTTACTATATCCATTGACCCAGATTACTCTTGTGACCAGTGTGATTCCCATGAATGATTCGAAGAGGATCCTAACAACTCAGGTTTTTGCGTTATTGAACAGTATCAGAATGATCGATAAGGATGTCGTCCTGCTCTATGCCGGATCTCAGATGGGGTTTTCGATGAGGGCCCTTCAGTCACACATTTTCAAGTACAGGGCTCCAACCTTGATGCTAATTAGGGGAAAAATCCAGCGTGACTTCGACAAGTACAAGTCCTCCTTTTTCAAGACATTTCCAAACGTTCGATCAGACGCAAACACCAACAAAAAAGCCAAAAACATCCTTTTAGCCATTTACGTCGATCAACCATGGCAGGTGAGTAATACCAATACCTTCTGTAATGGGAAATGTGAGGTTTATGAGTTACTTCCTCGTCAGAATGTCACCACAAAGTTACAGGGTGGTGTCTATTTCACCACCCTTGGAATGGGACTAGGTGTGGGCACCCTCCAGGTTCCTCAGGTGTCTAAAGTCAGCATGGGTAAAGGTGTCCAATTTGGCGACGACTTGACCGCAGGGGCCATCACAATTGACAACGCTCTTGAATTTGGCAATTATCGTCGTGATGAAAATGACGAGGTATGGTTTAAAATACTTGATATCGAAGTGCTCGGTTTGGGATCAATGGAAGAGCGCATGGAACAGCAACGACAGTGGCAATGGGAGCGTCGTGAGGCAGACCGACGCAAGTATATCAACGACATTGAAGAAAGCCGTGCCTTACTCCAATTAGCGGGGCTTGTCGGAGGCAACCAATCAGGAGGATCAATATAGCCCGAAACTTTGTTTCCACTCCGCTGCTGAGCCAATGAGCATTTGGGGTTGCGGTTAAATTGTCTTCACCCATTTTTTTGTCCATTGTACACAACATCCTCCACCAGTAAATTATGGAGGATAAGGACCGCAAGTCGATGTCTTTCATTCACAAATTGTTTGGAATGGTGGAAGCGCCAGAATTGGACGAGTTAATTCGGTGGGCTCCTGACAATCAGTCATTCATTGTTGTTCCAAATGAACATTTTACAAAGGCTTTGAGTCAGTACTTCAAACACGCAAACATTGCCAGTTTCATCAGACAATTGAACATGTACGGGTTCCACAAGGTGAGCGAAGGTCCGGATAAAAAATCGAATGGAGAATGGGAGTTTCGTCACTCTTCTAATGCATTTAAAAGAGGTGATTTAGATGGGTTGAAGGCAATCAAGAGAAGACCGTTGAAAACAGCACCAGGTAATGGGGAATCAAACGCCTACAATACAGATGATGAAAAGAAGGAAAGAAAATCTTCACATGATGGCCAGCAACCATTTGAATTTCAATCTTACACCCCCCATAATCGTATGTCCCCGGCCGAGTACAGCGCCAGTGAGAGTAAGCCCAATGTGCAGGCACATTACCACCAACAACAGCAGCTCCAGCGTCAACAACAGCAGCGTCAACAACAGCAGCAACAACAGCAACAACAGCAGCAGCAGCAGCAGCCACAACAACAACAGCCACCATCACAAATCCCACCCTCCCTCTACACTTCGATGACCCCTTACGGCGGACCACCATCCTTGATGTACGGGTCATACCCGAATCAACCCCAGGTGACGGATTTGCACATGAAGTTGATTGAAAGTAACAAAATAATCGATAAGTTGGTCAAGATGAACGATCTCTTCAGAGACGAGCTAAACTCCCTCAATTATGATGTCGTGGGATTGGTCGACATGATGAAGGATTCCCAAAAGGACGAAAAGATCTTGAATGACTTCAGATCAAGGATTTTGCAGCGGTCCGCACAGAGGGATATGACTATCAAGAATTTGCTTCAATGCACTCCAGATCCTTGGGAGAGACACAGTGTAAGCAGCACAGCTTTGAACACCCCTCCAGGTAATGCCTTAAAATCGGCTGCAGGATTCGGTAGAAACCCTTCTACAACATCAATCACCTCCAATCCCTACTTCAGTGGACAGATGGGGCCAAATCAAGGTATATCGGCTCAGAACCATTATTTTCCCGATTACTACCAGCCACAAAATGGTGTCTTTCTCCACAAGGATATAAGGTATTCGGTGAGTTCAAGTGGTAAGTCTAGATCAAGGAATCCTTCGGTTCATGATCCCCTGGCCCCAAATAGACCTTCTCCTGGCACTCCCACTTCCAACGTGCCACCTCCGCCTACAGCTAGGGATGATTCTCCAACCCATAGGAGGCCATCGAAAGGGAAGAGAAGCAGCGGGGTTTATGCCATCTTGAATGCCGATGAAAGTACTGACCACATTGAGAAGAGGATCAAGATGTGAATGACTGTGTATTAGCGTAGACACCTATTTTATTCTTAGGCTTAAGAAGAACCTAGAAACTGTGAACCACCTAAGACAGGAGATCAAATAAGAGCTCTTGAAAGAGTCCACATCATCATAAACGCCGCCAAATGTCTACCAAATCCTGTAAACAGTATTTCCCATTGCGATTGGACGTACTGGGAGTCATCACTCTTCATTTTAACATACTTTATCCATATAAAGGTGGTCAATCTGGCAATAACAAAAACGAAATACGATTGAGAGACGGCGAAGCTAACAATTGTGGGTGTTCTATATTTGTTTCATCCTCACTGCATTCCCGGTGATTTCTCAAGATCAAGGTAATCTGTTACAACTACTACTTATATATCAGTGAAACTATTTATCCCGGCCCCCTATACCATATTATCCATCAGCATATTTTAAAATACCCCTCAAAGGCATTGGCTATTGTAAAAAGCTGCTGCTGTTTGATATTGATATGAATTCGTAGTAAGACAGAAATATGGTTTGGAAAGCTAAATAAGAATCAGCAAAGAATTTATTAATTACGGTCATAAATGTACTCACTTTTTATCTTTCCTGCTACAGTCACAAAACCACTATAATGATGCATTCCGTACTCAACCCAATGACAATGCTACTAATGGCATCCAAAATATATGCTCATTATCCACAATTTGAACCAAAGGCAGTTCTAAACTTACAAAGCCACTGTTCATTGTTCAACATTTGAATCAAGCATGTATAATTCCTGAATTACAAACTTCTCCCCCCTACCCTCTCCATCCTCACACATCTTCGTCCAATTTATGTTCCTAGACTTTAAAATAAATATATAAAAAAGAATAAAGGCAGAAAGTATTAATCACCTCTCACTTGCTTAATACTTGTATCCACCTCTTGTGTATTGTGTGCTCTGTTCAAATACTCCCAGTATTCATCTCCTGAGAGGACGTTAATTTCATCGATGAGTAAATCAAAGTTACCAAATTGATCATCCGCTAGTGAAACCCCAACGGATTTAATTCTTTCCTTTTCAAACTCAGATTGGTGTTGAACTTGCACGGTGCCTCCTGTTGGTGAGGACAAAATCATTCAAATTAATGAAAATGTCTTGCCATTGTGAGGAGGTCTTGTTGGTGAATAGCCTATGTTGGTACAAATCACTCAAAGACATCGTATCTGTTTGAACATTCACCATGAAGTGTCTAGCAGGGGTTAAATTCTTCACCCTCAAATGAATCACCTCAAATGGTGACCAATCCCACCAAAAGTTCGTTTGAGATTTGAAGAGATAAAATGGTCTGAATTGAGCCTTTGGGTCCGGGTTTCTGTTCTTGGTCTTAAACATTGCCCACCCAGAGTTTCTCACCTTGGTCTCTCCCATAGGTAAGGATTGGTTCAAATTCCCATGGAAGTGGGCAGAGAGTGGGGCCTTTTGTGACTCTCTGAAGGGTTCAAAGTATGCGGTGGAGAACCCATTGAGAATATTATCAGCCGTGGTTTGGATCCTCGCAAAAGTCTCCGGCGCCTTAAAGTTCAGGATCGATAACTTCATAAAGAAGGTGTGTTCAATAATGGGTTAAAATTGCCCTCGGTCTCTCTTTATGAAGTTAGCGGTCCAATTCGGGTTATTCATGGTTCTGGTCGGCAACTCCGCCGGCCTCTATGGACTCCTTGCAGGGGGAGGATCCTGGTGCCATCTGCTGCAGTGTCTTGTGGCATTTGCCGGGATCTTTGTGTGGAAGAGGCCCTCGTTGACTCGATTTAGGATCCTCTTCATTGTGGATCTGGTTGTGGCTCTACTAGTGGGGACTGTCAGTTATGATCCTCCTGTGGTCCAGTTGGCCAAGCGTGTGGCCAGCGACCTAAAATCCCACTCCGCATCAAGTGCATTAGAGCAGACCATCTTCCTCTCATTCGTATTTCTCGCCTTTATTATAAAGGTTATTCCTCTTTACTACTTGTATAGCTTGAAATAGATGGATGTTTATGAGAATCACGGTGGGCTCATAGAGTCCCAAAAGCATCAACACAGAACCACAAGAGACAAGGCTGATAGAGCCACGGTGAACCAAGTTTTGGACCCTAGAACAAGAAGATTCCTCAACTCTCTAAAGGCAAGAGGAGCATTCGGGGCGTTGGGGGATTGCGTTTCTACAGGTAAGGAGGCTAATGTTTACTCGGGGGCACCTGCGGAAGAGGGTGGGATGCCCTTAGCCATCAAAATCTACAAAACATCGATTTTGGTCTTCAAGGATAGATCGAAATACGTTGTTGGTGAGCACAGATTCAACTCACAGTCGAAGAATCCACGTCAAATGGTCCAACAGTGGGCCGAAAAGGAGTTCAGAAACTTGAAAAGAATCTACCAAGACCCCCTATTGAGCTCTCCAAAACCTGTTGATATTAAACAAAATGTCCTAGTTATGGAATATTTAACTATGGATGGTGGGGCATCTCCATCACCAAAGTTGAGAGATCATCCATTTAAGGATGATGAGGAGGTGGGTCATTTCTATTTGGAAATGTTGATTTTGATGAGAGCCCTGTATCAGAGGTGTAATTTGGTCCATGCGGATTTATCAGAATATAACACCATCGTTCATGAGGATAAGTTGTTTGTTTTTGATGTGTCTCAATCCGTGGAACCCAACCATCCCATGGCGTTGGATTTCTTAAGAATGGATATCAAGAACATCAATGATTTCTTCTCAAGAATTAAGAAGATCAACGTCTACTCTGAAAGAGACGTCTTTAATTACATCATTACACCTGAAATTGTTGCCAATGAGTCACAATTAAATGAAGAAGAACTGAAGTCTGCTTGGTTAGATTATTTACACAACTTGCCATTGAAAACAAGTGAAGACGATGATTTCAATGATCAGATCTTCAGATCCCTACACTTGATTACCTCCTTACATCAATTGGATGAGGACGATTACTCAAATTTCAAAGAAATTGACACCTTGGGTGAGTTGGTTGGAAAGAATGAAGAGACAAAGCAAGAAGATGAGGATGAGGAGGAAGAAGAAGAAAGTAGCCAGGAGGAGGAAGACGAAAGTGAAGTTGGAAGTGAAGATGAAAATGATGATGCAAAGTCATCTCTATCTGCTGGTGCCCTCAGACAAAAGAAGAATCTCGACAAATCTGTTCTTAAAGCTGAAAAGGCCAAGGTGAAGGAGGAGAAGAGAGAGAAGAGAAAGACTAAGATGAAGAAGCACATCAAGAAGAAGCTCGTTAGAAAGACAAGTAATAAAAAGGGAGTCAATTAATTTATTTTCAAACCCATCACATCCACTTATACACTCTTTAGATTCTTTTCTGTTTACCTTAATTGTTTATAAATTGAAACGCTAGATGTAGCGCATGAGCATTCCTTACGTAATGGCGGCGAACAGAAAAAAATTTTACCCGAAAATTTTTCTTGCTCCGCCATAAACGATTACGTAATTGCCGAGAAGATGAGCTCAGCAATGTCTTCCGAAGTTGACCTCTAATTACATAGTTATTTCACAGTAATATACTAGACATCACTCCTCACCCGCTTGGAACTACATGATATTCCCGTTTCTTCCCCAAAAATAGTAGTATAAGTACCCCTTCTAACGCCACCCCTAACAAACCCCTCATCAGACAATCTCCAAGAATTGTCCAACATCATGAACCATTCGCTCTTATCGGTAACATGAACCTTGATATGCTCCAGGTAAATTTCAAGGTCCGAATTAGCCAGGTGTTTCACAATGGGTTTGAATTCACGAATATTGAACAGCTTATCATCCAAATGGTTATCATAATATACCCTCCGAATAACGTCAAACCATACGAAAAATAGATACCTATCCATGATCAAATAAAGATCAACCTCATCAAAATTCATCTCAATCATATTTTGCTTCCCTTCAGCAGAAAAGGATATGCCGATCAGCTCCAAATCGGGATATTTCTCCAATTTCATCTTACCCGGGTTCATAATGTACATCATTTCAATGATTAATACGCTGATCTTCTCATGGGCCTCCTTTACCATTTCAACATTCTCCTCTTGAATTAAAGAATTATAGAAATCCACATAGCTCCTCTTTTCATACTTACAAGCTTTCATCAAATTGCAAGTCACTTGCAATATGGATTCATGATTTCTTTTCAAAATTGAATTTAAGGAATGGATCCCAACTAAATGGTAACCTGATTTCGCTTTGTGAATAAAACTCATATCAGTGGCATTAAACTCCTTAATAAATTGGCCATTTTCTCTTTCACTACTTTCTGTATGATCAATGAGAGGGTGATAAATCTCTGTCATCAATATGCTAATCTCCCCATTTTCTTTCAAAGACTCCTGTAATCGCTTACAATTGTGTTGATCACTTTTGAATTCACTGTACCACCTCAGACACGTCCTAAAAAGAAATATCAACTGTCTAATATTCTTAAGCCTTTGGGTATAACTCTTATTTTTTATCGCCCTCGTTAGGGGATCATATTCTCTTAGTGAAGTAAAAACAAGCACTCTCATCAACCCATTATTCTTCTCGTTCACTATTTCTATTATCAATTCAACAAATCTCGACCACGAGGGCTTCTCTAGAAATTCATCAATCAGGTCACTTTCATTATCTTGAAATTGCTCGTACCCGTTGGATCTCAAATGTTCACAAATAGTAGCAATTCTTCCAACCAGGTTACCAATTTCAAACTGATATCTTTCACTGCATCTGAGGTTGAAATTAAAACAAGTATCATTCTCCGTTAAATAAAACGTCAATAATTTCCTCTTTCTCAAAAGAGTGGGTTTGGCCTTTTCACTTTTCAAGCGTTTAAGCTCAGTATTGAATACATCTTTCATTTTCAAATACCTGTTTTTACCACTCATGTACTGGTCACACTCTTGGATACCCCACCTCACCTTAGAAAAATATGTATCTAACCAGTCACCTTCTTTTTCTAATTTAACCCTCTCTGTTGGGTTAAGT
Organism: Saturnispora galanensis; assembly: GCA_030584985.1. Taxonomy (NCBI): domain Eukaryota; kingdom Fungi; phylum Ascomycota; class Pichiomycetes; order Pichiales; family Pichiaceae; genus Saturnispora; species Saturnispora galanensis. The sequence continues at coordinate 7,627 of JAJMCD010000023.1, read as the reverse complement.
TGAGATGATTGGTTGCTCAATTTACATAATACAAACCCCCTACCAATCCATTGACAGTAGGCCCTTACTATCTTGGCCTTACCATTGTGTTTGGTGGAATGTCGTATAAGCTCATTCTTCGAGCTACCAACCTTTAGGCAGGTTTCACATTTATATCCGTAGTAAAGCCCACAGAGATATTCAGGTTCAATGTTCGGTCTTATAAATAACACTTTATTAACCTCTAACGGGTTAGCAAGGGTGTACTTGATATCCAAGGGGTAGTTTTTTCTCCCTTTAGAATCTTTCCTATGGGGAATGTTGAAGTGATCAAACCAACCACTCAATTGAGTTTTGATCTCCTTCAAAGAAATTTTCTCCCCATATTGGAATTGACATTGGGATGAAATAGCCCTCAAAGAGTTCATTATTCGATTACTCAAAAAGCAAAATATTTGGTTGAAAGAAAAGGTTTTCATGGAGGCCAGATGAATTAGGACACCCTTCTCTACATTTAAAACAATTCCTAAAATAGAGGAGGGGTACTCTGTATGATAAACCTTTCTACCCAAAATTTTATTTATTCCACTGATGAAGGCATCAATAGTATCCAGTGGATAACTTTTAAATATTTGAAACCTATCCGTGGGTGTTTCTCTAGTAGAAAGAATCAATTGCCTAAATAATAAATTGTCAATTAGGTCTTGAGAGGTTAATGGCGATGACATCCCCTCTGTAGTAATTTGCATTTAAATGATTGACGGGTTCAGGGGAAAAAAATTTCTACATCAGTCAAATTTTTTAAATAAAATAGATATTCTTTCCAGATATACCATAAAGCAAGCTAAACCAGTCATGCGGAATGACTTTAGAGGTACAACTCACGAATAGAAATATATGGTGCTATATCCATTATTTTGGATATTTCTTCAATATACACATACTTGTACCGAGGGCTCTCGTGAATAACGAATATTGAGGATGGTTAAATTAGTAAACTAAACCAAATCTACCTTTCCAGTTGAACCTCTAGCAATACCCATTCCAATGTTTGCTTTGCTGTTGGTCGCAAGACCCAATATCATGGCCATAAAAATGATCATATATAACTGCTGCAGAAATATTGACGACTATTTTTGATGAGAATAAATCTTCAATTAAATGCACCATCTTCGTGGAATTAGGTGATACTGCCCTCTGGATTAAAGAAATAGAAGCCTCAAGAAGAGAGGATTCAAAACCTCATATCGTTCGTGGTTGGCATTCAAATATATGCTCAGCATATTCCGCTTACGAGTTCTGATGATCACTTCAATCAAACTCAACACGCTTAACCGCATGGCTATATCAGATAAACGAGACAATCCATTAAAAAATTAAAACCTCTTTTCATTTACTATCATAAATATATTAACGCAACCATGGTGGAATGGAATTAATTTACATGTTAAATGATGCTATTTTGCCTTTCTCTTAAGTTACCACTGTTTTTCCTTTACTAATAATTTGACTAATAAAAAGAGTAAAGTTTGCAATTGTAAAGCAATTGTGGAATGTAGCGAAAGAGAGGGTAAAACAAACATCAATAGCCGTTCTAGTATAGTGGTGAGTACAAGTCGTTGTGGCCGACTAGACCCAGGTTCGATTCCTGGGAACGGCATTTCTTTTTAACTTTTTTTTGCTTAGATCATTCTTTCAATCATTTACGTTAAAGAACGAGAAAATCATTGCATTTGATCAAGGAGGATAGCTTTTGCCTCTCCATCGACAGCCTAAACAAAGAAATACAATGTGGTTAATTGAATGTTCTTTTGAAAATTCTATATACTATACATGTTATAATTATAACTTCTTCAATTCTGATCTCCACTGCTTGAATTCATCTGTTAATACACCTCCATTTGGTCCATTGTATGGTGAAAGTAGCTTAGCTGTTTTATCAGCCGAATTTTCACGGATGCTCAAATACATCTTATTTTTTTCAGGGTCAAACTCCAAATAATATGTCCTTGATTCATCATCCACTGGAATGGTGTTTTCAATCCATTCAAGTAAACCACAAATAAACTTGATCGATAGTATTGGCTTATTTTGGACCTTAAAATTTGGATCCTGTTTTTGTCGGTCCAAATGAAGTGGGTTATTCTTTAATTGAACCGGAATTTGATCTGTTTGAAATTCTTCAATAGCCCTCAAAATAAACTGGTCATCTCTAAACCCATAAATTATACGCGGAACACCAATTAAGAAACATTGAGCCCAAGCATTCAACAGCTTCCTTTCAAAATTGAAAACAGATTTTGGGTTATCAATAACCCTTGTACATTTCAATTCCACGTAATGAGGCAAGGGGTCTAAACCATCAGAAGGTTTGAAATCCCACACAGCATCTACTTCAGCTCCAAGGATTAAATCCGTCGTTCCGATTGTTGTCTTCACCACAGTTGCGTACTGAGAAATTGGATCCACTTTGGCCCTCCTTCTGGATTCAATCTCACTCCTTTTTGTTGGACCCCATGGCTGGTCAAGAGTTGTTAAACGTTCAAACTTGTATCCCGAATAAATACCCATCTTTGCCTGTTCATTAATCATATTTTGTTCACTTTCAAATTTAAAACGTTCATACTCAACATCCGACTGCATGAACAATTGGCCATCAAAAGGAATAATGTTAAAAATCAATTTGTCTCTATTTTCAAATGGTAAAAGCATTAACTTCTTGACCAAACCCCTCCAAGTGATCAATTTGGCACCCACCCTTTTCCCATGTTTCTTTTCATGTAATGTGATGGCCTCTAATAAACCACTCATATCACCATAATCAAGCTGACGCTTCTCATCTGGCGAAAACCCCTGCTTAAGATCATAACCACGACCATCTGCAAGATCACCATCTTGAAAGAAGAAGTAAGGATGATTCTTTGAATCATGGGAGAATTTAAATTCAGAATCCCGTGAGTAACTTGCAATCTCCTTAGGACGTTTGATATTCGTGGATTTTGCAAATGTGTTTAGAGAATATTTGGTATCCATCTCTTTACAGATAAAACAGAAGTACAAACAATTTTTTTCGGTGAAAAAAAAGTTAACCAGGACCTTGTTCATGGGTATTAATTATTTGATATTTTAAACCGCTCAGGAGGGATATTTATAAAATAAAAATTGAACTGTAGACTTATGATTGGCTCCATTTATCCTGAAATGGTTCCTTGGAAAACATTTCTCGTTGCGGCTTGTACCATATTGTAATATATTGGAAGGTAAATAGTCTTGTATGTAAAACCCTGCGTCGACTTCATCGTTATCTCAGAACCTTTAATGTTGGCTCTATTATTTTAATATAACATTCTCATATGGCAATTGGATTAATAACTAGGATTCACGGAATGTTCATTGTGTCTAATGTTTTCCAATGTTTGAGCTGAGTTGCTTGGTTGTCTTATCGTACATCTTGTCAAAAGTATCCCGGCACCCCAAATCATCATGGTCATGTAGGGCTTGCTGTTACTCATAATCTTGTTCACATATATTGGTATCATGAGAAGGGGTTTCACATTCAGATAAAAGTATATTGGTATAACATTCCCACTGAAATTATCATTAAGATCATTAGGAATATGTCCATACCAACCTGAAAGCACTTTGGTTGATATATATCCAATTTTGTCTGGTAATGATGTACCAGTCCATAAATCCATGAGTGACATTTTCAGTTGTCATTTTAAGCAGCTTGAAGACATCTTGTTCACAGTTGGGATGCGTACGTTGTCATAAGTACACCAATAAAAATTGAATTTAAACGAGTTTACTCTACTTATAAATATATTTGAAGGCTATAAAAGAAAGGAAAGGGAAAGTGGTAGGTTTGCTCATCGCCACATGTCTCTTCTTTTCATATTTTGATTAAATTATTCCTTGGATGTCTAAATCCACATAATGTAAGGTAATAATCCAGCTTGCTGTTGTTCTTAAAACCATTGGCTAATACCCTTCAACATGATTTCTTTTGAATGGGGCAGATATAAAAATATGAATAACGTGAGGTGAAAATAAATAAATGGAATCTTTCACAAAAAGTCCGATGTAGTGTAGGGGCTATCACTTCGCTCTCTCACAGCGGGAACCCGGGTTCGATTCCCGGCATCGGAGTTTTTTTAGATTTTTTTTTGACATCTGGGCATCAGATTTTGAGGATTATATACCACGTCTGCGAAGTGTTTATATAACGCAGCCGAAAGGAAAATTCTTTGATAATTCTTGTATACTTTTTATTCCTTATAGGCATCAATTTATTTTAATTTATGAATAGCCGCCACTAGAGTACTAAAGGTTCTTTCTGGCAGTTTCATTTTTTAAGCTTATAGAGAACAAACATATGATAGCAAGTCATCTCTTATTTTATAATCTCAAACCGGGCAAAATTCTGAGTGGGATGTTAGACACGCCCATATTGTTTAATATCCAAGCGAAACCTGCTGTAAGCCCGCTAACACCTTTTTTCTGGAAAATTATCAGCTGAAACAATTAATGACACCAATTGGTTGCCTAACACCTAAAACAATAACTCGCCCCGAAGTTTATGCACTTGAAAGAAAAACAATTGAGCCTTCAGTAAATGAGTAATTTTCAGTGTATTACAACCAATGTTAATTATTTTCACCTACAGAATATGGTGATTATCGCTACAAATAGTTGGCTGTTCCGAATGTGATTAATACAATTTTTTGGTTCACATCTTTGATGGGTAATCTGCGTGTCTATAGCATAGGCAATTATGAAAGATGTAAGTCAAAAGCAATTTGAGCACGCCACTAAAAACGTCAAATATCGAACGCTTGGATATCTAACTCTTACATTTTTAAACTGATATAATCGTCACTTGCGTATTTCTCGAAATATAATCTGCTTTTGGGATTTTAAATCTTTGGGAGAGAGGGATAATTACGTACTCGTCAAGAGATGCCAAAACTCAAAACTCAAAAAAAAAAAAAAAAAAATTGCTCGACATGACAAACAGAAAAACAGATTTTTTAGAAAATAAATTCTCGGATAATCCAAATTTTCCGAGATTATCCGAAATACATTTGACAAGACGCAAGTTTTCAACCACAACAATAGAAATTACCTGTGGTTTCATAAAGATCTATTTCACAATCGAAAATATTGCAAACTTAGTTTAATAAAATGATCGGTATGTATGTTACTTCTGAACAATGTATTATATTGCGATTTCCTCTACTTGTCAATATTAAAAATCACCGAAGATATGCCATTTTTTTTATAAAAATGCATTAAAGTAAATTTCAGCCTTAGATAAAGGCGAATTTGGACACACAAATAAAATTCTATTGGTTTGAAGTATAATTTTATTAATAATCAATAAACATTGGCGGGTACTGTAAATTTGCACATCTATACCTTCGTTGGAGTTGGAAAGACTGTATGGTGGTTTTTTAATAAGAATCACAGATAATTCTAAACAGATTTTTTTAAAATTTAAACGTCTCCCGTTTTAGCTGTTCTTCAAATTGTTTAAATACTTAACGGATTATCATTTATCCGATACCCGAAATTTTGAAATGTAAATTTTTTTAAAAAAGGGCCTTTTTCAAAAAAATTGCAATCAGTAATGAAATGTTTTCGTGACCATTTTTTTGACCTTGGATTATGTAATCAACACATCTATGAGAAAGAATGGCTGAAGCTATTTCTTCTAAAAACTAAAACTGGTCCAAATAAATGACCGTAGGTGGTCGATGTTTAGTACTCATGTCAACTTAAAAAAATTAGTTAAAGTATTTGATCTTGAAGCTACTTTACCTGTAAAAAACCAATTTTTTAATGAAGTAGAAATCCGATCAAGTAGAATCGAAAAAGCTCTTAGCTTGGATTTTGAATAGTTGGAAAAAAGATTGGTAGATTAATATTCTATTAAATTTTCTGTCCATGGTTTTGCAAGATATTTTTTGAACAATGAGCCATCTTTACCTCTAATAATCATTTATTGTGCAAAAAATGTTGTGCTTTTTATACCCATTTGTAATTTTATGCCATTTTTGATATCCAGGCATGGAAACAACAATCATTTTCGGGTGGAAACCCCTGCCAAAGTTGCTGAGCATTTCTCAGTCTTAGATTTTTTCAACATCATTTTCTGATCATTTTCTGATCGTTTACTGATGGGTTTCTGATGGGTTTCTGATCGTCTTTTGGTAGTTTGCTGATAGGTTTTTGGTTTTTTGCTGACCATTTCCTGATAATTCATTGATTCTTGAATGTGTATTGATTTATGTTGTGCATTCAAATTGAGCTTGAAAGCTGTCAAACTTACGGGGAGAAATTGATTGTCCCTTGCAAACAGCTGTCTTTACCTGCAGTGAACTTGCTTTATTTGCAATGAACTTGCTTTACTCGACATTACCCACCCCTTTCCTGTAGCAATACGGTAAGGAACTGTCTCTTTAGCTGCATAAAGCAACTCCTCTCAGCATCCTGTGGTAATACTGATTCAAAATGGAATTCATAAAATTAAAAGTAACTGGCGTAACGGTCCAATAAAAATGTCCATAGGAAGTGGTAATTGCATTACGCTTGCATTTTTCTCCTTTATTTCACTCGATAATCACCTGATATTGAATCTAACTTGGAAAGCATCTAGATTACCGAACGGTTCAAAATACCATCAATTAATGGCAATGGGAAGCTACCCTTTATCCTGGTATCATTAACTAAACAGTAATAAATGCAAGGCAAAAGTTCCATCTTCTTTCTTCTTCACAACACCACTTGGGAATTCGACGGAGAGCTACCTGCTCCTGCTCCTAAATATCTCTAGTCTTTACCCGGCCACCTGGTTGATCAGTTCTTTGCTTTTAGAACGCCTCACTCGGCACTGTTTTCTGGGCTTCATCCTATTCTCTGCAGTAAACGTAATACCGTGATCAACATATCTGAGGTGATTCAAGTCTTGTTTGTGATAACGTCTCGGAGGGACACACCAATGTTTATGCCCTCAATACTTAATTGAATCGGTGTTTCTTCTTCTGATACCTATTGAAGGTATGCGCCCAGTTTGAGAAACAACTTTGTAGTATTCTTCTTTTGCTTCCCGAGGATTGATTGGTATACGTATTAATTCCATAAGTGAAGATAGGATATAACTTTACCGTAGTATTGCTCTACCAACTTAGTGGCAATTCCTGACACCTCTCTTGCTCTATTAACATTAATAATAAAAAATCAGCTTTTTTTTGAGTTTGTAAACTATTTTCATCAAAAAATGGAATGTATTAATTTAATTAATACACTAATTTATTTGTGGACTATATCTTTATTTAATTTTTGCTCTACGGGTGTTTATAATATATTAAATTAAACAACCACAGTTTAAATTAAAATTATATAATAATATAATATAAAAAATAGAATAAATTTAGTTTTGCTACCCGGTTACCGCCATGCAGTTCATTAAGTCCCATTGCCATAACACCTTTCTTGCTCATGTACAACCTAACATGGCAACCGCTTCTCGTTGCCTTCTTTGGTGAAGCAATTAACTTTTATCTGCTGGATAATGGCTGAACGCCTCTAAGCCAGAATCCATGCTAGAACGCGACGATTCTTGCCCCGCACATCCTAGACGGATACG